>SJYT01069144.1:210616-222304 GCA_006410635.1 Cephalophus harveyi | reverse complement strand
TTATTTTTTTGGGCTCCAAAATCACTGCAGATGGTGACTGCAGCCATGAAATTAGAAGACGCTTACTCCTTGGAAGAAAAGTTATGTCCAACCTAGATAGCATATTCAAAAGCAGAGACATTACTTTGCTGACTAAGGTCCGTCTTGTCAAGGCTATGGTTTTTCCTGTGGTCATGTATGGATGTGAGAGTTGGACTGTGAAGAAGGCTGAGCATGGAAGACTTGATGCTTTTGAACTGTGGTGTTGGAGAAGACTCTTGAAAGTCCCTTGGACTGCAAGGAGATCCAACCAGTCCATTCTGAAGGAGATCAACCCTGGGATTTCTTTGGAAGGAATGATGCTAAAGCTGAAACTCCAGTACTTTGGCCACCTCATGTGAAGAGTTGACTCGTTGGAAAAGACTCTGATGCTGGGAGGGATTGGGAGCAGGAGGAGAAGGGGACGACCAAGGATGAGATGGCTGGATGGCATCACAGACTCGATGGACGTGAGTCTGGGTGAACTCCGGGAGTTGGTGATGGACAGGGAGGCCTGGCGTGCTGCGATTCATGGGGTCGCAAAGAGTCAGACACAACTGAGCGACTGAACTGAATTGAACTGAACAAGTTGATAATGGTGTGATGGGATCAATGGCCCGAAGATTAGAAGAAAACGAGAAGGTTGTCTTTAGTTCTCCTGTTCCTGGTTTCTCCTTGTTGGGGTCTCTGAGCCACTCAGCTTTGGAATCTGATCCAGTCCCTGTTCCTGAGTCAGGAAGAGAACTGCTCTGGCCCCATAGACTTCTGGACAGGAGCTAAAGATACACCAAGAGGGAGCCCCGTGGTCTGGTTGAGATTGGCCAGCGTCACTGCTGAGTCCTGAGAAATCCTTGGTCCTGTCCTTCTGTGCACCAGACTCTCCTCCTTCCTTCGCCTCTGGTCTTCAGGACAGAGCTTCTGCTGTAAACTAAAACACAAGCTCAGGGAGAGCAGAACCCTTGTCCGTTTTGTTCATTGCTATGTCCCAGCACCTTTGACAGCCTCTGATGTGTTCTAAGCGTTGATGAATATGCCTTCAATGAATGAATGAATACATCAGTGCATGAATCAATGACTGAGTCTGGCTGAATTCAGGGCACCATTCCTGTCTCTCAGATCTTTATGACTCCAAGCCTTCCTATCCAAAGTATCTTTCATTACTAACGACTTTGAGTCACCTATTACCTAGATAAGGAAATCCTTGAACAAATAGTGACTAAGAGTCAGCCTGTATGTCACTAGGACTCTCCCTCTGGGTGACAATAACTTAGGGATGATTAACTCTTTTTGTATAACTGCCCTGGAAGATCTAAGACATTGGGTGAAATAACCTACTGAAGAACAAATAACATCTGTCACACTTGCCTTTTCTGCTTTTCCAGTAAGCTGGAGTCAAGATTGCTGGGAGAAATACCAATAACCTCAGGTATTCAGATGAACCCCACCCTTATGGCAGAAAGTAAAGAAGAATTAACGAGCTTCTTGATGAAGGTGAAAGAGAAGAGTGAAAAAGTTGGCTTAAAGCTCAACATTCAGAAAACTAAGATCATGGCATCCGGCCCCATCACTTCATGGCAAATAGATGGGGAAACAGTGGCAGACGTTATTTTTGGGGGGGCTCCAAATCACTGCAGATGATGATTGCAGCTATGAAATTAAAAGACACTTACTCCTTGGCAGGAAAGTTATGACCAACCTAGATAGCATATTAAAAAGCAGAGACATTACTTTGTCAACAAAGGTCTGTCTAGTCAAGGCTATGGTTTTTCCAGTAGTGATGTATGGATGTGAGTGTTGGACTATAAAGAAAGCTTTCTAGCACTGAAGAATTGATGCTTTTGAACTGTGGTGTTGGAGAAGACTCTTGAGAATCCCTTGAACTACAAAGAGATCCAACCAGTCCATCCTAAAGGAAATAAGTCCTGAATATTCATTGGAAGGACTGATGTTGAAGCTGAAACTCCAATACTTTGGCCACATGATGTGAAGAACTGACTCATTTGAAAAGACCCTCATGCTGGGAAAGATTGAAGGCGGGAGGAGAAGGGGACGACAGAGGATGAGATGGTTGGATGGCATCACCGACTCACTGGACATGAGTTTGGGTGGAATCCGGGAGTTGGTGATGGACAGGGAGGCCTGGCGTGCTACAGTCCACAGGGTTGCAGAGTAGGACACGACTGAGCTACTGAACTGAACTGAGTAAGCTGGTCAGTTCCCACCCATGTAACCTGCTTTCATGAAATTCTAGCGGTTCGGTGGTAAAGAATCCAGTAGAGTTTGCTCATCACTGAGTCAATAATGCCACCCAACCATCTCATCCTCTGTCGTCCCCTTCTCCTCCTGTCTTCAATCTTTCCCAGCATCAGGGTCTTTTCAAATGTGTCGGCTCTTCACATCAGGTTGCAGAAGTATTGGAGCTTCGGCTTCAGCATCAGTCCTTCCAATGAATATTCAGAACTGACTTTCTTTAGGATTGACTGGTTTGATCTCCTTGCTATTGAAGGGACTCTCAAGAGTCTTCTCCAACACCACAGTTCAAAAGTATCAGTTCTTCAGAGCTCACCCCCTTTTTATGGTCCAACTCTCACATCCATATATGACTACTGCAAAAGCCGTAGCTTTGACCATAAGGACCTTTGTCAGCAAAGTGATGTCCCTGCTGTTTATTATGCTTTCTAGGTTTGCCATAGCTTTCTTTCCAAGGAGCAAGTGTCTTTTAATTTTATGGCTGCAATCACCATCTGCAGTGATTTTGGAGCCCCCCAAAATAAAGTCTCTCAGTGTTTCCATCGTTTCCCCATCTATTTGCTGTGAAATGATGGGACCGGATGCCATGATCTTAAGTTTTTTGAATGTTGAGTTTTAAACCAGCTTTTTCACTCTCCTCTTTCACATAAGAGGGCACTTAAATATGTCAAGAAACATGATACAACAAATACAGGAGTTAAGATGAGATAGCAATGTACTCTTCCCTGGCAAAACACTCAGGGAAGATGGTCCGAGGTGGTTTTGATGGCTCAGTGATGTTGGGACTTAGGCTCAACTGTCAATAAATCCATTCCTGAGATTGTCCCTCCCCCAGGCTATTTTCCAGCTGCTCAGGGATATTCCTCAACCTCTTCTATCTCCTGCTCTCTCCAGATCCATCTGGAACTGAAACTGTGGATTCTAGGTCTGAAATCTCCCTAATGCTCAGTCTCTTTTTCTGATTCTTACTGATCTAACAGGGATGAGCACCATAGCATCAGCCAGATCATTTCCAATGTGGT
Organism: Cephalophus harveyi; assembly: GCA_006410635.1. Taxonomy (NCBI): domain Eukaryota; kingdom Metazoa; phylum Chordata; class Mammalia; order Artiodactyla; family Bovidae; genus Cephalophus; species Cephalophus harveyi. The sequence continues at coordinate 219,014 of SJYT01069144.1, read as the reverse complement.
GCCCTCCCTCTGACACCTTCCTCTCAGCCAGTACTACACCAGGCAGCCCAGTGTGCTGTGCTTCCTAACCTGTTGGTCTGGTTATGTTATTCCCTTGCTCTCTCTCTCTCTCTTTTTTTAGTATAGTTGCTTTCCAATGTTGTTTTAGCTTCTTCTGTACAGCAAAGTGAATCAGTTGTACGTATACATATATCCTTTCTTTTTTTGCATTTCCTTCCCATTCAGGTCACCACAGAGCATTAGTGGAGTCCCCTGAGCTCTATAGTCGCTTCTCATTAGTTATCTATTTTATACATAAGGTATACATGCCAATCCGGATCTCCCAATCCCTCCCTCCCCCGTCCCCGCCTTGGTGGTGGTGGGTTAGTTAAGTCGTGTTCAACTCTTGTGACCCCATGGACTGTAGCCTCCAAGGCCTCTCTGCCCATGGGATTTCCTAAGCAAGAATACTGGAGTGGGTTACCCTTTCCTTCTCCAGGGGATCTTCCCGACCCAGGGATCGAGCCCTCATCTCGAGCCCTCGTCCTGAGCCCTCATCATCTCGAGCCCCCGTCTCGAGCCCCCGTCTCAAGTCCATCCTGAGCCCTCATGTCGAGCCCTCATCACCTCGAGCCCTCATCGCCTCGAGCCCTCATCGTCTCGAGCCCTCGTCCCGAGTCCTCACCTCATCTCGAGCCCTCATCTCATCTCGAGCCCTCATCGTCTTGAGCCCTCATCGTCTCGAGCCCTCATCTCGAGCCCTCGTCCCGAGCCCTCGTCTCCTGCATTGCAAGCAGATTCTTTACCACTGAGTCGGCAGGGTAGCTCCTTACCCCCTTGAGAGCCAGTGTTCGCTTTCCATGTCTGTGTCTCTGTTTCTGCTTCGCAAATAAGTTAAGCTATACCATTTTCCTAGACTCCAGATAGGTGTGCTGATGTGTGATACGCACTGCTCTTGTTGCTGTTCAGTCGCTAAGTCGTGTCTCTTTTCGACCCCATGGACTGCAGCACACTAGCCTTGCCTGTCTTTCACCATCTCCTGGAGTTTGCTCAGACTCATGTCTGTTGAGTTGGTGATGCCATCCAACTAGCTCATCCTCTGCCAGCCTCTTCTCCTTCTGCCCTCAATCTTTCCCAGTCTTTTCCAATGAGTCAACTCTTCACATTAGGTGGCTGAAGTATTGGAGCACTGCTCTTGAAATGAAATCTAAACAGCTTGGCATGACTTTTGTTTGCACTGCCAGCCTCCTCTCCCACTAACCCTCCCACCTACCCCATGAGCCTCAAGGTCCAGACAAGAGTAGGGAAAAGCAGAGAGGAGTAAACTGAAACACACTGAGGGCTTTCTGAATCATCATTGCTATGGTCTGAGAGTTTGTGTGGCCCCCAGATTCATTTGCTGAAAGCCAGTCGATAGTATTTGGAGGCGGGCAACTGAGGAGGTAACTGAGTCATGAGAACTCTGCTATGTTGCCCACAGTCCTTATTGTAGCCTCACTGGATCTCTGAGCCGACTCCTGGATCTTAATTCCTGGGCTGTAATGGTCAGTTTTGCCTGTTTCTCCCCAGAGACACTAAGCTTCCTTATGGTCCTGGAGAGTCCCCTTCCACCGACCTCCTTGGGTGAAGGGAGCACCAGGATCTTTTACAGGGGTCGCAGGCAGGCACTTGCAGGCTGGAGAGGCTGAGGTTGAAATGGGCTCCACCAGTTCAGTGGGTATCAGGATCCTGGCTGGCTGTCTGCCAAGATGATCCCTTCCTTCCTGAAGGCTTCCAGAAGAGGCAGCCAGGCCTGGTCTGTGGCTGTGCTTACTGAGTCATGGACTTATTAGGAACCGAAGCCGCGGGTGGTCCTCAGAGGGCACATTCAGTGGAAACACGCCAGGGCTGGTGAATGGGACCTGGCCAGTGTCCCTGCACCGAACTCGGAAGGTTCTCGGTAGATTTCAGGGCCTGGATCCGTTCACACCGTGTGGACCCAAACCTTCCTGCTGAGCCCTTCCAAAGGGCTCTGAGTTCTCTCCTGGGGACCTGAGCATCTTTCAGGGTCAATGGGACCCAGGCTCTCTGTGAATACCAACTCCAGGGGGCTCAGATACCCCTCGGCTCTACTGGGGAAGGAGCTGCTTTGCAGGGTCAGATTATAGAGCCCTGGGACAGAAGAAGTGATGAAAAGAAGTTCGGGCTTTGCCAATCACCATGGCGTCTTAAATAGGGCCCTTCACTTCCGATGCCCGAGTTTCTCCCATAAAACATAGATAATGCCACCTGCCTCATCAACTACACAGATCCTGGAGGGGTTATTCCCCCGTCTCCTTTCCATCCCTCTTCCTCCCATCCAGAGCTGTCTGTCAGGTGCCTGCCATGTGCTAGCCCCAGTTTTTGGCAACTTCGGACACATTAATGAACAAAATTGACAAATATCTCAGCCCTCATGGAGTTTATGTAAGAGCAAGGGAATACACATATAAGAAGCACAACAAATACACAAATAAGAAGCATAACAAGGAAGTGAAGTGTTTAGTAATTAAAGTGACCTTAACTGCAGAACTTCCCTGATGAACCACTAGTTAAGACTCTGGGCTTCCAATGCAGGGGGCGCAGGTTTGATCCCTGGTCAGAGAACTGAGATCCCACATGTGGGGTAGCCAAAAATATGTAAATAAATAAAATGACCATAAGTGCATGATTGGTAAAGAGAAAAGAAAGGACTACAAGGAAAGGAAACTCGAATTATGAGTGACAAAGGACCATTAAGATCTCGTGCACTGGGTGTCAAATCTTATCTCAGGATATCTTTACATTCTAAAATTTATCATTTATGTGGATCCTATACATTTTTACCATATTAAAAATCAAGGCAGAAAAGTGTTGAAAATATTTATTTATTTTAAAATGACAATAAACCTATTATATGATCGTTTGAATAGCATTTCTTAATAAAAGGTGACTCTATGTTCTAAAACAACAAAAACTTAGTATGAAACATGCAATTGTTTTACATTTTTGAGAATCTTCTCAATGTCTGGCTTAACGGAAGACAGTTGGACTTTCTCATCTGCTTCTGAATTCAAACCCTTACGATATTACATGTCATGAAGCCTCTGAAAAGCTCTACTAGACATTTGTGAAAGATTGAGAGTGAAATAAACAATTATTTATGTAAAATTTGACTTCACAGACGCCAGGAAAAAGGCTCAGGGACCCATAGCCACCCTGGTACACACTTTGAGAACCACCACTCAGGTGTATTCCATTTTCATTTCAAATGAGAAAACAGGGTCCCAGTGTGAGTTTCTGAGGTCTCACAGTGGATCAGGAGCTCTTACTGAGGACCGGATGCACAACTTCTTACTCAAGATTCTCTCCCCAGCAGAAGGTTTATTTGTTGCTTGATCATTTGGATGAAATGCAAATGCCTAGGTACTTAATCACACTCAAAATGAAGGCACAACTTTTGAAATAAATTAAGTACCAACGCGGTGGCCACCCACAGCGCCAGGTAAGCCGCACAGGCCCGCGGAGCACAGCTGTCAATGGCGTGGTTACTAGCCCATCCATCTCTCTGGGCTCCGGTTTGCACAATGCCCCTTTGTGCTTTCTGAAAAGCCTGTGTATCTTAGGGGTAGCCTTGTACACAGTGAGAGGAGTCATTACATTAACAGTAATTATTCCCTTTGATGAATGGAGCAGAGGTGTTTAAGCCGAGTCTTGATGGAAGGAGGAGAGGTAATGAGCTGCTCTGTGTCAGCCGGTCACACTTAGAAGAGCATCTTATGTCCTGGACAGGTGTACTTGACACACCTCAACTTCAGTCCCAGGAGGCCCCAAGTCGGCTTAATCACAGCCAGCTAGTGTGAATGGACCAGCTCCTCTCATTCGGGGGCTGTGGGGACAGAGCTGCTAATTGTCACCATTTGATTTTGACTCCTGGAAGGCCAGGCCCTTGGAGAGAGTGTGGTCTGAACAAGCAGTGCCTTCTCTGAGCTCCCCAGGTGTTGTAGGCATTAGTCATCCAGGTGTTATCAAGATGTAGAAAGTCCTGACTGCGTTGGGAGTGAGTCACTGGACTCCATCAAAGACCAATGACACAAACAGAGACGAAAGAGAAAAGTCCACATGGTGTCCTTCACGCGATGAGCCCGCCAGGGATTGTGCAAGCAAACACTTCACCACCTGGAGAGGAAAGTGGGGTTCCCGCAGCCGCCTGACCCCTGCTCCAGCTGACGGGGGTCCAGGGAATTGTTGGGGATCTCTAAGCTGGTGCACCAGACCTGTTATGTTCATCCACGACCTCTCTGATCTCTCGGGGTGGTCTGTCCCCATTTTAGACTGTAAAAATGTAAAATCAGCCACACGGGGACAAGGTACAGGGGCTTCTGGGGACGAGGGAAGGGGGCTCTGTGAGAGAAATAAATGAGTTGTTATTAGAATTAGGAGGAGCAGCTCCAGAGATCTGAAGCTTATTTTTTCAACAAACAGCTTTGACTAAAGGACCTATATTTTAAGATTTGAGTTCCTTGTTTTTCTTTGGACATTTTTTGATATCATAAAATAATTTGGCTGATAAAGCTTTTATGGCCATCATAAATTTGAATTGTTAAATATTTACCATGCTTACTGAGACTTTGGAGTAAGTTTAAGGTGACATTTAATGCACCGTACTCTACAAAATAGGGGCTTCCCTGGTGGCTCAGAGCTTAAAGCGTCTGCCTCCAATGTGGGAGACCTGAGTTCAATCCCTGGGTTGGGAAGATCCCCTGGAGAAGGAAATGGCAACCCACTCCAGTATTCTTGCCTGGAGAATCCCATGGATGGAGGAGCCTGGTAGGCTACAGTCCACAGGGTCGCAAAGAGTCGGACACGACTGAGCGACTTCACCTTCTCTCTACAAAATAACTCATTTTCACATTTCTCTTTTCAGATTTTCAACACTTTGCTTGTAAAAGATTAAACTGAAAAAACTAAATTCAGTCGCTCAGTCATGTCTTTGTGACCCATTGGACTGTGGCCCGCCAGGCTCCTCTGTCCATGGGATTCTCCAGGCAAGAATACTAGAGTGGGTTTTCATTTCCTCCTCCAGGGGATCTTCCCAACCCAGAGATCGAACCTGAATCTCTTGTGTCTCCTGTGATTGCAGGCGGATTCCTTACCCCACTGAGCCATCGGGGAAGCTTGCTTTTATAGCTGTACTATTCTTGCCTGGAGAATCCCAGGGATGGGGGAGCCTGGTGGGCTACCGTCTATGGGGTCGCACAGAGTCGGACACGACTGAAGCGACTTAGCAGCAGCATAATTAAACATAGATGGAAAAAAACCCTGAGCCTGTAGTTACTGTCTCGTGAGAGAGCTCAATATGAATGACAACTTAAAAAAAAAAGTCATTGCTATAAGATCTAGAGAAATGACCTAGCCGAAAGTTAGAACATATAACTAATTTTACACTATGTTTAATTCTAATGTTAAATATTGGTGGTTTAAAGAACTATTGACTTACTTCTACTGAAATGGCCTTACATACACTTATGTCTCTGGACTTGTTTTTGGCTGCGTTGGGTCTTCACTGTGGCTCTGGGCTTTCTCTAGTTGCGGCTCAAAGTCTTCTCTTGCTGTGGTTCATGGGCTCCAGAGCCCATGGGTTCAACAGTTGTGACGTGTAGGCTTGGTTGTCCCGCTGCAAGTGGGATATTAACTCTTTGACCAAGAATTGAACAAACACCCACTGCATCGGATGGCAGATTCTTAACCACTGGACAATCAGGGAAGTCCCCAAGAACTGGACGTTCTCCTAGGTGACATTCACTCATCTGTATCACTTATGACTGGGGACAGTCACTCATCTAACACCCTGACGTCAGGCTTTCTGCCTCGGGTCAGCACTGTGGGGATATGGAGTATGAGAAGCTTTGCTTTTGTTTCTGTCTGACAAAGTTAATGCCCATCTTCCATGCATCCTAAGGGCTCAGACCCCACACTGAATTTAGCATTTTCATAAGAACATTCTAGATCTACCGAGTCAGATACACTGTGTTTTTCCCAGTGATATAATACGGTGAATGAGAACATGTAGGCTTCTTAATGACGCTTGTTCCGGTTTCTCCCTGCATTAATTCACTCACCAGGTGCGTGTGTGCTCAACCACTTCAGTTGTTTCCGACTCTTTTCAACCCCATGGACTGTAGCCCGTCAGGCTCCTCTGTGGGATTCTCCAGGCAAGAATACTGGAGTGAGTTATCACTTCCTTCTCCACAGCAGGTAGTAGATGGTCAGTAAGCATTTACTCTGGGGGGCTTCCTAGGTGGCCCCATGCAGTAAATAATCTGCCTGCCAATGCAAGAAAAGGAAGAGACGTGGGTTCAATATCTGATTCAGGAGACCTGGGTCAGCAATAAGCAACCCACTCCAGTATTCTTGTCTGGAAAACTCCATGGACAGAGAAGCCTGGTGGGCTGCAGTCCACTAGGCCACAAAGAGGCGGAAAAGACTGGGCGACTGAGCTCATACAGACACATAAATATTTACTGAATGAATGTCAGGGACAGGTTGCAGTAGAAAAAATAATGTATTACAAAGTCATTAAACCATAAAGTTTATAACAAAATTCCCATCTTGATTAAAAAAAAAAAATTTGTTTTAATGGTTGCTTACTGGTGGACACACAGGATGAGCAGGAATTTCAGGAAAAACTTCAGGAAAGTTAGGCAGAGACCATAACCCGGCTGTGCTCCCAGGCATCTGGCTTGGCCCTCACAGGAAGATAACATGAGTCACTCCTGGAACCTCCAAACTCCTCGCCTGGAGGGCCAAGCTGACCACTGATCTCTGCAGCTTTCGGAATTGTTGAAATGACACTGCTTGACCAGAAACACAGTGTCTCAAGTCAGCCACTCCCCAGCGCCAAGCCCGCACTAGGTTCTACACTCAGGTCCCTGGCTTTTATTCGCTATTATGTACAAGCCTCCTGCCTTTTGCCCCATTTTGTCATTTTCCTAATGGAGACTGTCTGCTTCACAAAGGGTTAAGTAAGTTTCCTTGTATCACCTAAGTTATCTTCTTTTCCTTTTTTTTAATTTCACAGGAGTCTAGCAGCTTTACAATGCTGTGTTAGTTTCTGCTGTACAGCAAAGTGAATCAGCTATAGGCATACACCATCCCCCTCTTTTTCTGGATTTCCTTCCCATTTAGGTCACTGCAGGGCATTGAGTAGAGTTTCCTGAGCTACACAGTAGGTTCTCATTAGTTACTTATTTTATGCATAATATCGATAAGAGTATGAGCTTGCCTGTTGTCTCAGCTGTAAAGACTCCGCCTACCAACATAGGAGACACCAGCTCGATTCCTGGGTGGGGATGATTCCCTGCAGAAGGGAATGGCACCCCACTCCAGTATTCTTGCCTGGGAAATCCCATGGACAGAGGAGCCTGGTGGGCTAAAGTCCATGGGATCATAAAGAGTCGGACGCGGCTGAAGCCACTGAGCATGAATATCAATAGTGTATATATGTCAATCCCAAACTCCCAATTGCTCCCCCATCTTCCTCCAAAACTGTCTCTTTAATCATTTTTTAACATGTACCTTTGGGGCCCATTGAAAGATGAAATAAGGCACATTAAATTTTTTTTTTTTTTAGTTTCTTTAAGCAAAAATCTATTCGAATTGGGCAGGACCAAACTGGAAACGGTTAGCAGCCCTTCACCCACAAGCCCCAGAGAAGAAATATACATACGTAGAGAGTATGTGTGGAGGCATAGATGGGGAATCATTGGCTGGTTGTTGCGAGATGCAAAGTTGACTGTTTCTGATTGGTTGTCCTTAACTTCAGAACCTTGAGGCATCTACAGGTTGAGGTTCTAGTTTACTTATGAAGCTGCCATTTCATGAAGCTGTATCAGGCTGATAGCCTCCTTGTTTAACTCATTAATTGAACAGGCTTAAACTGCCACATGGAGAAGGCAATGGCACCCCACTCCAGTACTCTTGCCTGGAAAATCCCAGGGATGGAGGAGCCTAGTGGGCTGCAGTCCATGGGGGTCGCAAACAGTCAAACGTGACTGAGTGACTAACACACAGACACACACACACACACACATACAGAGTTGATTTGCCATGTGTCAGTGTCAGGCATACAGCTCGGCGATTCAATGATAAATATATTGATGCAAACATCTATTTTGATCAGATTCTTTGCACTTATAGGTTATTATAAAATATTAATATAGCTCCTTGTGCTACACAGTACGTTCTTGTTGGCTATCTGTTTTACATCTAGAAGTGTGTACACATTAATCCCAAACTCCTAATTTACCCCCACCCACTTCAAACTTCTCCTTTGGTAACTGTGTTTGTATTCTATGTCTATGAGCTTTTTTCGTTTTGTAAATAAGTTCATTTGTCTATTTTTAAAAACAATTCCACATAT
>SJYT01069144.1:192504-210139 GCA_006410635.1 Cephalophus harveyi | reverse complement strand
TGGGATTCTCCAGGCAGGAATCCTGGAGTGGGTTGCCATTTCCTTCTCCAGGGGATCTTCTGGACCCAGGGATTGAACCCAGGTCTCCTGGATTAGAGGCAGACGCTTTAACCTCTGAGCCACCATGGGCCCCTCTAAATCGTGCGCCCTAGCTGGGAGGACTTGGTGACCAGTTTTGCGGCACTGGTTCAAGGCTATTGATAAGATTAGGGCGTGTGCAGGACCTGCGCTCCTTAATCTGGCCTCAAATAATCCCGTGATGAGTTTCTCTAGCTCCTTTACTCTGATTTCAGGTGCTCTTCTCTGGAGCAAAGAATGCCACATCTTCATCTGTTGCGGGTTTAGATATGTAAAGACCTCAAAGATATCCTTACGCGCATCCCTTGGGGTGGAGCCAGGACTTGCCCCAGGTCTGCACTGTTGACTCTTGGGTGCTTCCCCCTTGTTTCTCCATACCCTTCCTTCCCTGAGGAGCAACTGTTGAAATCTGCCCTTCAGAACTCAGGGAAGGTCATGGAGGCTGGAATCTGTTCCCTACAAACAAGCAATGGAAGACATGGGAAGGCTTCTGGGCCCAGGAGCCCCACAGGGTCCTGCTCAGTTTCATCTGTGTGACTCACTTCGCTTTGATAATCTCCAGATCCGTTCATGTTGCTGCAAGTGGTGTCACTTCATTCTTTTTTATGGTTGAGTAATAGTCCACTGTATACATGTACCGCATCTTTTTCTGGTCATGTGTTGATGGACATTTAGGTTGCTTCCATGTCCTGGGTATTGTAAATAATGCTGCAATGAACACTGGGGTGCATGTATCTTTCCACATTATGGTTTTCTCCAGATACATGTCCAATGATGGAAGGATCTTTCCGTAACCCTTCTCTTAGTGTCTCAGGGAACTTCGGTGCTGTTCTCTGTGGTGGCTGCACCAGTGTACAATTTCCACCAAAAGTAGGAAAAGTAGGAGGGCTCCTTCATCTCCACACAGCACCCAGCATTTATCATTGGTAGACTTTTTAATGTTGGTCTTTCTTGTGGAGGGAGGTGATACCTCATTGTGATTTTATGCTTTTGTAGGACTGTTGACTTCTCTAATTTGAGAACCTATTACATTGATGGAAATGTGAAAATCTAGTAGGACATAGTAAAAACGGAGAACTGAGAAGAAACCATAAGGTATTCTTTTCTGGTCTTTGTTCTGTCCCACACAGAAATGATTTTTTAAGTGTTCAGTTTAATTGCATTAGACAATGGTGTGAATCAACCTACTGTTTTAAATGAGAGCTTACAGCCCCCAGGCTATGGGTAGCCACTTGGGCACTCAGCCTGTTTCTTACTTATAAAAAGAAACTCTGAGCTTCCCTTTACTGTCCTGGGGAAGATTAAGGAGACAATGTTTGCTCAGAGCCGGCTGGAGCGAATACTTTGAACAAAGCCCGTTTCATCCTCCTCGGAAGGCGTTCTTGAAGTTGTGTACATAGAAACTATTTTGATTTAACCTGCTGCTTGCTTAGCAATGAGTGATGCTTCTGGCATGCCCAATGTAAACCACGGGGTAAAAATGAATTACAGTCCTGAAAGCCTTCCTCTTTAATAAGGACTTGATTGGGCCGATAACTTCCACAGAAAAATTCCTCTCTCTTTTTTCTGGAGAATCAAATTTGACTAATGCACACTCAAGTTAATATGCCAAGTTAATCCTTTACATTTAAAAGTTTTCTATCTGAGATTTCAGACCTGAAGTGGTAGACCAGAACCCCGCTGCCATTCAGTCAGTAAAGCTGGAAATCCTGGACAAGAGTCTTCCTTTCTAACTGGGACCCTTCCTTCAGGTCTCACTATTAGTGTCACCTCAGAGGAAGGATCTCCTGACCTCAGCGAGTGTGTGTGCTAAGTCACCTCAGTCGTGTTTGACTCTTCTGCTACCGAATGGACTGTAGCCCACCAGGCTCCTCTGTCCGTGGGATTCTCCAGGCAAGAATACTGGAGTGGGTTGCCATGCCCTCCTCCAGGGGAGCTTCCCGACCCAGGGATCAAACCTTCATCTCTTATGTCTCCTGCATTGGCAGACAGGTTCTTTACTCCTGGTGCCAGCTGGGAAGCCACCTGACCTCAGACAAGGTTACATTCTGAGCAAAGTGAGCCANCGTGGGATTCTCCAGGCAAGAATACTGGAGTGGGTTGCCATGCCCTCCTCCAGGGGAGCTTCCCGACCCAGGGATCAAACCTTCATCTCTTATGTCTCCTGCATTGGCAGACAGGTTCTTTACTCCTGGTGCCAGCTGGGAAGCCACCTGACCTCAGACAAGGTTACATTCTGAGCAAAGTGAGCCAGGAAGGCTTCTGGCAGTGGGTGGTGAAAGAGTTGCTCAGGGTGGCTACAGCAGCAGAAAGGAACTGTCACAGATTTCAAGATCACCTTGCTCCATCCCCATTCCTCCCCTAACCAGTGTAAGTGCCACCAGCTTGTTCTGAATATTAGTTCCTCTTCCTATAGGCAGATTCTTTATCCTGGCTTTTTCCCCAGATGCATGGGCAATGCCCATTGACAGGCCACCTTCCCAGGGAGGTCTGACTTCGGTTACACTGTGACATCTTTCTTTGAGTTCCCATCATGTCAGATTTGGGGAACCAAGGAGGCAGATCTGAACCCCAGCACTTGGTCCAGCACTCCATTCCTGGCTTCAAATGATACCATCAACTGTTATGCAGAAACAGCCATGATCCTGTTAACTTTACCCTTTATGAAGCTCTTACTTTTCTCTTGAGAATTAATGCAGATTTATACATACACAACGCAATGAAATTCATGTAGACTTAGCTGTTGTCTCCTAAGTACACAGTAAGAGGTCCAGAGGTGGGGACTGCGCTGGAGGTGGTGGGTCAAGGCAGTGAGGTGAGCAAATTCTCATTCTAGGAACGTCTTTGTGGCCACTGTGTAGAGAACAGGTGAAGAGGGGACACCTGTTGCCATGAGGCCGGGTTAGAAGAGGGCTATGAGATAAGGGGATTGGAGATGCAAAGAGGCTTTGCTGAGTCCATGTTGAGAGTGAATTCTTAATTGTGAAAATCGGTGAGGAAAAAAGCCATCAATTGAGAAATAGCAGACTACATTACATATTAAAAAAACAACAAAAGTGGTGATTAAAATAACCAAAACAGTTAAACATGTGTGGAAATAAACAAAGACTGTCAAAATGAGAAAAGCAAAGACTATTTCTAGCTGGCAAGGGAGTTGGCCCCTCTTGAGTCTCTTTGTCTGACCCAACGGGTACAGAAAGACCACAAATCTGAAGCCATTCCCCTCAGACTGGGACTTGAACCCACGGTGCTTGATCTCAAACCCAGCTGAAACCCACAGTCTTCCAACTGAGATCACACACTTGGTCTCAGTACTTAATGAAGCCTGGTTTCTTGATGTCTCATCACAGAAAGAATTCAGTGAGAGGCAAAGTGATAGGTAAGAAGTGGATTTATTTCGACAGAGAGACACTCCACAAACAGAATGTGGGCCATCTCAGAAGGCAAGTGCAGCCTTGAAATATGGCCTGATTAGCTTTTACCAGCTGAATAATTTCACAGGCTAATGAATGGCTATGGTCTAGTCAACGCTATGGCCTTTCCAGTAGTCACGTATGAATGTGAGAGTTGACTATAAAGAAAGCTGAGCTCTGAAGAATTGATGCTTTTAAACTGTGGTGTTGGAGAAGACTCTTGAGAGTCCTTTGGACTGCAAGGAGATCCAACCAGTCCATCCTAAAGGAAATCAGTCCTGAATATTCATTGGAAGGACTGATGCTGAAGCTGAAACAGCTCAAACACTTTGGCCACCTGATGGGAAGAACTGACTCATTTGCAAAGACCTTGATGCTCGGAAAGTTTGAGGTCAGGAGGATAAGGGGATGACAGAGGATGAAGTTGTTGGATGGTATTGCCAACTCAATGGACATGAGCGTGAATAAACTCTGGAAGTTGATGATGGACAGGGAGGCCTGGTGTGCTGCAGTCCATGGGGTCCCAAAGAGTTGGAGATGACTGAGCAACTGGATTGAACTGAACTGAACTGAATGAATGGGAGGATTCCTCCAATTATATTGGGGAGGGGTCAGAGACTTCTAAGAGTTGGGCCACTGCCCACTTTTTGATCTTTGATGGTCAGCCTTGGAAGTGTCATGGCACTTTTGGGAGTGTCATTTAGCTTGCTGATGTTATGATGAGCATATATTGAGGTTCAAGGTCCAGTGAAAGTCGCACTTGTCCGTCATCTTGGACCCATTTGGTTCTAAGCAGTTTGTGTTGAGTCCTCTGGCTATGCCATTCTTTTAAATGTTGTGCCCTGTTCCCTTCCCCCCTGTTTCAAAACCATGACTATATAGATTTACCTTTTTGTCAAGCACACAGGGAATATTCACCTCAATGTACACATACTAGGCTAAGAACCTTAACCAATTTCAAATGATTGTTAAATTGCAGACCACATTTTCTAACCACAGTAGAAATCAACAACAAAAAGGGAACTAAAAGCAAACCCATGTGATTGGAGTTGAAGAAACACAGTTATACATAATTTTATAGATGCCCAGAGGTGATTCAGATGGAAAAAAATCTCCCTGTGATGCAGGAGACCTGGGTTCCATCCCTAGGTCAGAAGATCTCCTGGAGAAGGAAACGGGAACCCAGTCCAGTATTTCTGGGAAATTCCATGGATGGAGGAGCCTGGGGTCATAAATGGTGTCATGACTGACTGACTAACAATCCTAAGATTAAAGATGGTGTTCTTATCTGCTATGGTTTTCACAAACTCAGTGGCTTAAACATCAAAAATTTATCCTTTCTTACACCCTTCCATTGGATAGTTAGTTTTATCAATAAACATTCTCTTTTAGTTTATATACATAATCTTGTGTGTCAACTTGACTGAGCAAAGGAACGCCTAGATAGCTGATAAACCATTATTTCTGAGTGGGTCTGTGAGGGTGTTTCTGGAAGAGATTAACATCGATTCAGCAGAGTGATTGAGGTTCTCCCTTACCAATAGGGGCAGGCATCGTCCAATCCACTAAGGCCCTAATGGAACCAACAGAGGGAGGGGAAATTCTGTCTCTCTTCTTGAGTTGGCACATCCATCTCTCCTGCCCTTGGAATCAGAACTTCTGGACTTCAGACCAAATTATACCACAGGCTTTTCTGGTTTGTCAACTTGCAGATGATATATTGTGGGACTTCTCAGCCCATATGAATTGGGAATATAAGAATTGTGTGAGTCAATCCCCATAATAGATCTCTTCTTATAACTTATAACTATATATCCTAATGGTTTTGCTTCTCCAGAAAACCCTGACTACTACACGTATTGTTTTGTTTGAGGTACCTGGAGTTGATTTTGCTACTGGCAATCCTAGAACTTCAGCTACCTTAGACTTTCACCTCTGCTCAACCGCTTAATCGGCAGATGACCTGTAGTTCAGTAGCTAAGTTGTGCCTGACTCTGAAACCCCATGAACTGCCCCAAACGCCAGACTTCCCTGTCCTTCACCATCTCCAGGAGTTTGCTCAGACTCATGTCCACTCAGTCGGTGATGCCATCCAACCATCTCATCCTCTGTTGTCCCCTTCTCATCTTGCCCTCAATCTTTCCCAACATCAGGGTCTTTTCCAAAGTCAACTCTTCTCATTAAGTGGCCAAAGTACTGGAGCTTCAGCTTCAATATCAGTCCTTCCAATGAATATTTAGGGTTGATAAGGAACTTAACCTTTCTGAGCTTTACGTTTCTCATAAAAAGTGCAAAAATAAAAACAAAATGTAAGCATGTTGAGAAAATTAAATTAGATAACACATATGAGTATATAGAAGATACTTCCTTATGTCTTTAAAGGGAGCTGTAGTTCAATACAACAGAGGAATAATTGTTATTATGTAGAATGAGCGCCATGATTCTAAGCTAGATTTCATGTTGAATATCAACAAAAATAGCTGACTATACTTTCCTTCAGAGCTGCCAGAAAGGAGAGACGAAAATTTCTCCTGGCATTAATTTGAGGAATTTACAACTTTTCTTCCTAGAAGCTAGATCGTATAACCCTCTTGTTATGACCTAATTCTCAAGAAGAACAAAGCAGTTAGTCACTGCTCCTACTCAGTCAATGGAGAAGGCAATGGCACCCCACTCCAGTACTCTTGCCTGGAAAATCCCTTGGACGGAGGAGCCTGGTAGGCTGTAGTCCATGGGGTCGCTAAGAGTTGGACACGACTGAGCGACTTTCCTTTCACTTTTCACTTTCATGCATTGGAGAAGGAAATGGCAACCCACTCCAGGGTTCTTGCCTGGAGAATCCCAGGGACAGGGGAGCCTGGTGAGCTTCCGTCTATGGGGTCGCACAGAGTCGGACACAACTGAAGCAACTTAGCAGCAGCAGCAGCAGCAGCTCAGTCAAAATCCTGAATATATTTGAGTACATGGGGGAAAAGTCCTTATCTTCCTACGCTTGTTACCATTTCTTTTTAAACTTCCCCTATGGGCTTCAGCCTGATGCTGCCATCTTTGTTAGCTATTCTCTTTGTATCAGTTGTCACAACTATATTTGTTAGAACTTGATGGGAGGAGAATTCTGCTTCAGAATGTCACAGTTTATTAATAGTATGATTCCTGTTGCCAGAACAGCTTTCTATACAATTGGTGTTACTTTTCCTGTTAGTGTTGTCCTGGTGTTATTTCTAGCAGTTCCTTAGCTTTCTTAAAATAAAAAAGAAACCCAAACAACAGCAATAATTTATTTTGTAACAATTTGAAGACCAGAAGTCCAACATCAAGGTGTCGGCAAGTCTGGTGTTTCCTGACAACTTTTCCCAGGATAATTGTTAAGTCAGCCGTACTGTAAGATTTGATTGACCTACTTAGAATTTTGGTTCTTCTAAACATTCATTAAACTTGCAAACTCAGTTAGGAAAGAAAAAAGACACCAGCCAGATTGAATTAAGGACCACCCTATTGACCCTATTTTTAAATTTATTTTCAATTGGAGGATAATGGCTTTACAGTGTTGTGTAATAGTTTCTGCTGTGCAACAATGTGAATCAGCCATGAGGATACATACACCGCCTCCCTCTTGAACCTCCTTCTCACCTCCCCCATCCCACCCCCAGGTCATCTTGGAGCGTGAGCTAAGTCCCCGGTGTCACACAGTGGCTTCCCACAAGCTCTCGGCTTTATTCGTGGCAGCATGTGCGTTTCAGCGCCACTCTCTTTTCAGTTCGTCCCATCCTCTCCTTTCCCCCATGTTCTCAAGTCTATTTTCTACGTCTGGATAACGACCCTCAGCTCAGCTCAGTTCAGTTCACTCCAGTTGCTCAGTTGTGTCCGACTCTTTGTGACCCCATGACCGCAGCACACCAGGCCTCCCTGTCCATCACCAACTTCCAGAGTTCACCCAAACCCATGTCCATTGAGTCGGTGATGCCATCCAGCTATCTCATCCTCTGTCATCCGCTTCTCCTCCTGCCCTCAATCTTTCGCAGCATCAGGGTCTTTTCAAAAAATAATGACCGTATTTTAACCCAATTACTTCTTTAGAGAATCTACCCCCAAAATGAGGTGCTAGAGGTTAGGGTTTCAACATATGAATTTGGAGGGACACAATTCAGCCCAGATAGTTAACCAGAAATTCCTTGCCATTTCTCCCAACCGGAGGCAGCGTTTGTGTCCCTTCCAGTGAATCTGGGATGTCTCTGGGGCTGCTTTGAGCCACAGAATATGGCTGAGGTGGTGCTGTGCCAGATTCCAGGTCTGAACCCTAGACTGGCAGCTTCCGCCCTCCTGGATCATTCTTTCTAGGAACCCTGAGCCCACTTGAATTAGTCCAGACATCCCAAGAGTACTGTGTGACAGACGCCACATGTGCACACACCAGCCAACAGTCTCACCCAAGCCTACCCATCCCTCTCAAGATGCAAAACATGTGAGGGAGGCTGTCTTGGACCTTCCAGATAAGTTCATTTACTGCCCGAATATCACCAGTTACCTCAGCCAACACTTAGGGAAGCAAAAGAATCATCTAGCTGAAAGTTGCCCACATTCATGACCCACAAACTCATGAGAGAAAATAAAATGATTGCTGTTTTAAGCTGCTCAACTTTTTTTTTTTTCAGTGCAGCACTAGATAACCAAATCAAAATGTCAAAGAAGAAATCATAATGAAAGGATCATATTTTCTACAACTGAATGATGAGGAAAATATTTACAACTGAATGATGAGGAATCTATTAAATATTAAAACATTGGGGATGCAGCTAAAGCAGAACTTAGATGCACAGTCATAGCTTTAGATGCTCATATTTGCAGGGGGTGGGGGAAGGCTGAAAATGAATGAATTAAAGATCTATCTTAATAACAAGAGAAAAAACAGCAAAATAAACTTGGGATCCCAGTTTGCAGATTAGATCTTCAAAGAAATCAGTGGGACCCCTGACATTGCAAAATTTTGTGTGCATGTGGGAGAGAGTCCACATATCTCAACATATTCGCAAATTTTCTCTGGCTGGTCACACAGATTTTTTGACTTTATTTAGTTGCCTTAATTGCTGCAGCCACTATGGCTGTGACTATGGGGGCCACTGTTGCTTTTTTTCATATTTGTCTGTGTGTCTGCACCATCATTCATGTCTCTTTTGCAGTAAGACTGTTAATCTAATCATTAAAGTAATGTAGGAATCCCATGGTGCTGCTCATTTTTCTCAGGTCTGTTCCCCAGTATGGGTTCTTGAACCTGGCCCCTCTTGGCCACCACTGTTACTCAAGTCCCTAAATGACCCTAATGACATGTCCTGGCTATGTTGTCCTTAAAACTCATCGAAACCTGGCTACCTGGCTGTGACTACCATCCTGGCATTGAGCGTGCTCCGGGATCTGCTCCCCCATCCATATTTGCCCTGTTCCATTCAGGACACACCCGGGCACCTCAGATACTTGTCAGCCTTTCCTTCCAGTCCTGCCCTGCACATGATGCACGAGGTCCTCCCACGGTACTCTATCTCTTGTGTACTGATAAGAAAGAGTCTCAGGGGCATGGAAGGGCAGGGGCCCTAGACTCAGACTGATCCAAGTTTAAATTATGGCCTTACGTCTTACTGGCGTGTGACCTTGAGCATGGGATCATACTTATTTCCAATTCTTTATATTGCTATTGTGAAGGTGAAAGGAATCATTCTTCAAACAGTTAAATAAAGAAATACTGTAATAACTGGCAATTCCACTCCTAGGCGTTGGACCCAGAGAAATGAAAAGATACATCTACACAGAGACGTGAACATGAACGTTTATAGCAAACTTTACTCATCATAGTCAAAAGATGAACACAGCCCAGCTGTTCATTAGCAGGTGATAAACTGTGATGTATGCACACAGTGGAATATCATGCAGTCATAAAAAGGAATGAAGTACTGCAACGTAGACGAACCTTGGAAATACTATGTTAAGTGAAAGAACCAGTCACAAAAGATCCCGTCTTGCATGATTTTATTTATATGAAATGTCCAGAATAGGCAGTTGTATAGAGGCAGAATATAGACTAGTGGTCGCTTAAGACTGGGGGGACTGGAGGGACAATAAGGTGATGAATAATAGGAACCAAGTTTTGCTGAGGTGATGAAAATACAGTTGACCATCGAACAACATGGAGGTTAGGGGGGCTGACCCCCTGTGGACTTGAAAATTCAAGTGTAATTTATAGTTGGCCTTCTGTATATGGGAGAAGGCGATGGCACCCCACTCCAGTACTCTTGCCTGGAAAATCCCATGGACAGAGGAGCCTGGTGGGCTGCAGTCCATGGGGTCGCAAAGAGTCGGACACGACTGAGCGACTTCCTTTTCACTTTTCACTTTCATGCATTGGAGAAGGCAATGGCAACCCACTCCAGTGTTCTTGCCTGGAGAATCCCGGGGACGGGGGAGCCTGGTGGGCTGCCGTCTATGGGGTCACACAGAGTCGGACACGACTGAAGTGACTTAGCAGCAGCAGCAGCAGCTTCCAAGGATCTGTGGCACTCTAGTATTTATGGCTGAAAACTTTCTGGTAGCCAACTCAACAAAATACCAAAATTTCTGGTATAATTGGGCCTGCACAGTTCAAATCTGTGTTGTTTTTATTGTAAAAAAGAAACCAGACACAAAAGGTCACATATTATATAATTTCATTCCTATGCAATGTCTAGAAGTGGTGAACGCAGAGAGGAAAAGAGCAATCGGTGGTTACTGGGTGGTGTGGGGAGGGGTGAAGGGGGAGTTACCATTTGATGGTATTTTTCTGGGGTGATGAAAAAGACCCGAAACTAGAGACAGGTGGTGGTAGCTCAACATTTAGTGAATGTATTCAAGGCCACTGGGTTGTCGACTTTAAAATGGCTAATTTATGTTATGTGAATATCAAGTCACTTTTTTTTAAAGATGAAAGGAGTCAATGGCACATGATAAGTGGCGATGATTATTATTAATGCTCACAGTTATTATTACCAGTGTCCTTATTCCGTCAGCCATACTGTTATTCCTTTCTGCCCCATAACTAGCAGACTGGTTTTGTGTTTTGTTTTACATTTATCTTGATTTGTTATTGAAGTGTAGTTGATTTTCAGGTGCACAGCAAAGTGATTCAGCTACATACACACACATATATGTATGTATTTATATGTATATTCTTTTTCAGATTCTTTTCCATCATAGGTTATTATAAGGTATTGAATATATTTCCCTGTGCTACACAGTAGGTCCTTGTTTATCTACCAGCAGACCTGTTTTAATGGTCTCCCTCCCTTTTGAAGAAATTGCAATTGTATCACATGTATTAAAATGCACCTATTTTGCATCTTAAACATTTCTTGAATATAAAATAACTTGAGAAGAATTTTTTAAATAACATTGCTTTCAAAATGAGTTGGCTACAAGTAGCTAATTTAATCTATTGTGCATACTGAAGGACTGTGAATTCTGATAAACTGAGAAAATCAACCTTACAAATTATTTTAAACATAGTGGAATTTGTACCTATTTAAATATTCAACAATTGATGAATTGAGATAGATTACAGTTTGCAGTTGTTCAACAAAGACATTTTGATTTCCTAATTTCCCATCCAGGCTTTCAAATATTTTCACAGGCCCCTCTAAAAGTTATGGGCTAAATGTACAAGTTCCAGATGCCTAGTGGACAAATCAGTCCTAAAGCCAAGTTCCCTCATGGCTTCTGTCCTATTCTTTGCAAATAATGCTGACAGAGTCCAAGTGGTGTTTTTGATGGGTAAGGCCAATTTTGGATGTCTACAAAGTTTTGAAGGTTTGGCAGGTATTTCAACCTGAGAGGAAGCTTGATTGTGAAATAAGGATCAAGAAATAATGGCTTAAGGTGAATATGAATGGCAAAATGAGGGTTTTTAAATAGGATACTCAAAAGAGCCTTGGAGAATAAATAATCGTTGACACTATCTATTAAAGTGTTGAATAGTTTGATGTTTATTTAAATGGATTTTTCTGGGACGCTCCAGATAAAGTTAGTAATTTTTACGTTCTGGGGTACAGTGGGATGGTATCGTCATGTTAGGGAGGGCAGGAAAACAGTGAAGACATATCTTTGCAGATGGGGAACTCAGTGGGCGCGGATGTTTCAGCTTCTGGGGACAATCTGAGGCCACGTCACAGGGAGCTTTACATAATATTTGAAATTTAATTTATTTTTATTTTTAAAACTTTTAATTTTGTATTGGGGTATAGCCAATTAACAATGTCATGGCGGTTTCGGGTAACCAACGAAGGGACTCAGCCACACACACTCATATACTCATTCTCCCTCACGCTCCCCTCCCATCCAAGCTGTTGCATAACATTGAACAGAGCTCCATATGTTATACAGTAGGCACTTGTTGGTTATCCATTTTAAACACAGCAGTGTGCCCATGCCCATCCCAAACTCCCTAACTATCCCCTCTCCTGTCCTTCCCCCTGCCCCTCCTCCCTGGCAACCATAAGCTCATTCTCTAAGTCTTCAGTCATGTCCGACTCTGTGTGACCCCACAGACGGCAGCCCACTGGGCTCTGTGGGTTGCCATTTCCTTCTCCAATGCATGAAAGTGAAAAGTGAAAGTGAAGTCGCTCAGTCGTGTCCAACTCTCAGAGACCCCATGGACTACAGCCCACCAGGCTCCTCCGTCCATTGGATTTTACGGGCAAGAGTACTGGGGTGGGGTGCCATTGCCTTCCCCTAAGAATTTAAATTTTATTTGAATGAAAACAACAGGGCCAGAACTTGTACTGGAGGGTCAGCATGATGGCAGGCTGGGATGGAAACAAGCTCAAAGGCCAAGTGACTGCTGAGGTGGATCGTGAAACCGTTCAGGCGGGAGGGCATGAGAACTTCCTAGAGAATCGGTAGCCTTTACTATCTATGTGGTCATCCACCCAGAAAACCATGGGTTTCATTTGTGCGCAGGCCCTGTCCTCCACGTGGGGGTCCTTCGGGACCAGTACAGGCAAGGACCTGTTTTTGTGGTGCTTATAGAAACCTCCTGAGAGGTACATGTGTAGGATAATGATGTCATAGCTTCCAAGTCCAAGACTCTGATTGTTTTCCAGGTTAGTTAAAGTCTCACCAGCCTCAAATTTAAAGTCCTGTGTATCCATTTCGTACAGCTAGTGTAAAAAATTATCGCAGACTAAGTGGCTCAAAGCAACACACATCTGTTCTTTCACAGTCCGGAGGTCAGAGGCCTGAAGTCGAGGTGTGTGCAGGGCTGCCTTCCTAGCGGAGGC
This sequence comes from Cephalophus harveyi, assembly GCA_006410635.1. Lineage (NCBI taxonomy): Eukaryota > Metazoa > Chordata > Mammalia > Artiodactyla > Bovidae > Cephalophus > Cephalophus harveyi. The sequence goes on along the minus strand of SJYT01069144.1, from coordinate 197,352 downwards.
TGGAGCAGAGAATCTATTTCCTGGCTTTTTTTCAGCTTCAATAGGTCACCCACATTCCCTGGCTAATGGTCCCTCCCCTGTCTTCAAAACATAGCATCATAGCAGAGCACCTTGAATTCTCTCTCTCTGACCTGTCTCTTGCTATGATATGTCCTTCTCTGAGTCAGAGATTCCTGCCTACCTCTTACAAAGACTTTTGTGATTGCATTTAGATTCCACCCGGTTAATCTAGCATAATCTCTGCATTTCAAGATCTTTAACTTAATCACTTTTATAAGAGTCCCTTTTGTAAGGTAACATTCATAATTTGGGGGATTAGGACTTGGACACCCTTGAAGACATTACTTTGCTGACAAAGGTCTGTATAGTCAAAGCTATGGTTTTTCCAGTCATCATGTATGGATGTGAGAGTTGGACCATAAAGAAGGTTGAGTGCCAAAAAATTGATGCTTTTGAACTGTGGTGCTGGAGAAGACTCTTGAGAGTCCCTTGGACTGCAAGGAGATCAAACCAGTCAATCCAAAAGGAAATCAACCCTGAATATTCAGTGGAGGGACTGATGCTGAAGCTGAAGCTCCAATATTTTGGCCCCTTGGTGTGAGGATCCATCTTACTGGAAAAGAGCCTGATGCTGGGAAAAATTGAGAGCAGGAGGAGAAGGGGACGACAGAGGATGAGATAGTTGGATGGCATCACCAACTCAATGGATATGAGTTTGAGCAAGCTCTGGGAGATGGTGAAGGACAGGGAAGCCTGGCGTGCTGCAGTCCGTGGGGTCACAGAGAGTCAGACACACTGAGCAACTGAACTACAACAACCTTTGTGGGGGCCATTGCTCTACCAACTACACCTTCCGAGACCAGATCTCATTTTCTTTCCCTTGAGCCTTTTCCCTGCAAGGCCCCAGAGCAAGTTTCCACTCCAGCTGTGCTGGGTTCTCACAGTCTCACCCCATGCTCATCCTGGCCTCCACATTTTCTCGTAATGTCCTTACCCTTCTCTTGACTTCTCATGTTCTCACCATCTTTTAGGGCCTCTGGAAACCCACCTCTTCAGGGAGGGAGATTGTAGCCCATCTCTTCTTCCTTGTCAGGTCCCTCTCACTCATGTTAACATAACGATGCTGTGGTTCAGTCACTAAGTTGTGTCTGACTTTTTATGACACCATGGACTGTAGCATGCCAGGCTTCCCTGTTCTCCACTCTATCCTGGAGTTTGTTAAAGTTCATGTCCATTAAGTCAGTGATTTTATCTAAACATCTCATCCTCTGTCGTCCCCTTCTCCTCTTGCCTTCAATCTTTCCCAGCATCAGGCTCTTTTCCAATGAGTCAGCTCTTCTCATCAGGTGGCCAAAGTATTGGAGCTTCAGCTTCAGCATCAGTCCTTCCAATGAATATTCAGAGCTGAAAGAGGAGAGTGAAAAGCCTGCTTAAAACCCAACATTCAAGAAACTAAGATCATGGCATTGGGTCCCATCACTTCATGGCAAAGAGAAGGGGACAAAGCAGAAGCAGTGCCAGGAGGCACAGTCAGACCCTGTCAGCTCTTTTCTGTCTCTGTCTTATCTCCTTGAGGGCAGAGACTGAGCTTCAATCATTGGCTGGTTGGATTCAATACATTTCAGGCCAACACATTATTCTACTAGTGAGGAAAGAGCCACGAAGCATTCATGTGATGTCAGTAAGCAAAGAAATGAAGATATACAGTGTGGAAACTGTGAGCAACAGGCTGTCCCTCATTGCACAGAATGAATGGGAACAAGGCATAACTGCCAACCAGCTTGGGTCGGCTCTTAAAAAGGATCCCCTGGTCCCCGAGATTTGAGTCACTGGATTACCAGGATGCTCAGGCTTGGCTTCCTTTAGGAACAGGTTAACAGACTGGCCCTCAAGGGTGACCAGGGTGTAGCTGTTCTTAGAATCAGGGAATGAACTGAATGACCCTTTTGTTCTAGGAATTTATGTGAATTGGGTCTGGAGTAAGCACCACCTCACTCCGTTCCCTTCCCATTCTCTTTTTTTTCGCATCTGGGATCCTTTGGGACTGAGTTGAACCACATGCCTGATCAGGAAAAAAAATCTGAAAAAGAAGTTACTTGTAAGCACACTGCTGGGCAGCATCTGTCTATGCTTCCTAGACTTCGATGCAAGCATGAGGATAATAAATGCTATTAACGAATGCTAGCTGCTGTAAGCGTCTCCAAACCTCAGTGTCTTAACATCATAAAGATCTCTCTTCCCTCCTCCACAGTCAGATGCCACCTGGGAAGCTCTCCTGGGAGCTGTCCTCCAAGTGGGAGCCCAGGGATCCAGTCTCCTTACATCCTCTGAAGCCATCATTTTCACGCATGACTTCCAGGGTCATGATGGAAAAGGAGGGTGAATCAGAGACCACGCAGTGAGTGTTATGGCCTAGCCCACAGGTAACTAACTCCCAGACCTTCTGCCCACCTTCCAGAACCCAGTAGAATGGCCAACATGACTTCAAGGGTGGCTCGGAAATGTGTCCTCCTGAGGACATGGACTCTGACTGTCTCGCCTTGTCCACTTGCACTATAGCACGTCTGCACAGATCAGACATCACCTGTGGCCTATCTCCAAACCTCAGTGTCTTAACATCATAAAGATCTCTCTTCCCTCCTCCACAGTCAGATGCCACCTGGAAACCTCTCCTGGGAGCTGTCCTCCAAGTGGGAGCCCAGGGATCCAGTCTCCTTACATCCTCTGAAGCCATCATCTTCACGCATGACTTCCAGGGTCATGATGGAAAAGGAGGGTGCATCAGAGACCACGCAGTGAGTGTTATGGCCTAGCCCACAGGTAACTAACTCCCAGACCTTCTGCCCACCTTCCAGAACCCAGTAGAATGGCCAACCTGACTTCAAGGGTGGCTCGGAAATGTGTCCTCCTGAGGACATGGACTCTGACTGTCTCGCCTTGTCCACTTGCACTATAGCACGTCTGCACAGATCAGACATCACCTGTGGCCACATCTGAATGTTTGACTAATATGACAGCTCATCCCAATACTCACAGATGTCTGGGGACAAGGGGACCAAATCTTGTCCGCTTGACCAGGCCCCTGACTGGTGATGGTATTGTATCAACACAGCAAAGATGTTCCTGCAACTCCCGACAACCCGTCCAGCCTGTGCACACAACCTAGAAGTAAGTTTCTATAAATACTAACGCCTGGTCAAAGACCCAAGTAGACGTTTCTCTAAAGAAGACATCCGGACATCCGGATAGCCAACAGACACTCAAAAAGATGCTCGACATCATTAATTGTCAGAGAACTGCCAATCAAAAGTTCTATGGGGTATCACCTCACACTGGTCAGAATGGCCATCATTCAAAAGTTGACAAGCAATAAGTGCCGGAGAAGCTGTGGAGAAAAGGGAAGCCGCCCGCACTGCGGGTGGGAATGGCAATCGGCGCAGTCTCTACGGAAGACAGCACTGAAAATAGAATCCAGTAATCCCACTCGGGCATACACCTGAACAAGATTCACTGCAGCACAAGTTAAAACAGCCAAAGTATGAAAGCAACCGAAATGTCCATTGGCAGAGGAATGGGTAAAGAAAGTGTGGTGCATATATACAGTGGAGGGCTTCCCAGGTGCCACTGATGGTAAAGAACCTGCATGCCAATGCAGAAGACGTAAGAGACCTGGGTTCAATCCCGGGGGCAGGAAGATCCCCTGGAGAAGGACATGGCAACCCACTCCAGCATTCTTGCCTGCAGAATCCCATGGACGGAGAAATCTGGCAGGCTGCAGTCCATGGGGTCACAAAGAGTCAGCCATACATATCCTAAGTATATGTGAGTTAGTTACATTGTTAGTTAAACTGTAAGGAAAGAAAGACAAAACAAAGTCCCAGTTCCTGGGTATGGATATTCTTTTTCAGATTATTTTCCATTACATCTTATTATAGGGTATTGAATATAGTTCCCTGTTTTATACAGCAGGTCCTTGTTGGTTCAGTTCAGTTCAGTTCAGTCGCTCAGTCGTGTCCGACTCTTTGCGACCCCATGAATTGCAGCACGCCAGGCCTCCCTGTTCATCACCATCTCTCGGAGATCACTCAGACTCACATCCATCGAGTCAGTGATGCCATCCAGCCATCTCATCCTCTGTCGTCCCCTTCTCCTCCCGCCCCCAATCACTCCCAGCATCAGAGTCTTTTCCAATGAGTCAACTCTTCGCATGAGGTGGCCAAAGTACTGGAGTTTCAGCTTTAGCATCATTCCTTCCAAAGAAATCCCAGGGTTGATCTCCTTTAGAATGGACTGGTTGGATCTCCTTGCAGTCCAAGGGACTCTCAAGAGTCTTCTCCAACACCACACTTCAAAAGCATCAATTCTTCGGCGATCAGCCTTCTTCACAGTCCAACTCTCACATCCATACATGACCACAGGAAAAACCATAGCCTTGACTAAACGGACCTTAGTCGGCAAAGTAATGTCTCTGCTTTTGAAAATGCTATCTAGGTTGGACATAACCCTTCTTCCAAGGAGTAAGCGTCTTCTAATTTCATGGCTGCAGTCACCATCTGCAGTGATTTTGGAGCCTAAAAAAATAAAGTCTGGCACTGTTTCCACTGTTTCCCCATCTATTTCCCATGAAGTGATGGGACCAGATGCCATGATCTTCGTTTTCTGAATGTTGAGCTTTAAGCCAACTTTTTCGCTCTCCTCTTTCACTTTCATCAAGAGGCTTTTTAGCTCCTCTTCACTTTCTGCCATAAGGGTGGTGTCATCTGCATATCTGAGGTTATTGATATTTCTCCCGGCAATCTTGATTCCAGCTTGTGTTTCTTCCAGTCCAGCGTTTCTCATGATGTACTC
>SJYT01069144.1:170852-191795 GCA_006410635.1 Cephalophus harveyi | reverse complement strand
AAAGATATAAGCACCTGAATGCAGAGTTCCAAAGAATAGCAAGAAGAGATAAGAAAGCCTTCTTCAGCGATCAATGCAAAGAAATAGAGGAAAACAACAGAATGGGAAAGACTAGAGATCTCTTCAAGAAAATTAGAGATACCAAGGGAACATTTCATGCAAGGATGGGCTCAATAAAGGACAGAAATGGTCTGGACCTAACAGAAGCAGAAGATATTAAGAAGAGGTGGCAAGAATACACGGAAGAACTGTACAAAAAAGATCTTCACGACCCAGATAATCATGATGATGTGATCACTAATCTAGAGCCAGACATCTTGGAATGTGAAGTCAAGTTGGCCTTAGAAAGCATCACTACGAACAAAGCTAGTGGAGGTGATGGAATCCCAGTTGAACTGTTTCAAATCCTTGTTGGTTATGTATTCATATATGGACTTCCCTGGTGGCTTAGAGGTTAAAGCGTCTGCCTCCAATGCGGGAGACCCAGGTTCAATCCCTGGGTCGGGAAGATCCCCTGGAGAAGGAAATGGCAACCCACTCCAGTATTCTTGCCTGGAGAATCCCATGGATGGAGAAGCCTAGTAGGTTACAGTCCACGGGGTCACAAAGAGTCGGACACGACTGAGCGAATTCACCTTCACCTCAGCCAGTGTGACCACACCTGTATGAGGTCAGCAAGGCTGCCAGGCCCTGAGGCACCACCGCTCCCTCCATGTCCCCTGGCTGGGCGGGGAGGGGATTGCCAAAGATGACCTGCGGGCAGCTTTCCAGGCTGTCTCGCCCCGGCCCTCCCATCTCAGTCCTCAGCCCCCTACAAAGCAGTCACAGCTTCCTTCACGGGGGGAAGCTCCAAAGGCAACAATCTTTGCAGACGCTCCTGCAAGAATGGGAACCTGCTTTGCAGAGTCGATAGCATTTTTTTTTTTTCCATATAAAGGGTAGTATGGTAAAAATCCACACTTTTCTCCCTCTCTAATTCCTTCAGAGTTTTAAATGCTTTACTGCATCATCCACATTCAGCGAGGGAATGAACGCATGTGAAAATGCTTCCTAGCACCATGCCTGACACGCAAAAAATGTGAATTGCTCTATTTATAAATGACCTTTTCTGTCTGGTTTAGTTGTCTTGATAGTCTCGCTGAGACTGTTCCTCTCCCCACTGAAACGGGAATTCCGGCATCAGTGTCCCGCTCTCGTGTTCTTGCTGTGAGAGGAGAAGAGGTGGGTCTCTTCCCAGGAAGGACTGTGGTCCTAAGGCCACTCTGACTTCAGAATCCTGCCGGCAACCTACCTTCTTCCCCACGACGTCAGCACGACTGACCCCCAAATTCCCAATGACTTATTCCTGATGCCTCCTGCCTAGTGGTCCCTGAAATAACATTCTGAGGCAGTCTGCGTCAGGAGGCCTCTGGAATGTTCTTCAAGTAAATGAACGAATAGCGTGAGAATGTGTAGGAGCTTACCAGGACACGGGCTCTCGGATGCCCGTCTGGACTATTTATGCTGTTCACACGTCTGCTTCGGTGGCACGAGACAGAAGGCTCTCCCTCCCGTGCCTTTCCTATCACAGCCCACTGAAGATTCACCTGCTGGGGAAAACAGACGGAAGCCAAGATGCCTTTGAACTTAACCACTTTATGTGCGGTCTTAACATTTTGGGCTGAGACATCTGTCTTTGCTTAAAAGCACATCTATTTATATCAACAACCGTTTACATTGAGTCCCGGGAGGCTGATTCACACAGATGTTGTATAATGTGGGTTTTTAAATACAATTCACTTTGAAAAAATGTGGCATTCATGTCTACTCCACTCCTTCCCCCACCCAAGTTGAAGCCTAGAAACCTACAAACCTTAGACTTCTGGGTAGGCAGCACACAGCATACGAACTTTGGGCTTGTGTAACATGTGACTCAGGTTATTGCGTGATGGATGAACAGATGAATCAGCTTTGTATGAGGAGGCCTGGAGGACAGTGCTTCTGGGGGAGCTGGCTTGCTTAGAAGACTGGGAACGGGGTGACTCATTCAAACAGAGATCAGCGCGGAGGCTGGGAGCCGCACACCCAGCGATGTTTACATAGCCACTGCCCTGGCATGGAGCACGGGGCCTGGGCAGCTTGGAAGTGGGTGGGAAAGGCTGAGGCTGGCATTTCGGAGGGCAGCGATGCCAACAAGGCAGAGGCTGATGGGGATCTGGAGGAGAGACCCAGGGTAAAACCACATTCCGCTCATCTGAAAGCTGTGCTCGGGCAGTGAGATTTCTTAGGCATGGTGGATTCTTCTGGTCTCTTCTCCGTAGGTCTGTGCTGGCTCCAGGTGGCGGNTCTTTGATACATATTAGTCTTTATTATGAGCAAGGCACTTTATTCCCATTAATTCGTCTGAACCTCATAATGATTCAATAAGTTAACTGCGACTGTTCCGTTTTATAGATGCAAAAATCAGAGGCTCAGAGAAGTTAAGTGATGTGCCTGATGTCACACAGTAGATATCAGAGGAGTGGAGATCCATAGTCAATTGTGCCTGATTTCAACACAGGTGGCCCCAACTTCTCCTCACCCTTCATCCAAGTCTACTGTGCTGGGTGGCCAAACATCTAAGGGTCAAATCCACCCACCCACAGTAGCCAGCCGTCATTTTTCCAAATCTCTGACCTGGATTAAAAGGAAATCTCTCAATTCAGTTGAAAGGTGCAATCAGTGGTGGAAGCTGGTTTAGGCCACACCTGAAACAGGACATCATCTTAATCCTATGGGCCTCTGTTATGAGCCACTCCAAACCTCTCACTGTCTCAGAGCATCTGTCTGAACTTCAGAGCATCAGAAACATATTCCCACAAGGAATACCAGTCCAAGGACAACAGAANAGTGGTGGAAGCTGGTTTAGGCCACACCTGAAACAGGACATCATCTTAATCCTATGGGCCTCTGTTATGAGCCACTCCAAACCTCTCACTGTCTCAGAGCATCTGTCTGAACTTCAGAGCATCAGAAACATATTCCCACAAGGAATACCAGTCCAAGGACAACAGAAACCCTGCCTGGCCCTGACTGTCTCTGTAGACCAGGTGCATTTCGTTGCTGGATTTGAGCAAGTTGACATCCCAAGTGGCACTAGTGGTAAAGAATCCACCTTCCAAAGCAGGAGACAGACGCAGGTTCAATTCCCTGAGTCAGAAAGATCCCCTGGAGGAGGGCATGGCAACCCACTCCAGTGTTTTTGCCTGGAGAATTCTACGGACAGAGGAGCCTGGTGGGCTGCGGTCCGTGGGGTTGCGAAGAGTCCGACGCGACTGAAGCAACTTAGCTGGAGAAGGCCCTGCAGGAGCCTCATGGTTAGGACGGGTTTCTGGTGAACTTTCCAACGGTATTTTTAAAATTTTATTTATTTTTAATTGAAAGATGATTACTTTGCAATATTGTGTTGGTTTCTGCCATACATCAACATGAATCAGCCAGAGGTATACCTAAGGCCCCTCCCTCTTGAACCGCTTGCATTGCCTTTAGGGGAGCAGATTCAATAACAGAACCCTGTTCTGTTTGTCTATTTGATTGTCCTTGCTGGCTTCTCTCTCCTTTTTTCTTTTTAAAAATATTTAATTTTTGATTTATTTGGCCACACTGGGTCTTCGTTGTGGCATGCAGACTCTTGGCTGTGGCGTGTGGGGGCTAGCTTCCTGACCGGGGATCGAACTAGGCCCCCTCCTGCATTAGGAGCACAGAGTCTTAGCCACTGGACTCCCAGGGAAGTCCATCACTGCCTTCTCTTTATCTTGCCCCGTATCCATCATGCTCATCAGTGGCACACAGGAGATTTAATCCTATTCAGCTCATGTCTGCCTTGGATTTGTACCTGTAGAGAGTTCTTACTGACGGGATAGAATTTGTGAAGTGACATGTGTGAGCTTATGTACACAATGGCTTCTTTAATTGAAGGATACTTTCTGCTGATTCAAGGCCACTTAAAATGAACTGAGGATGGTGAACATGATTTCATAAAACCAGTGGAAGAAAAGTGACAACTGGGACATCTGGACATTGAAAATAAAACTTTAGGGACTTCCCTCGCAGTCCAGTGGTTAAGACTTTCCCTGCAGGGGCTTGGGTCAACCCACTCCAGTGTTCTCGCCTCCTGTGGGCGGGGGAGCCTGGTGGGCTGCCGTCTATGGGGTCGCACAGAGCCGGACACGACTGAAGTGACTTAGCAGCAGCAGCAGCAGTGTATATTCCAACAGTATTTTGCAGGGTCTTTGCTGTCAACCAGAGGAACAGGCAGTCAGCAGCCCGACACTGAAGATGATTTTTACTTGTTCTTACTGTGTTCTGGAAAAGACTCTGGTGAAAATGTCAGATCCTCCGCAGACGCTGAATGTACACGCTGACTCTGGCAGGTGGAGGGGAGCTGAGTCACCTCCCCGGGTGTTTGTTTTGGTGGCGCCTGATTGGCTCCTGCGCTGGGGGCCCCGCCCACGGGGAGTGATGCTGCGTGAGGTGATGGTTCACAGCGCGATCAGGTCTCTAGGACAAATCGGATCTTTGCAGGTGAGCTCTCCAGGGTGAACCTAAAGGCCAGCCAGAGGATATCTTGTGCTGGCCAAATCACCGCTTCGTTCTTCGGTTTCCTCACTTCTAACATGTTAAAAAAAAAAAATAGCAACACCAGGATCCTGGAAGTATTCTGAAATCAGATGAGATTTGAGATGGATAAAGTTTGCGAGTGTGTTGTTAGCCGTAAAAAGCCGATTTCTAGGGAAGAACTGATGACGAGCGATTGCACTTTGTACACAAAGTGAATTTTTTTTTTTAATTTAAGATTAGTGCTTGTTTAATGACAATATCATATTGCCATGTTTGAAGACACTGTTTTGGAAGAGACATCTGGGCATTCAAATCCAGAGAAAATCAAAACCAGCACATTCCAACATAGCACTTCAAGGAAACAAAGCTTCCATGAATTTGACAACTGAGGACTGAACTGAGGCTGATACTAGACTGTATCCTAAATGACTCTCATAACCAAAGCTCTCACCATCATAGTTACCAGAAAGGTCACTTATACGATACATTTAAGTTTGAGATACAACCACCATCCCATTGCCAACCCCCATGTAATGAACTAGATTCCAGTCCCTGTTAATCATTTGTGAGGGTGTATATTTGGATGTGATGTATCTGCAATTAGGCTTAATTAAAACCACCCACTTCGGGCATGCTGAAAGACCAGCATTTAAAAATAGGAGCTGAATAATTAGGGTCGTTAATAGGAACTGATTATTTAGTTTATGAGAGCTTAAACGTAAATAGGGATCAGCAGCCTTCTCATTTCTCATGGAAGCAGAGGGCAGACCAAAGCTACTTGGGAAGGAATCGCTCGTGATACGCTCAGGGATCTTTCTTGTCCTGCATTTTGCTCCACAACGTCTTCATCAGGTTGTGGAAAGTTGAAACTGCACCCTGTGAAGTTAGAGGAACATGCCTCTTTCAGGGGCCGAAGGAGGCCAGCCAGGTGGGGGCTGGAGTCAGGTTCCCATGACCCCTGGATGGAGCCTTCGAGCTGGGTCTGCGCTGCACCGCCCCAGGGGACCGCCCTCATCCCGGCAGCGGCCTTGAGGAAAGAACTCTCCGGAGTCTCTGGTACTGCGGTTACGGCGTGGATGTCTCCAAGGCTACTGTGAACCTATTGATGAAACTCCTAGCTCACCCACAGTCTATTACTCCCCGCCCTAAAGTAAACAGTTTATGTACGCGATGTTGCAGCTGTCTGAGACGTGCACATTCTTTTGCCTCGGCCTCGCTGGTGGGCACCGGGAGCTTCAGACGGCTTACTAAGACCGTGGGGACTTGGAAAGTGGGTGTGAGGCAAGGAGATACTCAGCCTGTACCAGCACCCAGGGTGACCTCAGGAGTACAAAATCCACAGCTGAGCCTGGGTGGGGTGGGGCTGGAGTGGTGACACGCTAAACTCATGCAGGGCACCAGAGGCTCATACCAGCTGGCTGGTACCCAGGGGAAAATAGAAGATTTCTTTTTTTCCCCTTGGTTTTGTGGGCTTTATTCACAGAAATCCAGAATAAGTGGTGTGTGCGTGTGTGTATGTTGTTAAACAATCAACCACAGATGAGGCCAAGTTTCTCTTCCTTCCCTTTACTATGGAAATAAGTTTAAACCTTGTTCTCCAGGCTTGGAGTAAGAGACCCAGATCAGCTTCATGAGAATCGGCCCTTCCCTCCAGTGTCTGAAGTCATGTCTGGCTTGCCTAGCAGTCCTGTTCTGTGTTTTGGGTACCACTGTTTAACCTTACTTCATAGTTTTTCAAGGGAGTATATCTCATTCACAATTTTCATTCCAGCTTTTTTGGGAGGAGGGGGAGTTTGGTAGCTGAGATTGGTTTAGATTCATAAGAAAATTATGTTGTTTTTGATGTGTTTTGAAATGAACATGTTTTTGATGTGTTTATGAATTTGGTTGAGTAGGAGTTTGTACCCATTATAACACAAAAAGCAATCCCTTTAGAAAAACTGTAACACAGGGCATGTCAGTCTCATCAGTTCTGACATTCTAGGCTGGGTCATTTTTCATTGTTGGCAGCTGCTGTGTAGTTTGTAGAGTATTGAACAGCATCCCTGGCCTCCACCCATTAATACCAGCAGCGCTGTCCCCCACCCCCACCCCAGCACGACAATCAGAGCTGTTTCCCGGGCTGCCCTCGTGGTTCAGTGGTCAAGAATCCCTCTGCCAATGCGGGGGTCACAGGTTCAACCCCTGGTCGGGGAAGATCCCACATGCCTCAGAGCAGCTAAGCCCGTGCACCACAGCTACCGAGCCTGAGCTCTAGAGCCCAGAAGCTGCAACCTCTGAGCCCACGTGTCCTGGAGCCTGTATTCTACAACAGGCCACTGCGAGAGAGGCCCCGCAGTGAGAAGCTGGCACAGCCAAACTAGAGAGCAGCCCCACCCCAAGCACAACGAGAGGAGAGCCAGCCCAGCACCATCGAGCTTAAACAAAAACTCTTTAAAGTCCTTTCCGGGCATTGCCACATGTCCCCTGGGGGCAGGGGGGCAAAATGCCCTAATTGAGAACCTAATAGAATGTGATTTATCAGGGTGAGTGAAGTCGTTCAGTCATGTCCAACTCTTTGCAGCCCATGGACTGTAGCCTCCCGGGTCCTCCGTCCATGGGATTTTCCAGGCAAGAGTACTGGAGTGGGCTGCCATTTCGTTCTCCAGGGGATTTATCAGGGTAGGGAAAATTCATTCCTCCCTTCTCAATGTCTAAACTATCTTGAACTTTGTTTTTCTGTGGTTCTCAAGGAATTATTGAATCTCAAGATTGTTCATCTTCTTCAAGAAGATAAAGTCTTCTGCTTTCTTAAAGACTTTTTTTGGGGGCTTGTGTTTTTGTGCTTTTGCAATGTACTCTCCAAGTTTTTAAGATTTAGGGATGAAATTGTACATAAACCGTCCTTGCACTATGTAAGTTAGGCCTACCTTCTACTTGACCCGAGATTAAAAAAAAAAAAAAAGATTTCCTGTGGCTTTTTCCACTCCTTTCTATATACTGACAAAATGTCTAACCATCCATAACTGTTGACCCTTTCAGGAGCATCACTGTAGACCACTTTTTCCCAGCCGCGGAAGAAAAGTGTCACACATACGTGTGGCGAGGAGCCTCAGGGTTAACACTGGCTGGTGAATCTTTTTCCGCTTCGCCTCTTGATCGCCTTCAAATCTCTCTCCCCAGAATTTGTGATGTGCACACTCACGTGCTTCAGGTTACACCTACAGAAACTTGTGGCATGTTTCCTCAAGGCCCATCGCAAATTTATAATCACCCAGATATCTTACAGAGCTCTCCCAACCCCGATTCACAGTTCCTTTCTAAGATAAATCTCTCTTTACTTGTGTGGGAAGATGAAGACAATCTAGCAACAAGGGAAAAAGGAAGTTGTTAGACGCTGTGCTTTAAAAATAAAAAGAAATGAAACAGACAGTGTAACAGCATGTCCTTATGGGCAAAGGAGATTCTTCCCCTAGGTAAACTCAGCACATGTTATAAATGGTAGTTCCCAGGGAGGACAGATTTTGGAGGTGAAAATCGTGGCAAAGGCGCTTCTGTTTTGACTTTGTACACACTTGTATAATTTTCGTGTTTTGAGTCACCATGCACTGAATTTATAAGTGAAATAGTGAAACCCTTTCTCTTTTGCTAGATAGGCGCCACCTTTGTGTTTCACTTCTGGCCTTTCTTTCCTCCGTTATGACGTTATCTTTCAGTTACTGTTTGAGCGTTCATACTCAGTCGCTCCGTCGTGTCTGACTCTTTGAGACCCTCTGGCCTGTAGCCCACCAGGCTCCTCTGTCCATGGAATTTTCCAAGCAAGAATACTGGAGTAGGTTGCCGTTTTGTCTTCCAGGAGATCTTCCTGATCTAAGGATCGAATCTGCATCTCCTGCATTGCAGGCGAGTCCTTTACCGCTGAGCCCCCTGGGAGGCCCTGTTTGAGTAAGAACATCGTTTGTCATCAGCCAAGGACACCAGTCAAGGATACTGTACAGCCCAGGACAGCCTCGGCGAGCAGTTCCCGGCCTTAGCTAACCCCGCCCGTGTGACGGCGTGCTGGGGGTAGAATCTGCCATCATTTTCTAAATATGGGCCTTTGACACAGCAGCAGGGGCATTGGGCTCAGCAGGTTTGGCAAGGCCTCCCCGCCGCTTCCTTCTTGGCCCCCAGGACTCATGAGCTTCAGAGCTAGGATCTCCACAGTTAGAGACCCCTGCAGAGCACAGGTGGGCAGAGACAACTGACTGAAGCAAGTGGGCGTGTTTCTGCTGATGTTGAGTGAATGCACAAACACTCCCAATCAACTGGGCCTGAACGCAGCTACTTTTCCTAAGATCAGTCAAAATAGGCACAAGGAAAAAGGCTGGAGACAGAACGACAGCTAGATCCAAGCTTTACCGTTGTGACTTGGATACCATATGCGTGTCCTGGCGCTGCAGTAACCAGCTTCCACGGGCCAGGAGGCTTAAACAACAGAAAGCTATTCCCAAAGTTTCGGAGGCCATCAGTGAGTCGGCAGGGCCATGCGTGGTGCAAGTGGCTAGTCGTGTCCGACTCTTTGCGACTCCACGGACTAAACAGTCCATGGAATTCTTCAGGCCAGAATAATGGAGTGGGTAGCCGTTCCTTTCTCCAAGGAGCGTTCCCAACCCAGGGATCGAACCCAGGTCTCCTGCACTGCAGGCGGATTCTTTACCAGCTGAGCCACCAGGAAAGCCCCAGTAGGGGCCATGCTCCCTCTGCAACCTGTAGTGGAGGGCCCTGCCTTGTTTCTTCAGCTTCTGATTTCTAGAAATCTTTGGCACTTCTTGGCTTGTACACACATCTCTTTAATCTCTGCCTCTGTCTTCACTCAGCCTTCTCCCTGCATCTTTGTCTGAGCCTCCTCTCTTTAATAGAGACAGCAGTCCTATGGGATTAGGGAGGGGTCCACCCTCCTAGGTGCACCCTAATCCTGTATGGTCACTCCTGAATTTAATTGTAACTGCAAATCAACAAATCAGGTCATGGTCTAGGGCCAGGGTCCCCAACCTCTGGGATCTAATGCCTGATGATCTGAGGTAGAGCTGATGCAATAATAATAATAATAGAAATAAAATGCATGATAAATGTAATGCATTTGAATCATTCTAAAACCATCCCTCACTCCCACCCTACTGCTCCATGCAGTCTGTGGGAAAATGTCTTCCACGAAATTGGTCCCTGGTGCCAAAAAGGTTGGGGACCGCTGTTCCAGGGCATCAGGGGTTATGACTTGAACACATTCTGGGGGGACAAAATTCAACCCATAACAGAGTCCTCCACGGGCTTCATTTTTTGGACCAGGGTCATTACCACATCTTCCTGGTCAGACCTAGGTGTGGGGGCTGGGAAGGGTTCTGCGTTCCTTTGCAAGGGGCTTTCTGCTGGCTTTCCTTTCTGCTGGCATTTCACAGCTCCCTTCCTGGTCCCTGCTCAGCGCCTAAGCCATCTTCTCCCACACCTTCCTCTGTCCCGCAAAAGTGACGCTGAACCCATTACTCACCTGCCGTGCATTTGGGTTCCCACTTGGCCTCCTTGAGTTTCTCCAGAAGAAAGATGAGGATGTTGGTCTAGAGAGTCTCCCACTTACTTTCCTGGATTTGTTACCGAGTGTGATTAGTAGAAAAGCCTGCGATCCCTACCGATTATCTCTGGAAGCAGTTTGGCTATGAATTGCTCTAGAGAGGGCATTTCAACTGAAGGGGAACGAGAATCCGATACACCACCAGTCACATATGATTTCAATTACATGAAACGTTCCCAACAGACAAATTTAGAGACCCAGCAAGGAGATTACAGTTGCATAACTCAGTCACTATATTAAAAAACATACTTTAAAAGGATGCATTTTATGGTAGGTGGATTATATCTCAAAAAAAAAAAAAAAATCCTGGGGGAAACAGAGACTATGCCTACTGTCAACATCTTCAGAGAGATGAGAAGATTTTCAGCTATGAATCAAGAAAAGTAAAAGTGAAACTTAAACATAGCCTGCCAGGCTCCTCTGTCTATGATATTCTCCAGGCAAGAGTACTGGAGTGGGTAGTCATTCCCTTCTCCAGGGGATCTTCCCAATCCAGGGATGGAACCCGAGTCTCCTGCATTGCAGGCAGATTCTTTACCATCTGCGATACTACAAAAATTTTTTTAAAAAGCCCACCCAACATTTAGAAAACGACAGCATCCAAAAACGCTTTGGGAAAGTCACAACATAATGGCAGACATAGAGGCCCAGTGGATGGGCTGGAAAGTGTGGCTGAAAAGCTCTATCAGAAAGCAGAGCAAAATGACCAAGAATGAAGAAGGGGAGAAAATACAAGAAGCTGGAGGCCTGGTCTGGGAGCTGCAGTATCCAGAAAGAAGGAACTCTAGGAGGAAGGAACAAAGATGCTGAGGCGTCTTTAAAACACAAATTAAGAAACTTCTCCAGGAATGAAGGATGTCAGTCTGCAAGTTGAAAAGGTCCGCTGTGGTGGGTAAAATTAGACCTACACAAAGGCCTAGTGCTGTGAAATTTCAGAACAACCAAGGCAAAAGAAGATCCTGCAAGATTCCAGAGAGTGAAAAAAAAGGCGGCCTATAAATAATCGAAACTCAGAATGGCTTTAGCTTTCCCAGCAGCAACTCTGGAAATGAGAGATCATAGAATGTTCTGGAGGAAAGATGACTTTCAAGCTGATATTCTATATCCACAGAAACTGTCATTCAAGTGCAAAGGCAGAATAAAGTTACTTTCAGAAATTCAGGGCAGCAATTACAAGTAATAAGTTAAATATTTATTCTGCCACAACGATTGAGCTTAAAAATAGTCCTAAGGGAAACGAGTCAGAAACATAGTGGAGTAAATAATACCGGGGCTTACAGCAAACACAGTGTGCAGCCCGCAGATGGCTGGCAAGGGGGAAGCCTGGGGCGGGTGCTGTGGTGTCTTCTTGAGATCCCTCTCCTTGGCCTGTGGATGGCTCTTTCCCCCCAGTGTCTGCCCATGGTCTACCCTCTGTGTGGATCTCTGCCCCTAAGCTCTTCTTATAAGGACACCAGTTATCTTGAATCAGGACCCACCCTGATGGCCACATTCTAACTTTTTCACATCTTTAATATAAACCCTATCTCCAAATAAGACACCAGTTATCTTGAATCAGGACCCACCCTGATGGCCACATTCTAACTTTTTCACATCTTTAATATAAACCCTATCTCCAAATAAGGTCCTGTTCTAGGATACCAGGGCTTCCGTGGTGGCTCAGATGGTAAAGAATATGCCTGCCATGCAGGAGACCCAGGTTTCTTGAATCAGGACCCACCCTGATGGCCACATTCTAACTTTTTCACATCTTTAATATAAACCCTATCTCCAAATAAGGTCCTGTTCTAGGATACCAAGGCTTCCGTGGTGGCCCAGATGGTAAAGAATATGCCTGCCATGCAGGAGACCCAGGTTCGATCGCCGGGTCAGGAAGATCCCCGCTTGAAGGGCATGGCAACCACTCCAGTGTTCTTGCCTGGGAAATTCCATGAACAGAGCAGTCTGGGGGGCTATAGTTCACGGGTCACAAGAATTTAGACATGACTGAGCGACCAGCACACACTGAGATAGCAGGGGCTGGGACTTCAGTGCATGAATTTGGGGAGATACATTTTAGGCCCTAGCAGCTGGACAGACACCTTTCAGACATACAGTTTCCCCACCTCTAACATATACAGAATAACAGGGCCGAGCTCCCAGGGGTACCGGGGAATCAGCTGGATAAAGTGTCTAAGAGGACATTGTTGAGAGTTCAAGCAACAAACACACCTCGATAATTATTTCTGCAAGTCAAGGACCCGTGTTTGTGTGATGTTTAATCTTAGCAAAGACAAGAACTGTTAGAACTGTTCCTCTCTTGCCATCAGAAACCACATTCGCAGGGTTTTATCTTAAAATGTTTTTCCATCTCGTCATCTCATGGTTTGTTGCTTTGATCTGACAGAGACCCGTCATTGGGATGGGCAGTTTCTCTCTTGTCATCGGCTGGGGACTGAGTGGGTCCAGCACAGGGTTAAGAAGCGAAGTTTGTCCCTGCAGGTCTTCTCATTACCCACCTAAGAGTCTTTAGCTCCAGAAACGTGGGCTCTTTCTTTGGTATAAGCAGAAACACAAATGAAGGTTGAGGCTCTTTTGCAGTTTGGAAATAAGGCTCTTATTTATGTTTTTGCCAAACTTGGCATCTTACTGTGGATGGTGAAGGGGCCCCTTTCTTCTCAGAAGTGAGGCGTCTTTGCTGTCTGGCCTCCAGGGCCTCCCATGGAACACGATGTTTAACGATGAGTTATGGGAGTCAGAAGCTTCTGTGGGACTGTGTGGGTGGAAATCGCCTTCTAATGAGAATAGAGTCCGAGTTTGTTGGCATCGCTGTGGGAACTGTTTACATGCAAACCTGAAACCCAACCAAACTGAAACCTTCCAGGCCCTAAAATGTCATTTTACAGCATCCAGCAAATACCAGATAAACACGAACAGCTGTGGGAAAGCCCCAGAGACTACCAGCCAGGCAGACAGAGGCTCCCAGACGGTATGTGTCATGTGTTGCGGGGAGAGTGCTCCACAAGATTCCAGAAACTTCCAGAAATTGCTAGTGGGTCAGGTTAAATGAACAGAAAAGTCCTGAAAAGATTTTCTTTGGTTCAACAAAATTGTATCAGTCATGCCTAAGTGCTGTGTTAGGCCTCGTGGGCATTCAAACGTGAGACAGACATTGTTACTGTTGTCAAGGGGTTGCCAACGTGTGTGTGTGCGCGTGGGTGTGTGCGTGGGTGTGTGCCTGTGTGTAGCATCAAAGACAAAGCATCATCAAGTTGGCCCTTCTGATCATAAAACAGGGCAAGATGGAATGTATAATTCTGCTAAACATAATACTTCCCACCCCTTCCTCCTGGTCAGTCCTTATTGGGAGAGATTTACTTTGCCCTGTTTTACTTTTCTGCAGAGCATGTGAAACATGATGTTATCTTACACATTCATTTGTTTACCGTGTTGGGTGTCTCCTTCCCTCCCCAGGCTGTTAATTGCACCGGGGCATGTCCCTTCCTTTATTCCTACCGCTTGAAACTATGCCCAGCATATTTAGGCACCATAAATATGTGTTGAGGGAACAAATGCAAATCAGAAGGGCAAGCAGAAGGTGAGAGGGGAGAACTGACGCCCCCTGAAGTCAGGGGACACAAATTTCGAGAGTCCTACACCTACAAAAGTAGGGAAACTAAGGTTTCTAGTTCCACTAAATGGTGGAAAGCCTGGGCTAATAAACTGAAACTGTGCGATCTTTAAGGCACCCTATAATAGATAGAACAGTGTATCATCCAAAGATTGCTTTCCAGCTCTTTCTTGGGTAAGTGATACAAGCACACAAAAACATATGTTATTGTTCATTCACTAAGTTGGGTCCAACTCATTGCAACCCATGGACTGCAGTACGCCAGGCTTCCTTGCCTTCCACTATCTCCCAGAGTCTGCTCCAAAGAAGAAATGAAACTCGTACCTAGTTTATGAGAAATAGTCCCACTAGCAATTGAGGAAATGGAAATTTAAGGAAAAAACCCATTTTCAACCTATGAAATTCACGAGAAACACATAAAATATCATGGGATTCCTCTGTACTACCAAGGAAAGGGTAGACGAAATATCCAAAGTTAGATAAGTCTATGTTGGTTGCTTTCTGATGGTGGAATTATTGGGAATATTTTTCTTTGTTTAGCCTTTAAAAATTGTTTCATTTTATAGTTGCAGGCACATATTCACGAACACACACAGCTTATCACTGCCTTACAGGAATTCTGATTTGGGCTACGGCAGGGCTGAAGGTCTGTTCCCCACACGGGTGGACATAAATGCTTTACAGGAATTATGCTGTACAGGAATTGTGCTTTACGGGCACAAAAACATCAGAAACCTTCTTGACAACTTCAATCTCCTCCAAAGAAATGTGGTTAGGGGAAGGCAATGAAAGAATAAGACAGAAGATTTCTGTGACTTGTGGAATCTGTCATTATTTTGTGGGATCTCTTGGAACTTGTGCTTCTTAAATGTGTTCATGTACTTGTCAGAACATTCATGAAGAGAGATGTTATCACACCATGAAGAAAGACATCACGAGGGTGCTTCCTGACAGTAACCCAGGCCTTAGGGAAAGCAGCGCGATGCCTGTAAAAACAGATAAAATGGTTAAAGGAGATCAGATCGTAACAACAGAGCGGCAGAAGGCAGGCGGGGGCAGGGAGGATGGTGCACAGTGCTCACGTTTCTGGACATTTGGAAAAATCCATTTTCAGATTAGTCCCCAGTTTGAAAGTAATTTTTTTTTTTTAGCCAAAAGGGTGGACTCAACCACCTCCCTCCTGCTACTGACCTGTGAGAGAGATGAGGCTCAGAAGTCGTCAACTGAAGGACAAGCCCTTTCTCTTACTTGCTATTGAAAAGAACACTTTTGTGAATGGAATTGATGAAGACTTCGTCTTTGGAGTGAATTGCAAGCAATTGCATCAGCACAATCTAAAAAAAATCTAATAGTCAAGGACCTAAAATAGAAATGTGAGCAATGGCATGCAGAGCAGAATGTGGAGGAAACAGAGTAAAGCCAAAAAAGATAGAAATAGAGATTTCTATCATTTCGAAGAAAGCAGAATCTCCCTTGGGCCAATTCTAGAACATTCTCTTAATCTCACTAATGAAGAGTTCTTGTGAGTTCCTTAGAAAGCAGAGCCTGGCAGGGTCTGCTTCAATCCAACAGTACAGCTTCACAGTTTTTGTGTGTACTTATCTTCAAGTTGATGAACAGGAAAATGGACATACTTCTTACTTCATAACATGGATTCTATCATTGACATGTTATTCTGCCACTAAAACGAGCATGCTTGCACACACACAGGGCTTAAGTGTAAGATAGGAATTTTTATATTTTAACAGTTGGCTAGGTAATTCAGGAAAGTCAGAAATTCTGGTGAAAATAAGAATTTTTCTTCCATTAACAGAGGGATGGATAAAGAAGATATGATACATCAACACAATGGAATATTACTCAGACATGAAAAAGAATGAAATAATGCCATTTGCAGCCTCATGGAAGAACCTAGATATTATTGCATTGAGTAAAGTAGGTCAGACAGAGAAGGACAAATATCATTTGTGTTGCTTGTATGTGGAATCTTAAAATAATGGTACAAGTGAACTTAACTACAAAACAGAAACAAGAGTCAGAGATGTAGAAACCAATCTTAGGGTTGCTAGATGGGAGGAGGGATAAACTGGAAGACTAGGATTGACGTACACACACTGCTGCTGCTGCTGCTGCTGCTGCTGCTGCTGCGTCACTTCAGTCGTGTCCGACTCTGTGCGACCCCACAGATGGCAGCCCATTGGGCTCTGCCATCCCTGGGATTCTCCAGGCAAGAACACTGGAGTGGGTTGCCATTTCCTTCTCCAATGCATGAAAGTGAAAAGGGAAAGTGAAGTTGCTTGGTCGTGTCCGACTCTTAGCGACCCCATGGACTGCAGCCTACCAGGCTCCTCCGTCCCTGGGATTTTCCAGGCAAGAGTACTGGAGTGGGGTGCCATCGCCTTCTCATACACACACTGCTATACGTAAAACTGACAGCTGATAAGGACCATCTGAACAGCGCAGGGAGCTCTACTCGGTGTTCTCTAATGCTCCGTGTGGAAAAGAATCGAAAAAAGAGAGGACGTCTGTATATGTATAACTGATTCACTTTGCTGTATAGCAGAAAGTAACACAACATTATACATCAACTATATTCCAATAAAAACTTCTTTAAAATTTCCTAATATAGATTTCTTGGAATTTCCTAATAAATAAAAGGACTGCTGCTGTTGCTGCTGCTGCTGAGTTGCTTCAGTCGTGTCTGACTTTGCGCGACCCCATAGACGGCAGCCCACCAGGCTCCCCCGTCCCTGGGATTCTCCAGGCAAGAACACTGGAGTGGGTTGCTATTTCCTTCTCCAATGCATGAACGTGAAAAGTGAAAGGAAAGTTGCTCAGTTGTGTCTAATACATCTGAAAAATTTTTTTTTTTCTTGAGAGCATAAAGAAGCCAATAAGTAAACAAAAACAAAAGCCAACAACTAAAAAAGAAAAAGTAAAGACTTACCCAGTCAGGATGCAAGGGAGGAAAAAAATTCAAAAATAGATAGTCTGGATCTTAAGCTGCCTTTTCTTCTGACTCCTGAAAAGGCAGAAGAAACGTGTAGAGGCTGAGCTTTATGGGGATGAAACCAAAAGCCAGGGTTTGTCAAGAAGGGAGAGGAAATATTAAAGATAAGAGCAGGAATGAATGAATCATAGCTCTATGTAACAAGCACTTCATAGAGCTAATTAACAAAGCTAAATAAAGTCAATTTCCTTAGAAAGATTCATGAAATTGATAAATGTTTAGCAAGACAGATTCAGCGGAAAGAAAAGACAGAAGACACAAATAATCAGCACTAAGAATTAGAAGCAAGATAAGATTGTAACTTCTATAGTGGATAGAACGGCTACCTTTGTTGCAAAACATTTAAAGCATTAAGATAATAATTGGCAAATTCCTAGAAAAAATTCAGTCTACCAAAGTCATGGACTTCCCTAGTAACTCAGATGGTAAAGCATCCATTTGCAAGGCAGGAGACTAGGGTTTGATCCCTGGGTTGAGAAGATCCCCTAGAGAAAGAAATGGCAACCCATTCCAGTATTCTTGCCTGAAGAATTTCATGGACAAAGGAGCCTGACAGGCTACAGTCCATGGGGTCACAAAGAGTCAGACGTGATTGAGGAACTAACACACACACACCAAAGTAATATTTAAAGGAAAAATTAGAATAGTTCTACAACTATTAAGGCAATCGAATCCAGAATTTAACACAGGCTATTTAACCCTACCCCACCCCCGCCAACCACAAGCAGACAAATCCTTGGGGTCAGCGGGAGCCTCACTAGCTAGGAAGCAAATCTAGCAAATATTTACAGGAGAAATGTCACTAAAATTATACAAACTGTTCCGCAGAGTAGAAAAAGGAGCCACTTCTCAACCATTCATAAGAGCATATCTCTGATACAAAAACCTGACAAAGACATCACAGGAAAGAAAAATTACAGGCCAGTCTTATGAATGCAATATAGATGCAAAAATCTGAAACCAAATCCTAACAGATGAAATCCAATAACACAGAAAAATAGCACACAGTGACCAACCAAGTTGAGTTTAATCACAAAATACAAGATGGGAAACATTTGGGGAAAAAAATCATTGAAAATTTACCGTATTAACAGAATGAAGGAGAAAATAACAAGGTCTTCTCTGTAGATGCAGGGAAAGCATTCTATAAGATTCAGCATCCATGCATGCGAAAAAGTCTTAGCATATCAGGAATGGGTAGGAATTGGCTTGATTTGTCAATTGATATCTACAGGAAACCTATAAAGAAATAGCATCCATTATGAAATGGAATGAAATCAGCAAAAAGGCAAGAACATTGTTACTTCTATTCTCCACTGCACTGGAGATCTTAGGCAGTGCAGGAAGACAAGAAAAAGAAATAAAAATAAGTGTGGTAAGGCAAGAAACAGAAGCACAGAAATAAGGCTTGCAAAGGAATAAATAAAATGGTCAGTATTCCCAAATGATTTAATTATGTATATAGAGGACAAAAAATGAATTAGGATTCAGGTTAATTAGTCATATTAATAAGAAAGATTAGCGAGACTCTTTGTTATGAGGTGTATATACAAAACTCAAGTTACCCAATAGAAAAGGACAAGACCTGAAGATGCTTGACCAGGAAGGGTATTCAAATGACCTATAAATATAGGGAAAGATGCTCAACTTCATTAATAATAGAAAAAATGCAAATTAAAAACACGCAGAGATTCTACAACACATTCACCAGAGTAGCTAAAATTAAAGAGAGTGTCCACAATGGGGAGAGGTGAAGTGGGGAGCAATGGAAACTCTCCCATACACTGCAGTGCTAATAACTGATGGAAACAGCTTGGCGTGGGCTACTCAAGAGAATATGTGCATGCCTTCTTTCCTAGTAGTTGAACTCCTAGGTAGATGCACAGAAGAAAAGCATGTCTGTGTTTACCAAGGGGCTTCCCCAATGGCTCAGCTGGTAAAGAGTCCACCTGCAATGCAGAAGACACAGGAGATGTGGGTTCAATACCTGGGCTGGGAAGATCTTATGGAGGAAGAAATTGGCAGCCCACTCCAGTAGTCTTGCCTGAAAAATCCTATGGACAGAGGAGCCTGGAGGGTATTTATGAAGAGACTTAACAAAAATCTTCACACCAGCATTATTCATAGCATCTTTATACTGGAAGCAACCTACTTGTCTATCAACAATGCAATCGACATGAAAATGTTTTCATATAGTAAACTGCTCTACAGCAGTAAAAATAATTGAACTCTAGTCACATGCACATGAATGGCTCTCAAATACAGTAATGAGCAAAAGAAGCCAGATACTCAAGAAAATCCATGGTAGAACTCCATTGACACAGAGTTTTTAACAAACAGGCAGAAGTTAATGGTGTTAAAGGAGCCCTGCTTAGGATGTAAAACTATAGAAGAGCAAGAAAATCTTTAGCAATAGTCAGGAAAGTGGTTTCCCTGGTGGCTCAGAAGGTAAGGAATCTGCCTGCAATGTGGGAGACCCTGGTTCGATCCCTGGGTTGGGAAGATCCTCTGGAGAAGGGCATGGCTACCTACTCCAGTATTCTGGCCTGCAAGGTGCCGCAGACAGAGCAGTCTGGTGGGCTGCAGTCTGGTGGGCTACAGTCCATGGGATCACAAAGAGTCAGGCACGACTGAGTGGCTGACACACACACAGGAAAGCGTGCAAGGCTACTGAGAAAATAGGATGGCAGCTGAGGGGGCCTGTGAGAGAACAGTCTGCGTTGCTGCCAAGGCTAACACACGAAAGACGCACGTCACCCGAGTCCCTGAATCCACCCAGCGGGAGCCCAGCATCCAACCACTGTGGTGTATGGCGAGTCTAGACTCTAAGTAAATCCACACGGGGTTTTCTTGCACATGGGGTCAGCAGATCCCCGGAGAAAAAGTGCTCTGATTGCAGTCTCGGGGACGATAGATCACGGTGAGGAAGCTGACAGAAATGGCAAGCAGGGCAGCCCGCTGGCTCACCGGAGTCCTGGGCCAAATGGCTCCTTGTGATAGGCTTTCACAAGAGTGAGCTGTGTGTGCGGTGCTTTGTGGTCTACAGAAGTTGTCTGTGTTCATCAGTTTCATTTTCTTTTAACTCTATAGAGTAGGTAGATCTGCTCTCATTACTCCCATCTGCCACAAAAGGAAATCAAGACTCGGGGAAATCAGGTGCGTTTGCTCAGGGTTCCACAGCGCGCAATAAGATCGAGTCGTCAGCGTTTCAGTTCATCACTGTCCCCTTGCATCCGTGATTCTCTTAGGGATGGCCTCTGGAGCGACTCCCAGGAGATCAGAAACCCGTAACGGTGATAGAATAATAACTCATACACATATGCCACCATTTTGTACATCTATGTATTTATTGTGTGTGATAAAAGACAAAATCTTTCAGTGCTGTTGGTGAATTCACAGTGAGTTTTGTCATTAGAGTCCTTCGTTAACTAAGTAGCTCTACAAACATTTATCCAGCATCTACTATGTGTCAGATGCTTTTCTAGAAACTGGGGATACAGAAGTGTATGAGAGAAAAATTTCCTGTTTCCTTGGAATTTATTTTCTTGTCAGGAAAGAAAGACCATGCAAGGCTGGTATAGCTGAAAGAGTGTTAAGTGTCATGAAGAAAATAAGCAGCTTAAGGGGAGAGCATGGCTGTGGTAGAGGTGAAGATGGCAGCGGAGAATAACCCCTCCAGAAAGCTGAGGATACTCCAAAGTACGAAGCGAAGTTGCTCAGTCATGTCCAACTGTGTGATCCCATGGACTAGAGCCTACCAGGCTCCTCCATCCATGGAATTTTCCAGGCAAGTATACTGGAGTGGGTTGCCATTTCCTTCTCCAGGGGATCTTCCCAACCCAGGGATTGAACCCAGGTCTCCCACACTGCAGGCAGACACTTTACCATCTGAGCTACCAGGGAATACTCCAGTTCAGTTCAGTTCAGTCGCTCAGTCGTGTCCGACTCTTTGCGACCCCATGAATCGCAGCACGCCAGGCCTCCCTGTTCATCACCATCTCTCGGAGTTCACTCAGACTCACATCCATCGAGTCAGTGATGCCATCCAGCCATCTCATCCTCGGTCGTCCCCTTCTCCTCCTGCCCCCAATCCCTCCCAGCATCAGAGTCTTTTCCAATGAGTCAACTCTTCGCATGAGGTGGCCAAAGTACTGGAGT
>SJYT01069144.1:159543-169700 GCA_006410635.1 Cephalophus harveyi | reverse complement strand
CCTTCATTCTTTCTGGACTTATTGCTCCACTGATCTCCAGTAGCATATTGGGCACCTAATGACCTGGGGAGTTCCTCTTTTGATATCCTATCATTTTGCCTGTTCATACTGTTCATGGGGTTCTCAAGGCAAGAATACTGAAGTGGCTTGCCATTCCCTTCTCCAGTGGACCACGTTCTGTCAGCCCTCTCCACCATGACCCGCCCGCCTTGGGTTGCCCTGCAGGCATGGCTTGGTTTCATTGAGTTAGACAAGGCTGTGGTCCTAGTGTGATTAGATTGACTAGTTTTCTGTGAGTATTGTTTCAGTATGTCTGCCCTCTGATGCCCTCTTGCATCTTGGAATACTCCAGCCCTCCACAAATCCTGCCCCATCAGCAAAGGATATAGGAAGATCATTTCATAAAGTCAACATCCATTCACGAGATGTTGGACCTCCACAAGTCCTGGCCGGCAGGAGGGAGGGGTCACTAGGGAAACAATTTTGTTAAAAGAAAGTGATTTTTTAAAAAGTTACAGGAAACATTTTTTTCCCTTGAGGGAACTGAAACATTTTTATAGCCTGAAGAGACTGGGGACAAAGAGGGGGCAGTTTATGGCATAACATCACAATGCTTTTAAAACATAGATAGCTCTCAAAAAGAATTAGCTTGGATGCTGTTAACAATGACTGATTTTAGGGACAAAATGTCATAGTTCTAAATTTAAGACTCTGCGTGTTTTTTGTTTTTTAAACAACCTACTTAACAAAACATGAGCACTTAAAATATTTGACTTTCTTGCCCAAGAAACTCTCATTTGGCCATCATCATAATTATGTGTGTGATGCTCAACTTGGCAAGTTTCACGTGGCAGGCTAAAAGAGGAACTATCTTCCACCAAGATATCATTGAAGCAACAGGTACATTTTCATTTTATTTAAGAACAATTAAGGACAGATCATTTTGGCTTTCAGCTAAAGATTTCTCCTGGCCAGAATTTTCTCCAATTACAAAATAAATAATGGATGTCTCATACTTCAAATTATTTCCACATTTGTTGCACAAGCTATAGCTTGCTTTCAAACGTAAAGCACATTCAGCTGTAAACTGGGAATGGAATGTTCTTAAGACTTGGAAACACTGTGTACTTTGCTTTCTTCTTTTTTTTTTAATACTATAGGGCTTGTCTAAACAAATTTAGCCCAGACTTTAACCAACCCTAGTTAGGACAGGAAAAGATAAGGTAGGTACAACATTAAAAAGAATTGAGTAAGAGTCAAAGGGATGAGATGATATTACATTTAAAACTTAATTTTTATTGGAGTATAGTTGGTTTACAACATTGTATCAGTTTCTGTGGTACAGTAAAATGAATATTCTGTATAAACATTCATCCATTCTTTTTTTCTGCTTTATGGACTGTGCCAAAGACTTTGACTGTGTGGACCACAACAAACTCTGGAAAATTCTTCAAGAGATGGGAATACCAGACTACCTGACCTGCCTCTTGAGAAACCTGTATGCAGGTCAGGAAACAGCAGTTAGAACTGGCATGGAACAACAGACTGGTTCCAAATAGGGAAAGGAGTATGTCAAGGCTGTATATTGTTACCCTGCTCATTTAACCTATATGCAGAGTACATCATGAGAAACGCTGGGCTGGAAGAAGCACAAGGTGGAATCAAGATTGCTGGGAGAAATATCAATAACCTCAGATATGCAGATGACACCACCCTTATGGCAGAAAGTAAAGAATAAAGAGCCTCCTGATGAAAGCGAAAGAGGAGAGTGAAAAAGTAGGCTTAAAACTCAACATTCAGAAAGCGAAGATCATGGCATCTGGTCCCATCACTTCATGGCAAATAGATGGGGAAACAGTGGAAACAGTGATAGACTTGATGTTCTTGGGCTCCAAAATCACTGCAGATGGTGACTGCAGCCATGAAATTAAAAGATGCTTGCTCCTTGGAAGAAAGGTTATGACCAACCTAGACAGCAAATTAAAAAGCAGAAACATTATATTGCCAACAAAGGTCCGTCTAGTCAAACCATGGCTTTTCCAGTAGTCATATATGGTTGTGACAGTTGGACTATAAAGAAAGGTGAGTGCTGAAGAACTGATGCTTTGGAACAGTGGTATTGAAGAAGATTCTTGAGAGTCCCTTGGACTGCAAGGAGATCCAACCAGTCCATCCTAAAGGAGATCAGTCCTGAATATTCATTGGAAGGACTGATGCTGAAGCTGAAACTCCAATACTTTGGCCACCTGATGTGAAGAACTGACTCATTNCTGATGCTTTGGAACAGTGGTATTGAAGAAGATTCTTGAGAGTCCCTTGGACTGCAAGGAGATCCAACCAGTCCATCCTAAAGGAGATCAGTCCTGAATATTCATTGGAAGGACTGATGCTGAAGCTGAAACTCCAATACTTTGGCCACCTGATGTGAAGAACTGACTCATTTGAAAAGCCCCTGATGTTGGGAAAGATTGAAGGCAGGAGGAGAAGGAGATGACAGAGAATGAGATGGTTGGATGGCATCATCAACTCAATGGACATGAGTTTGAGTCAACTCCAGAAGTTGGTGATGAACAGGGAGGCCTGGCGTGCTGCAGTCCATGGGGTTGCAGAGTCGGACATGACTGAGCTGAACCAAACTGAACTCTTTTTTGGATTCTTTTCTCCTATTAGGTCAGAGTGCTGAGTAGAGCTATATAGTTGGTTCTTATTGAAAAGTGAAAGTGAGTGAAATGAAAGTGAAAGTCCCCCAGTCTTGTTGGAATCCTGCGACACCACGAACTGTAACCTGCCAGGCTCCTCTGTCCATGGAATTCTCCAGGCCAGAACACTGGAGTAGGTAGCCATTCCCTTCTCCAGGGGATCTTCACAACCCAGGGATCAAACCCAGGCCTTCCACACTGCAGGCGGATTCTTCACCGTCTGAGCCATCAGGGAAGCCGCAGGAAGAATGATGGGTTCTTATTAGTGATCTATTTTATACATCGTCGTGCATTATATGTTAATCCCAATCTCCCAACTTATCCCTCCCCTTCTTTCCCCCGGCAACTGTCAGTTTGTTTTCTGTATCAGTGACTCTATTTCTGTTTTGTAAAGAAGTTCATTTATGTCATATTTTGGGGGTTCCACATGTAAACGGTATCAGGCGATACTTGTCTTTCTCTGACCGACCTCACTCAGCATGACTATCTCTCCGTCCAGCCATGTTACTGCAAGATATTTCATTTTTTAGGAAAATCAACCTGGTTTTTCCCACCAGAGTTTTCGGAAACTGTCCACTGCGGCAGAGGCAGAGATGGGTAAGTCAGCATCTCCGTTTCCTGAAGACGTGGTGCGAGCTGCCTTGCGCGTGTGGGCCCGCCTCTCACCCACTTGCTCTCCACACTCCCTAGAGCACCACTGCCAGTCTCACTGCCCATCAGCTTTTTCAAAATCAAATTATTTTCTTCCCCCCGAGGTAGAAGCAGCAGAATAGCTGTAGGAAGCAGAGTCCCCCATGGCCCAGCGCATGGTGAATTTTGGCATGGTTTCCCACTCTGCCCATGTGGCCAGGTTGTCACTGGGGCCTCTGGGAAAGTGGCCCCTCATTGGGGAGGTGGAGGTTTGCCCAGGCGGTAATCTCATGGGTCAGTGGTGTCCTGTCCTGGGAAATCAGGCTGATCTGTCCTTTCAGTCTCACTGGGGTGACAGCGGGGACCCAGAGGAGATGGTCCTGGGAGTAGGGAGGGTCACTTGGTGGAAGGTGCTTCTCCATGCTGGCACTGGCCGAGGGGCGGGGAGGGCGTTTATCTGTGCAGCATAGGAGGAAGCCCACCTAGGTTCTGTGGTGGGGGTGGGGAGGATGTGGCCTCCTGACCCCCGGGAGAGGGAGGAGATCCCCAAGAGGCTGTCGGAGTCCAGTCTCCGGATCCCTTATACATGTGATGTCCTTTCCCCCTCCCTGTGACTCCACCAGTGGGTCCAGCAGCTGGAATACGTTGGAAAAGGCAAGTTCCTATCCTTCTCACCTTCCCTAAACAGCCCTCTTTGGCTTGGTGGGGTCCGAAGTGGCTCGCAACGGGGCACCTTTCTCTCCCCGACATGAGAGGAAGCCGGAAATGCAAAGAATATGGCAACTTAATTCCTGCCAGGTGATCAGTGTCCAATCTGGGAGCTTTCTCCCCAAGAGTCATTTTCAAAGATGCCTGATGGGATGGAGAGATGCCTTTCTGCTCATGCGCAGGGCAGGGCTCAGTGGAGCAGGGGAAGCAGGCGTGGAGAGAACCTTGGGAGGTCAGGGGCAATGTCGGCTCCCAGCTGCAACACACGGCCCTTCTCCACCCAGCCCTTGGGGACTGACTTTTGTTCTGAGACCTGGTCCAGGGAGGGATGCTACGGTGTGAGACGCTTGTGTCTTGGTAGAGGGAGAGTGACATGGTGTCTTTGATCTGCTGCTTCCACAAGGTGAAAACTCCCTGCCCTGGCTTGTGTCTCCGTAGGTGTGCATAGTGTCCAGACCTCGTCCAGGTCTTGCTGCTGCTGCTGCTGCTGCTGTTAAGTCGCTTCAGTTGTGTCCGACTCTGTGCGACGCTATGGACAGCAGCCCACCAGGCTCCTCTGTCCACGGGATTCTCCGTGTAAGGATACGGGAGTGGGCTGCCGTTTCCTTCTCCTTCGGGTCTTACAGTGGTTCTTTCCAGGGTCGGGGGAGGGGTGTGAAGCGAAGGCATGGGAGGACATGACCGCGTGGAACTGAGTTTGGTTAACTGGCGGTGGAAGCAGGCGTGGAGAGAACCTTGGGAGGTCAGGGGCAATGTCGGCTCCCAGCTGCAACACACGGCCCTTCTCCACCCAGCCCTTGGGGACTGACTTTTGTTCTGAGACCTGGTCCAGGGAGGGATGCTACGGTGTGAGACGCTTGTGTCTTGGTAGAGGGAGAGTGACATGGTGTCTTTGATCTGCTGCTTCCACAAGGTGAAAACTCCCTGCCCTGGCTTGTGTCTCCGTAGGTGTGCATAGTGTCCAGACCTCGTCCAGGTCTTGCTGCTGCTGCTGCTGCTGCTGTTAAGTCGCTTCAGTTGTGTCCGACTCTGTGCGACGCTATGGACAGCAGCCCACCAGGCTCCTCTGTCCACGGGATTCTCCGTGTAAGGATACGGGAGTCTGCTGCCGTTTCCTTCTCCTTCGGGTCTTACAGTGGTTCTTTCCAGGGTCGGGGGAGGGGTGTGAAGCGAAGGCATGGGAGGACATGACCGCGTGGAACTGAGTTTGGTTAACTGGCGGAAACTTGAAAAAGTGCAACAGGGCAAAGCAAGCCCCTAGCTCCAGGGTTCCCTCATCTGGTTCTCACCCATCTGGGGATCCCCACTCATCCGTCTGGGGATCCCCACTCACCATGCAGAGTTCCCGTGCTTGTTAAGCCAGCAGATATGGAAGCTCACCATGCCCAGATTGCTCCTGTAGGCACGTGTTCTTGGACTCATTGCTCCACTGGTGGCCTCGTGGCCCCTCTGGGGGTTTGGGGGTGTCAGTCCTGTGTGATTCTGAGGGTCTTCGTGGGGGTTCATGCAATGTCCTGTAAACGAGAGTCCCTGTTTTCTAACTCCCTGCGTGTGACTCACCTACAGTGGCTCCTGACCTGAGCATCCAAGCACTCCATGTTCTCAGACGGCGTCTAATGTGCTCTCCTCCGTGACGGGCTGAGTCACTGCCTCCCTGCTCCCCAGCCTGGCCCACGTGGTGAAGCTCTCACCTCCAGCCAAGCGTGACTGTATTCGGAGGCAAGTTCTTTACAGAGGTACACGAGGTTGTTACAATGGGTCTGATCCAGTCCTCATAAACAGAAGAGACGGAACCCACGAGCACAGGAAAGACCATGTGAAGAGACGGGAATAAGGCACCACCTAGAAACCAGTGCTACGCGTACGCCAGTCATTCAGCTGTGTCCACGCCAGTCACTCGGCTGTGTCCACGCCAGTCACTCAGCTGTGTCCACGCCAGTCACTCAGCTGTGTCCGACTCTTTGCAACCCCATGAACGGTAGCCTGCTGGGCTCCTCTCTGCATGGGATTCTCCGGACAAGGATACTGGAGTGGGTTGCCATTCCCTTCTTCAGCGGATCTTTCCAACCCAGGAATTGAACCCAGGTCTCCTGCCTTGCAGGCATGTTCTATACTGGCTAGGCCACCACGGAAGCCCATAGAGCCTCAAAGAAACCAACTCTGATGGCACCTCGATCTGGGATTTCCAGCCTCCAGAGCTGAGAAGATAAATGTCTGCCGGGTGAGCCTCCCAGTCTGTGCTACCTGCTGAGACAGCCCCAGAGGACTAACACAACCACCCTCACCATGCCTCAGCTCCACCGGCATCTTCGTGGCTCCACAGGCATAGAGACAAGCTCCTGCCTCGGGACCTTTGCACTGGCTTCTCTCTGCCTGGAATGCCCATCCCCCACACTCTCACAGCTCACCTGTTCGGGTCCCCACTCAGAGGCCACCTTCCCTGACCTCTCGAATGAAAACTGACAGCCCCCAACTCTCCCGATGCCGTCCCCACTAACGTCTTTCCTTGGCGCTGAGCACCCCCGAGCACGGCGCCTCTTCTGCTTCTCCTGCTTGCCGTCCGTCTCCCTGAGCGGACGAGGCTCCCTGCAGGCAGGGGGCTGCTATGCGCTGCATGCTCTCCGTGCGCCCCACACTAACTCCATCCTCACAAACAGCCCCCGTGCTTAGATGCTCAGTCTTATCCAACTCCTGGCGACCACATGGACCCTGCCAGGCTCCTCTGTCCACGGGATTCTCCAGGCAAGAATACTGGAGTGGATTGCCATGCCCTCTTCCAGGGGATCTTCCCAACCCAGGGATCGAACCCAGGTCTCTGGCATTGAAGGTGGATTCTTTAGCGTCTGAGCCACCAGGGAAGACCAAACAGCCCCTAGGAGTCGGCTATTTGTCATCTCCAACTGAGAGCATAAAAGTTAAGTGATGCACCTGAGGTTGCATTCTGTGTTGGCATGAGAATGGGGATTTGAACCCAGGCAGCCTGGCTCCAGTGTCTTGGACCTGAAAAGTTTTGGCCTTGGACCAGAGCTTAACTGCCCTGTGCAGAAGTACAGCTGGGGGCGTGGTGTGTTTGGTGGGGAGGTGGTCCCAAGCAGGCAGCTGGAAATGCAGATCCAGGGCCTGGGTGTGGGGACCAGTTTGGGATAATCTATAAATGAGTGATGTTTGAAACCCAGGTTCAGGGTGAGACAAAACCGTGTCAAGGTCTCGAGTTGTCTTTTTTTTAAAGGAGAAGACCCCTGCCTACATCAAATCATACATTTTAAAATACAGTCACATCTCAATTCGCATACACATGCATTTGGCTATAAAATAGTTTGAAAGATTTTTTTATACATTTATTTAAAAAAATGAGTTGTTTTATGCTTGGCTAAAATGTCTAGGCAGCCACTCTGTGTACTTAGGGAGTACAAGTACATAAAATCAAATCAACACTTAAAAAAATACAATGTCAAGTCATAAAATCAAATCAACACTTAAAAAAATACAATGTACTTTTTGAACAGCAAATTTAGCTATTTTTAAAGTTGATAAATGCTGCGTTGTGTGCACCGTTAATTAAGTGGATTGATTTTGAAAGAGGAGATGGAGTGGAGTCAGGGGTAGGGGATTGGAGGGGGATACCACAAGGGAGGGGATGTAGAAGGGAGAGCTTATGATCCAGGGAGGATCGCTTCTGAAGATGGGCCCCAGTCCGAGGCACACTGACACGTGAGAACAGGGATATGGAGAGTGCGTTTTCATACAGCGCTGTGGTCCATTTGGGAAGAAATGAACCATGGCACGCGCATAGACGTTTAGCATATCCGGCATTTGCCCATTCTTTCAGGGCCAGAAAAGCAATCACACGCTTTACAAAGTGACCTTAATAATCAACGGGGAAGATTTCCTATGACCTTAGAACGATTTTATTAGCAATTAAAAGTTGTCTTGATATCAGTTATATATAGGGAAACAAAAAAAATTGTGCAACTGATGTTTATTTCATACATTGTAATTTAAACATTTAAAGCATGCAGAATCAGCATATTTTCTTTGCAAAGAACTCATTGGGAGTAGTTTGAACGCTTGTCTTCTTCTCATCGTAGAATTTGTGATATTGAGTGAGCATCGTTCCTTTGCCTTGGAAAACTGCCATGCTCCATTCTAAGTTTGGATCAGCTTCCCACATTTTAGCTTTGGTGCTTTCAATGTTGTGAACTATCTATGAGTTCCTTCAATGGCAAGATGTTTACTTCCTCTGGGACATCGTTATCCTTTATACCACAGCCACTGAGCTCATTCATGTCATTCGGCAGCTTTCACTGGGTTCCTCTGGGTGCATGTTAGAAGTTTCTGGAACAGCAGCAGTGTTGACAGTCCACGATCAACTCTTTCTTCTATAACTTCATGAACATTTGATTCAAATTTAGCTTCAACATTATCAATTTTTTTTCCCCTCTGATGTACTCTTTGGGGGCCAATTCCCTTTTTCAATTGTCCATTTTTGTAAAATGTTGTGTGAGCTTATCAGTGGGATACAAGGAAGCAACACAGCTTCACACTTTGCTGCCTGTGTGTGAGCTGAGTCACAGGTGTGCAGTGACCAGTCAACGACAGACTGAAAGAAGTGACAGGATTATTACTTGGGCAGTGATTCGGGCTTCCTGTTGGCTCAGAAGGTAAAGATTCTGCCTGCAATGTGAGAGACCCACGTTTGGTCCCTGGGTCAGGAACATCCCTTGGAGAAGGGAACAACAATCCACTTCCACATTCTTGCCTGGAGAATTCCATGGACAGAGGAGCCTGGTGGGCTATAGTTCATGGGATCACAAAGAGTCAGACACAACTGAGCAACTTACACATAATTGGGATGCTCCAAGGAACTAACATGTAAACTTCAGAAGGAAGCCTCAGGTGTTTAGGGTATGGACACTCCAGGGTCAAGATCAGGGTGTCTACCCATTTGTCGATATTTCCCTGTTCCCTGTGAGTGCTCAGTCATGTTCCACTTGAAGAGTGAAGGGCCCGTATGAAGGTTTGTACTTTATGCAATTACTCACGGTTAATGTACCCTGGAAGCCAAAATTTAAACCATGATGAGTGAAAGTTGTATGAGACCACAGGCTGTAATTTTCTAACTCCAATGACTCTGCTTTCTGAAATGTGATTAACTGGGTTCCAGTGCTGTTTCCTTGCTCTGGAGATCACCTTTCTTTTCTGCTGAAGATGATCTAAGTTTCTATAGCACACTTCTGGAGTGAGGGGTTTGTGCCCAGGCTACTTGTCGGCTGTGTCCATACCCTCTGTGCTTTACGTCCTCTGTGGGGATGGAATTAGTAACACCTGTGTGTGTGTGTGTATGTGTGTGTGTGTGTGCGCACTCAGTTGTGTCTGACTCTTTGCAAACCCATGGACTGTAGCCCGTCATGTTCTTCTGTCCATGGGATTTTCCAGGCAAGAATACTGCAGTGGGCTGCATTCCCTCCTCCAGGGGATCCCCCTGCCCAGGGATCAAAGCCGCATCTTCTGTGCGTCCTGCACTCCACTGAGCCACTAGGAAAGCCCTTGCTAACACCTATTCGCAAGGGATCGCAAAGAGTCAGACACAACTGAGCAACCGAACAACAACTCACAAGGTAATTTAGAGGCTTAAAGAAGGCAACATGCATAAAACAATGGCAACAGAGCCTGGGTCATACTGTGATCATACAATGACAGCAGAGTCCAGATCATACTATCAGGTCAGTTCAGTCGCTCAGTCGTGTCCGACTCTTTGCGACCCCATGAATCGCAGCACGCCAGGCCTCCCTGTCCACCACCATCTCCTGGAGATCACTCAGACTCACGTCCATCGAGTCCATGATGCCATCCAGCCATCTCATCCTCGGTCGTCCCCTTCTCCTCCTGCCCCCAATCCCTCCCAGCATCAGAGTCTTTTCCAATGAGTCAGCTCTTCTCATGAGGTGGCCAAAGTACTGGAGTTTCAGCTTTAGCATCATTCCTTCCAAAGAAATCCCAGGCCTGATCTCCTTCAGAATGGACTGGTTGGATGTCATTGCAGTCCAAGGGACTCTCAAGAGTCTTCTCCAACACCACAGTTCAAAAGCATCAAGTCTTCCATGCTCAGCCTTCTTCACA
>SJYT01069144.1:131579-154646 GCA_006410635.1 Cephalophus harveyi | reverse complement strand
TTTTGCAGGTGGGAGAAAGCTGCATTTTTTGAGCATGAAGTCTTCAGCTGCAGGCTTTTGGTTTTTAAGATGGTGAATTGGCCCTATACTTGTGAAATCTACGGGTCCCCTTCCCAGCTTTATCCTCCTCCAAGGACAGCAGGGTCCAGAGGGGTGTCCTTCTGCCCCAACACCCCAATGGTGAACTTGAAAGAAACTGCCTGAGTTGCTCAAGGCTCATATGAGTTCTGGAGCCAGAGATAGGCTGGGGATGGTACCCGTGGCGGCCAGCAGTGGCTGGCACGCTGGACAATGCCCACCACGGGGCAAGAGGGAGAGGGCCCCCCAGAGGAGACGGACACGAGGCCCCCTACTGATTCTGCCCGGGAGAGTCCTCCAGCTCTTGAGCCTCTGAAGCAGCAGTGGGGAGCCATGTACCCAGACACCAGTTCTATTTTCTTGGTAAACTAGCTGCTACGCTGGGAGAAGGGGAAGAAGGGAGGATTATTTATAAACATGGGATGTCAACTCTGCTGCTTCAATTGGGAAATTAATGGCCTAACAGCTGAGCCAAGGACAAGGGTTGAACCCCATTCTGAGTTCAAAGCCCTGGCCTTTCCCTGGACCACAGCGCCTGTTGGAAACTAAGTGATTCCCCGGCCCCTTCCTGACCCCTATGTTGAAGTCCTGACCCCAGTGTGACTGTATTGAGAGATGGGGCCTTGAAAGCAGCAATTAAGATGAAATGAAGGCACAGGGGACCGGTGTCCTTAAAGGAAGAAGAAAAGACAAGAGGGAGCTCTCGCTCTGCACCTTCAGAAGGAAGACTTGGTAAAGAATTTGCTGGCACCTTCACCTCAGACGTCTGGTCTCTAGAACTGTGAGTGAATAAATGCCTGTTGGTTAAGTCACTCAGTTCAGTTCAGTTCAGTAGCTCAGTCGTGTCTGCCTCTTCGTGATCCCATGGACTGCAGCATGCCAGGCCTCCCTGCCCATCACCAACTCCCGAAGTTTTCTCAAACTCATCTCCATTGAGTCGGTGACGCCATTCAACCATCTCATCCTCTGTCGTCCCCTTCTCTTCCTGCCTTCAATCTTTCCCAGCATCAGGGTCTTTACAATATGAGTCAGCTCTTTGCATCAGGTGACCAAAGTATTGGAGTTTCAGCTTTAACATCAGTCCTTCCAATGAACACTCAGGACTGATCTCCTTTAGGATGGACTGGTTGGATCTCCTTGCAGTCCAAGGGACTCTCAAGAGTCTTCTCCAACACCACAGTTCAAAAGCAACAATTCTTCGGCACTCAGCTTTCTTCACAGTCCAACTCTCACACCCATATATGACCACAGGAAAAACCATAGCCTTGACTGGATGGACCTTTCTTGGTAAAGTAATGTCTCTGCATTTTAATATGCTATCTAGGTTGGTCATAACTTCCTTCCAAGGAGTAGGCATCTTTTAATTTCATGGCTGCAATCACCATCTGCAGTGATTTTGGAGTCCCCCAAAATAAAGTCAGCCACTGTTTCCCCATCTTTTTGCCATGAAGTGATGGGAGCAGATGTCATGATCTTAGTTTTTTTAATGTTGAGTTTTAAACCAACTTTTTCACTCTCCTCTTTCACTTTCATCAAGAGGCTCTTTAGTTCTTCTTCAATTTCTGCCATAAGGGTGGTGTCATCTGCCTATCTGAGCATATGGATATTTCTCACAGCAATCTTGATTCCAGCTTGTGCTTCATCCAGCCAGGCATTTTGCATGACTCCATATAGGTTAAATAAGCAGGGTGACAATATACAACCTTGACATACTCCTTTTCCTATTTGGAACCAGTCTGTTGTTCCATGTCCAGTTCTAACTGTTGCTTCCTGACCTGCATACAGATTTCTCAAGAGGCAGGTCAGGTGGTCTGGTATTTCCATCTCTTTCAGAATTTTCCACAGTTTAATGTGATCCACACAGTCAAAAACTTTGGCATAGTCAATAAAGCAGAAATAGATGTTTTTCTGGAACTCTCTTGCTTTTTCAATGATCCAGCAGATGTTGGCAGTTTGAGCTCTGCTTCCTCTGCCTTTTCTAAGCCACTCAGCCCGTGGTGTTTGGTTAAGGCAGCCGAGGTACAGCTGGCCTTTAGGAACCAGGGGTCAGCGGGGAAAGGCCCAGGGAGCTAAGAGATGAGGGGAGGGGGCCGGGGGTGCCCGCTGTGCCTAGTTGCTCAGCTTGTGTCCTCCTCTTTGTGACCCCCTGGACTATAGCCTGCCAGGCTCCTCTGTCCGTGGGAGTTTCCAGCAAGCATGCTGGAGTGGGCTGCCAGGCCCTCCTCCAGGGGATCTTCCTGACCCAGGGATGAAGCACACGCCTCTTTTGTCTCCTGCACTGGCAGGCAGATCCTTTTCCACTGCACCACCCGGGAAGCAGGGCCCCTGGGGCCCCTTAAGGATGGTCCTGGAGAGAGAGGAATGACTAGCAAGAGAGGAAGTCCAGGAACCACGTTAAGTGCCTGTTCCTTTGACTATAAAGGGAAGAAGAGTTGAAAACCCTGTAAGGAAATCCCAGGTAGATGAAAAATCATGGATTTCTGGCCATGATCGGGAAGGGGAAGTGGAGGAAACCAGCACCACAGTCTCAAAACGATTCATCTCTTTGTGCTTCTGATTTCAAGACGAGCTGGAATAAATAAGATAAAATGGAATGAAATAGACAGGACCTAGCATTTATTGAACATTTACTAAGTGTGGACACCATGCTAGGCATTTTAGACACCATGTCTCATTTAAGAGTGTTAGGAAACTAACATTTCAGGGTTCCTGGTACAAGCTGTGACATATTTCAATTACATGCATGAAAAAGCACAGCTACAAGGTTGTAATATTAGCTTTATTTGTTAGCTCGCCTGCTAAAGACTTTCCCCCCTAACAGCTCTAGGCAAAGGAGGTACATATTGAACAGATGTAAACACAAACCATATACATATTGATTCTACTGATAAAAGCCAGTCAACACTTTTGGTTTCATAGAATTAAGAGAGATATACTCATATTGTCCATTTGGTTTTTCTAAGCAGTACAATTAGTCATCAAATCTCAAATCAGGAAAATCAAGAGGCTTTGTTTCAGTTCAGTTCAGTTCAGTCATGCAGTCATGTCCAACTCTTTGTGGACTCCCCATGGACTGCAGCACGCCAGGCCTCCCTGTCCATCACCAACTCCCAGAGTTTTCTCAAACTCAAGTCCATTGAGTCAGTGATGCCATCCAACCATCTCATCCTCTGTTGTCCCCTTCTCCTCCCACCTTCCATTTTTCCCAGTATCAAGGCCTTTTCCAATGAGTCAGTTCTTCACATCAGATGGCCAGAGTACTGGAGTTTCAGCTTCAGCATCAGTCCTTTAAGTGAATATTCAGGACTGATTTCCTTTAGGATGGACTGGTTGGATCTCCTTGCTGTCCAAGGAACTCTCAAGAGTCTTCTCCAGCACCACTGGAAATGCATATCTCAATTTCCTCTCAACATCCTCTATGGCTGTGATTTAGGAACCCCCAGGGATGCTTTCCTGGAGACGCAAAGATCTTGATGTCATGATTTTTGTGGCTTAGAGAAATGCAAAGCAAAACTATAGTGAGGTACACAGACCAGTATAGCTCACACTGTCTGAATGGTGATGACTAAAAGGACTATAAGTAACAAATTATAGGCATGGTGTGGAGCAAATGGAATCCTCCGGAACTGCTGGTGGGAATGTAGTTGGTGCAACTGCTACGGAGCACAGTATGGAGGTTCTTTTAAAAAACTAAAAACAGAGCTACCAAATGATTCAGCAATCCCACTCCTGGACAATTATCTGTAGAAAACTAGAATTCAAAAAGGTGTACGCACCCAGGCACCTGTGTGTGTTGAGCTGACTCATCCTGCTGTACAGTAGAAACCAACACAATATCGTAAAGCAACTACACTCCACGAAAAATGAATTTAAAAAATGATACCTACACTCCAGGGTTCCTTGCTGTTGTTATCGTTGTTGTTCAGTGGCTAAGTCATGTCTGACTCTTTATGACCCCGTGGGCTGCAGAACACCAGGATTCCGTCTGTCACTATCTCCAGGAGTTTGCTCAAACTCATGGCCATTGAGTCGGTGATGCCAATGCTCACAGAAGCACGATTTACAGTAGTCAAAGCAGCCTAATGAAAACAATTTAAATGTCCACTGACAGATGGATGGATGGAGAAGATGTGGTACATGTACGCAGTGGAATCCTACTCAACTGTTAAAAAAAATGATGAAATAATGCCATTTGCAGCAACACAGATGAACCTAGGGGTTATCATACTAAGTCAGTCAGAAAGAGAAAGGCAAATACCATATGACATCACTTATATGTGGAATCTAAAGAAAAAAAAAAAGAAATTACTTGCAAAATAGGAACAGACTCACAGACATAGAGCACAAACATTGTTACCAAGGGTGAAAGAGGATGGAAGAGGGATAAATTAGGAGTTTAGGATTAGCAGATACAAACTATTATATACAAAATAGATTAACAACAGGGTATAGCACAAGGAACTACATCCAATATCCTATAATAAACCACAGTGGGAAAGGATATGAAAAAATATTTATATACACACGTATGTACATGTGTGTTTGCAGATGCAAATTACTGAATCACTTTGCTGTACTCCAGAAACTAACACAACTTTTTTTTTTTTTTTTTTTGAGCTTTATTTATTTATGCTGGGTCTTCCCTGCTCCGTGTGGGCCGGCCTTGGTTACGGGGAGCAGGGGCTGCTCTCTAGCTGCAGTGCGTGGGCCTCTCCCTGCAGAGGTTTCTCCTGGAGCAGAGCGTGGGCTCTAGGTGCCTGGGCTTCGGCAGTTGTGCCACATCAGTAGTTGCAGCTCAAGGGCTCCAGGGCACTGGCTCAGTACTTGAGGACTTAGCAGCCCCATAGCAGGTGGCATCTTCCTGGACCAGGAGTCAAACCCATGTCCTCTGCAGGGTTTGAATCTGTTGGCAGATGGATTCTTTGCCACTGAGCCACCAGGGAAGCCCCACTAACACAACATTTAAAATCAATAGAGTTCAATAAAAAAGAAGAGGAGGGCAGAAGAAGAAGAAATGCCAAAATCTTAACTGTGATGAGATTACAAATTTTTTCTCTGAATTTTATAATTCTAAAATGATTTTCAATGACGATAGCTATGCACCATTGCATGTTTGCATTGGGGAGAGAGAGAGGACATGTAACAGAAAGATAGCTGTTCTGAGTGATGAAGATGATATTCTTAGCTGAAGTGAATTTTAGAACAATTTCCTAAGAGAAAAAAAGCACAAGATACAAGAATGAATTCTGAGATCTTCCATAGCAGGTGAACAAACCTGGACAACATCATAGTTTTGCTATTTTTTCCCTAAAGCAGTGTTCTTGAGAACTTCCTAAAGGATCTATTCTTTAGAACAATTGTCTCAAGATATGTTCCATGAAAAAATAAGATTCCAGGATTAGATGACTTTAGGAAGTGACCATCTATTGGCAAATCCTCTATTTACTTATTTAATATATATTTGTTGAGATCTTACTATGTTTGAGACATTGTCCAAGACACGGAATATTTAAGAAGACTCAGTCTTTGCCTTCCTGGTGCTTATACTGAAGACAAAGAAGCAGAGAGGGCACCCAGGGGTGGGACCAATGTAGCTGCTATTGACAAGACAGACACCCACTCCCGAGGTGCTAGATCAACGACTCTGACCCATTCTGTGGTCAAGAAATCTACTTCATTTCTCCTCGTTCCATCTTGCCAAACTCTTCGGCATAACATGGTCTGGCGTCTCTCTAAACATCCACAGTCCACACTTGGGGAAATTCTGCCCTTTAATAAACCCAACGATTCAGCTGAAGTTGACCTTCAACTTCTCTAAAACAATTACAAGGAAGCTCTTGTAATTGGATCGTTAGGGACCACAGTGTTTTTTTTTTTTTTTTTTTTTTGCGTAAGTGAGGTAGGGCCTCTGGGGAAGACATCCTATTTTCTCTTGGTCCCCTTTCCTTCCTCAAATGACTGGGATCTTGAACATTTATTGCAGAGGCCAAACCTCCTGTGCTACAGTGAAAACTAAGACATAAAGAGCAAGCTGCAGATGTGACTGAGATACAATGTGAAATACACTCGATAGCGAGTGGGAGACACTGGAAGTGGAGCAGAGGGCACATCTTTGTCTAGGGAGGAGATGAGTATGGTGGTGGGGTGGGGGGGGAGGAGATGGGTATGGTGGTGGGGTGGGGGTTGCTGGGAGCCTCGGAGTTCGCAGATGAAAGTTGCACTAGACTGCTTGCGTGTGGTCAGTCTTTGCACTCAGAACAAAACCCACACGAGCTGTGCATTTTCCAAGGCCATGCAAGAACTGGCGCTTCCTGTCTCAGGATGTCATCCTGCGTTCATTCCCGCTCAGCTCCAGTGCTTACATTAGAAAGCACCTTTCTAATCTGGGACTTGCAGACAAGGCTTTCTGTGGCCTTGGCCATGTACCTTTACCCCTCAAGGTGGCTCCTACACTCCAGGTTTCCTCCTTAATGTCCCCTCCCTGTAAGATACCCCCCTCACTTCCTCTAAGAGCACTCCCCTTTTCCTTCTCGGAACCAGGAGAATATGGAGCAATCTATGAGTCTGCATGCTCCCCTGGTTCCTATGATTTTCCTTCTTCAGAGAGTCACCTCATTGAGGGAACATTCTGTTTTGTCCCCACTGGACACAAGCTTCACAGGTCCAGCCACAGAAGATAAGGCTCTGAAATATTGGTTGGATGAATTAATGGCTCATTGGCTTTCATCTGGTTGCTGGAAGGACTGGCATATAATAGGTAGTATGAAATGTTTGGTCACGCATTCCCAATGTTGTGCAGTCTCTCAGTCACATCCGACTCTTTGCAACCCCATGGACTGCAGCACGCCAGGCTTCCCTGTCCTTCACCATCCACCATCGCCATTTGAGTTTGCTCAAACTCAAGTCCATTGAGTCAGTGATGCCAACCAACCATCTTGTCCTCTGTCATATCCTTCTCCTCCTGCCTTCAATTTTCCAAGCATCAGGGTTTTTTCTAATGAATTGGCTCTTCCCATCAGGTGGCCAAAGTATTGGAATTTCAGCTTCAGAATCAGTCCTTCCACTGAAGAGTCAGGGTTGATTTCCTTGAGGATTAACTGGTTTGATCTCCTTGCAGTCCAAGGGACTCTCAAGAATCTTCTCCAATATCACAGTTCAAAAGCATCAATTCTTCAGCACTCAGCTTTCTTTATGGTCCAACTCTCACATCCATACATGACTACTGGAAAAGCCATAGCTTGACTAGATGGACCTTGGTCAGCAATATTCAGTTCAGTTCAGTCACTCCAACTATTTGCAACCCCATGGACTGCAGCATGCCAGGCTTCAATGTCCATCACCAACTCCTGGAGCTTGCTCAAACTCATGTCCATTGAGTCGGTGATGCCATCCAACCATCTCATCCTCTGTCATCCCTTTCTCCTCCCACCTTCAATCTTTCCCAGCATCAGGGTCT
Organism: Cephalophus harveyi; assembly: GCA_006410635.1. Lineage (NCBI taxonomy): Eukaryota > Metazoa > Chordata > Mammalia > Artiodactyla > Bovidae > Cephalophus > Cephalophus harveyi. The sequence goes on along the minus strand of SJYT01069144.1, from coordinate 147,112 downwards.
TTTCAAATGAGTCAGTTCTTTGCACCAGGTAGCCAAAGTATTGGAGCTTCAGATTCAGCATCAGTCCTCCCAATGAATATTCAGGACTGATCTCCTTTAGGATGGACTGGTTGGATCTCCTTGCAGTCCAAGGTCTCTCAAGAGTCTTCTCCAACACCACAGTTCAAAAGCATCACTTCTTCAGTGCTCAGCTTTCTTTATGGTCCAATTCTCACATCCATATATGACTACTGGAAAAACCATAGCTTTGACTAGATGGACTTTTGCTGGCAAAGTAATGTCTTTGATTTTTAATATGCTGTCTAGGTTGGTCATAGCTTTTCTTCCAAGTTTTTTTATTTCATGGCTGTAATCACCATCTACAGTGATGTTGGAGCCCAAGAAAATAAAGTCTGTCACTGTTTCCATTGTTTCCCCATCTATTTGCCATGAAGTCATGGGAACAGATGAACCAGGAGAATATGGAGCAATCTATGAGTCTGCATGCTCCCCCGTTTCCTATGATTTTCCTTCTTCAGAGAGTCACCTCATTGAGGGAACATTCTGTTTTGTCCCCACTGGACACTCAAGCTTCACAGGTCCAGCCACAGAAGATAAGGCTCTGAAATATTGGTTGGACGAATGAATGGCTCATTGGCTTTCATCTGGTTGCTGGAAGGACTGGCATATAATAGGTAGTATGAAATGTTTTCATATGATCATTGTTTTAGGAATGTTGTTTTCGGAATGTTGAATTTTAAGCCAGCTTTTTCATTCTCCATTTTCACTTTCATCAGGAGGTTCTTCAGTTCCTCTTTGGTTTCTGCCATTAGGGTGATGTTACCTGCATATCTAAGGTTATTGATATTTCTCCCGGCAATCTTGATTCCACCTTGTGCTTCATCCAGCCAGGCATTTTGCATGACTCCATATAAGTTAAATAAGCAGGGTGACAAATTACAGCCTTGATGTACTCCTTTCCCAATTTGGAACCAGTTTGTTGTTCCATGTCTGGTTCTAACTGTTGCTTCTTGACCTGCATACAGATTTCTATGAGGCAGGTAAGGTGGTCTGGTATTCCTATCTCTTTCAGATTTTCCACAGTTTGTTGTGATCCACATAGTCAAAAGTTTTCATGTCAATAAAGCAGAAGTAGATGTTTTTCTGGAACTCTCTTGCTTTTTCTACGATCCAGTGGGTGTTGGCAATTTGATCTCTGGTTCCTCTGCCTTTTCTAAATCCAGCTGGTACTTCTGTAAGTTCTCGGTTCACAGAATGTTTAAGCCTCACTTGGAGAATTTTGAGCATTACTTTGCTAGCGTGTGAGATGAGTACGATTGTGCAGTAGTTTGAATATTCTTTGGCATTGCCTTTCTTTGGGATTGGAATGAAAACTGACCTTTTCCAGTCCTGTGGCCACTGCTGAGGTTTCAAAATTTGCTGGCATATTGAGTGCTGCACTTTCACAGCATCATCTTTTAGGATTTGAAATAGCTCAGCTGGAATTCCATTCACCTCCACTAGCTTTGTTTGTAGTGATGCTTCCAAAGGCCAACTTGCCTTTGGACTCCACGATGTCTGCCTCTAGATAAGTGATCACACCATCATGGTTATCTGGGTCATTAAGATCTTTTTTGTATAGTTCTTGCCACCTCTTCTTAATACCTTCTGCTTCTGTTAGGTCCACACCATTTCTGTCCTTTATTGTGCCCACCTTTGCATGAAAAGTTCCATTGGTATCTCTAATTTTCTTGAAGACATCTCTGTCTTTCCCATTCTATTGTTTTCTTCAGCAATGATAGGTTCTTTGATTTCACGCCTGGGACTCTAAGGGGATACTGAAAAATCCCAAGAGTTGAGTCAGAGCTGGTGATGGCTGGTGGCTTCCAGCCCCATCCCTCAGGAGGGTAAGTCTGGCTCAAACGTGATCAAGAAAAGCCCTGACAGAGGCACCAAGAGTGCCTTTAGAATCTGGTGGGGTGAGAAGGAGGAAGGTCTTCCACAGAGTCCAGTAAACTCCACGGAGAAAGGCCGTGTCACTGCCTCCTGGCATTTCACCATTCCTAGAACCACAATGTGAGAACAAGGTGGAGCCTTGGAGGGACTCTGGTTCAATCTCTCTTTTATTTCAGGTATGGAATCAGAGGCTTAAGAGCTGAAGGGTCATCCTCCTTACCACCGGAGCTCAGGACCATGAACTCCCTTGAACCCTGAGATTCCAGGTCCCAGGGACACACCAATCACTCTTTGCTTCTTGGGGTCTAGACACATCTCCTAAAAATTCTTTCTTAGACACAAGTTGTGCTCAAACCTGTTGCAATATGTCAGTTTCAATGTCATATCTTAAAAAGAAAGACTTTCACACCTCACACCAACCACTTTTGGTCTGCCAAACAGGAATAGTTTAGAATTTAGGGGCCATTTCCTGGGCAGAGCTCCGTGTGCATACTGCTTACAGAGGGATGAAACTGCTCTCCTTTCCTATTTCCTGGTAAGACTGGGGGACAAAAGCCACCCTTTAGTTTAATTTAAAGGCTAGAAGGAAGTCAGTTTTAAGGGTAAGAAAGCTTCTTTGATTAACGGTAATGGAATGAACTCCAATGGTTTCCTTTTAGAAATCACGATATTATGCCATTGTAGGATGGCCAGTGTAATTTGATTAAGCAAACAGTAAAACAAAACATAAAGAAAAAAAGGGGGGGAAAGCAGGAGGACATGGTTTATGCACGTTTGAGCCAATGAGGGTCCTGCTTTCGAGTCTTACGTGGTGTTTCAGTTCTCCAACGTTCGCCACCTGAACGGTGCTGTCTGCTTGCTTCAGGTTTACTGCCGGCTCACTGATGAATAAATGAGAATCTATCATCCTTCCCAGAATCTTTCGTTAGTTTTGTTGCTTGTTTCTACCTCCCAGCACCATCCAAGCCCTTGCCCACCACTTTCATCATCTACCACCACACTCTTAAGGAGAAGTCTCTATGTTCACTTCTTTGAAAGGAAGCTTTGTCCAGAGTTGACACTGGATAGCTCAGCATATTCCTCATGTTCTGTTTCCTGAGATCCAAACATCTGTAATCCTCTTCTTAACCTCAAACTCCTGGACTGAGCAGGCATCTCAGAAGGATTGGCCAACTCCTTTAAATCTTAGAAACGTGACTGGCACAGTAGAAGATGGTCGATAAATATTTGTTGAGTGAAAACGTGTGAATGTCAGTTAATGGGGTGAATGATCTTGGTCACTGTAATCCGCCACCTCCCATAGTACTAGGATCTTGCATCAGCAATTCTTTTTTTAAAGCTTTCCTTAAGATATTAAATTGAATGTACTTTTAAATGAGGAAGAAATATCTTCTTTTTCACTTTTACATTCAAAGTCTTTACCTTGATCCTCATGGAGGATACAAAGTGAAATAAACATGGAGTTTTGGGGAGGTTTATGATTCCATAATAAGTGGAACTCAGTTTTTAGTTCCTGCTCACTCTGTAATTCTCTTTTTCAGATCCAAGTTGCAGAAAAATATTCCAAGATATCTCCAATTCAAATATGCTTCTAAAAACACATTTCTTTTTTAATAATACAGTAGTTCTGTCCTTTTTTAGAGGAGAAATTTGAATTTGTATTTCTAGAAGGTACTTTCAACAAAGATACTGGAGAGAAACAACATTTTAGAAAAATCAAAACAACTCACAAGTTTAGTATGTTTCAGATACTATTATATTTGGGGCTGTATAAAGACCAAATCCATAATCTATATGAAGAATGTTTTGCAAACACTATGTTTTGTTGAGATTTACTTTCTGATAAAATAAAATGCTTTAAAAATGATCTTTTCCCCCTGATTTCAAGGATCAATTCTGAAGAAGACAGGTAAGTTGATTGCTTGGCGCACTGTGGAGTCAGAAGCCTGCTTGAGAATGCTGGCATCCCCATTTAGTAGGGAGGAGTGTAGCAGTTTTATTTATTCTGAGTCTCCCTTGCTTTTTTCCCATCTGTAAAGTAGGGCCAATAGTCCATCTAAGTAAAAATTTTTTGAGAGTAAATGACTTAATATACATTAAACACTTAGAGATGTACTTTGCACAAAGTAAGTGCTCATTTAACTTCGTGAAATTTTGGCAAATCTGAAAGAAACACAGTGGAAAAAATAAAATTTTCCACCACTCACAGAACCAACTAAATAGCATTCGACTTTCAGTCCTTCCTTATCCATCTTATAACCTGTTTGAAAGTATACAATTCATGAAAATTCTCATGCCTTTGTTCCGCTTAACATGTAGTATTTAAATTATTTGTAAGCATTTTGTGTCCCTTCCATAATTTTCTTAATTATTTCCTTATTGTTGAATACTTAGGTTGTTTCCGCTAATATCAAAACACATTAAAAAAAACTTTGAATTTAGTTTTATCCTTACTATATAGAGCTATCAGGGAGGCCTGGCATGCTGCGATTCATGGGGTCGCAAAGAGTCGGACACGACTGAGCGACTGAACTGAACTGACTGATCTCTAAACTATAGAGCTGTTTAACGCTCTCTGCTAATAAAGTAACATGCATTTTTGAAAACCTTTACAAAACATGATGTATTAGACAGAGGATTACTGAGACATGGTGGAAATGAAGCCTTTTATCTCTGTGTTGGAAAATACGTGTTTCCTANAACTGAACTGACTGATCTCTAAACTACAGAGCTGTTTAACGCTCTCTGCTAATAAAGTAACATGCATTTTTGAAAACCTTTACAAAACATGATGTATTAGACAGAGGATTATTGAGACATGGTGGAAATGAAGCCTTTTATCTCTGTGTTGGAAAATACGTGTTTCCTATGAGAAAGAGTAGTAGAGTAAAATCATTGAGAACCTTGTATGTTCTTGCCCCAGAACCTATCTCAATTGCTTTACATGTATTACCTTGAACCTGGTAGCCACCTTAAGAATGGTGGTTATGTCCATTTAGCAGATGAAAACACTGAGGCACTGTAAGTTTAAATCACTTGCCTATGCTGCTGCTGCTGCTAAGTCACTTCAGTCGTGTCCGACTCTGTGTGACCCAATAGACGGTAGCCCACCAGGCTCCTCCGTCCACGGGATTTTCCAGGCAAGAGTACTGGAGTGGGGTGCCATCGCCTTCTCCGCACTTGCCTGTGGGCACCACTCTAATAATTGGCAGACATGGGATTCAAACCCAGGAAATCTACCCGCAGAAACCGCATTCCCAGCCATTTAATTTTTTATGTAGGGGTTTATTCTGGATATTTAATCAAGAACTCTGTATTGCTGTTTCCCTTCCATTATTCTTTACCAGGAAGAAAAAACAGGTCACGGACATTTTGGTAAACTGATATTTTTTCTGAATATAGGGGCCAAGGCTTAGACAAGATTTTACATAATGAATTATTTAGGCATTTGGTTTTCTGAGCTCTAATTTAGTACTGGATCAAAATATCAGTGGTTATTTTTATTTTAAACTGGGTTATGGTACAACTTTGAGAAAATGACTACATTGTTTTCAAATAAGCATTTCTCTCTCTTTTTTTTTTAACTGACCGTGATCTTGTATTTCACAGAAGTGTACATCTCCTGTAAGGAATGTTTGCAGCTGGAAAAAACAGATTGGAGTGTCTTTTCTATGCAGTCCTTATCCAATCAGCCACCCGAAAAACATTTGAACAACACATTTTCCATTTTTCTGTCTCCTCCAAATTGCGCGATGAATAGCTCATAACTCAACACCGGCATACCCTCTTGGGGGTTATACGAGAGCTGTTTGGGGAGAGAAACCACACGCACAGATACATTCAAAGGGTGCTTCCTGGGGGAAAGGAGTCTGTTTTTCATTCTTAGCTTTTCATATAGGACTTGACTCCTCCCAGAACAGAGAGCCCTTGTGGGTTTGAAAATGAAACAGAAAACTAGGAAGTGACTCTGCAGAGGATCTTGTTCTCTTCTTTTACTGCGAATTCTTTCTTGAACTTGAGTGTTTCTGGGTGAGGTGTATGATACTCTACTCAATTTGTTTCATGATTCAGCCTCATAAAACGTGGTTCTTGCCCGGAGGATGCTGGCTTTTCCCCATTCTTTTCATTATTCCTCCGATTGCACCATTTTGAGCCACAGGGCTCTCTGTCCTTCCCTAAATTTTCAAGGAATGGAATAAAGTTCTTACAACTGTGACTCCAATTACAGATTATTTAGAATTTAGAAAGGAATCCAAATGAACATCTCTAGATAGTTTATTTTATTCTTTAAAAGGGCATATGTTTTGTTTATTGAAAAGACTAGAAAATGCTGGGACATTTCATTTTAGAAGTCTTCTCTTGAAAAAAAAAAAAAAAGTGCAGACTTAAGCTAAATGTACAGTCCTAGCTTTTAGGAGCACTTCCTTCCTCAAATTGAACTTTTTTGCCTATGTGCTCCAATTTTATTTTTTTTAGGTTTGTTTAAATAGAGACAAGAATCACTCATATTTAAGCAGCGATCTGAAGGACAGATCTTGTTACCGTACTTAACAAAAGGCGGTCATAATTTTGCAAGGTAACAAGACACGGGGCGGGGGCGGGAAACAATCACTTTGAATTCATTTGCGTGTGAAAGGAAAACAAACTAACTTGACCAGTCCTCCCAGGACATCTGAAAAGCGGAAATGGGGGTTAATTCGGAAATGCTGAATCCCAGTAAGACTCTCTAAGTTGGTTTCGGATCCTCACTTTTACCTGCACAGCCTGGTTTAGGATGCACACCGGGCCGAAGCTGCTGGGCGCGCCGAGGCCATGCCTAGCGCCCTCTTCCTCGCTCGGGAGGGCCTGGGGTTCCCGCCGCCGAGCGGCAGTGGTTTTCACACGATTCGGTTCTGTTCGCACAGCTACACCAGGTGCTGCGCGGGGTCCAGGCTACCCCGGCGCCTCCTCTTACCCAGTGGCCAGATCTCCCTTTGGGTTCCCCCACTGCTTTTAGGTCTTTTTCTTCGGCTTTCTGCAGAGCCCTGTCTTCTGGGCACACTTTCCAGACGCTTATCCCATTCACCCCAAAGCGATGTTTCCGACCGTCTCAAGTCCACTCTCTGACGGCCGTGTTTGGAAAGCACTTTCAGGATCAGCGCTTCCAGGCCAATTGAGAAGCAGCGTTTGCCTCGAGCGTCACCACCTGGTAGAAATGGGAATGACCGCCGCTTGTTGCTGAGGATCAAAATGGAAAATGACTGCGCTGGCGTTTCTAGTTTCTGTATTCTAAATATGGGAAAAAACCAAGACCATGGCACCTGGTCCCATCACTTCAAGGCAAGTAGAAGGGGAAAATGTAGAAGCAGTGACAGATTCACTGCTGACAATGATTGCAGCCATGAAATTAAAAGACACTTGCTCCTTGGAAGGAAAGCTATGACAAACTCAGACAGTGTATCAAAAAGCAGAGCCATCACTTTGCCTACAAAGGTTCGTGTGGTCAAAGCTATGGCTTTCTCGGGAGTCATGTATGGATGTGAGAACTGCACCATACAGAAGGCTGAACACCAAAGAATTTGCTTTCAAACTGTAGTGCTAGAGAAGACAGAGTCCCTTGGACTGCAAGACTGTATCAGTTCATCCTAAAGGAAATCAACCCTGAATATTCATCGGAAGGACTAATGCTGAAGCTGGAGCTCCAATCCTTTGGCCACTTGATGTGAAGAGCCAACTTTTTGGAAAAATACTCTGATGCTGGGAAAGATTGAGGGCAGGAGGAGAAGGGGATGACAGAGGATGAGATGGTTGGATGGCATCATTGATCCAATGGACATGAATTTGAGCAAGCTCCAGGAGATAGTGAAGGACAGGGAAGCCTGGAGTGCTGCAGTCCATGGGGTCACACAAAGTTAGACACAACTGAGGAACTGAACAGCAACAAATTTACAAGATATTAAGAGGGCGAGTTAAGAAATGATTTACTGGAGACTTCTCTGGCGGTTCAGTGGTTAAAAGTACAGCCTTCCACTGCAGAGGGCACAGGGTTGATTGCTAATATCTAAGATCCTGCATGCTGCATGGCATGGCCAAAAAAGGAAAGGAATGTTTTCCTGATAGAAGTTTCTGACCAAAATGCATTTAAATATCTAAAAAGATGCATTAAACCTAGGGATGTTCTCAACATTATCCTAATTGGCATTGCCAGGCAACATAATAGATATCCAGGCAGTTGGAGTGGGGACAGGCCTGCAGGAATCTAGCTGGGCTCTCTCTCTGGGTGGGGACTAGGCCTGGATTAGACTCAGGGGGGAGTTCTAAACCTGCCTCTGACAGCATCATTACGAAACCTGGGTAAATCATTTCACATCCGGGAGCTTTCTCCTTTGCTTAACAAATGTGTAAAGGGAATCAGCTAAGTGCTGGATACCAGTGGGGTAGTGTGTTGAGATAATAGGTGACAGGAGGTTGAGCTTATCTTGAGAAGTTCACAGTCAAGGCTGACTTTTGAAAAACTACATGAAATTTCAAAATAAAAGTATAATCAAATGTAAAAGGAAAATATCTAAAATACCTAAAAGAAGATGAATTTTAGGGGCCTCTTAAGCTCTTGAAGACCATGCATCTGCTTGTAGAAGTTTAGTGCCCTCTAAGCAGATGATCCTTACCAACTGAAAAAAATTAGAGTGGAGAAAGCACTAATTTGAAAAGACACAGCCAAGATGTGGAAGCAGCCAAGTGTCCACTGACGGGTGAATGGATAAAGATGTGGTGCATATACACACACAGAGACACACACACACAGACACACACACCCCACACGCACTGGAATATTACTCAGCCATAGAAAAGAATGCATGTGCTCAGTGACTTCAGCCAGGTCTGGCTCTTTGCGACCCTATGGACTGTGGTCCATCAGGCTCCTCTGTCCATGGGATTCTCCAGGCAAGACTACTGACGGGGGTTGCTGTGCCTTCCTGCATGGGATCTTCCCGACCCAGGAGTCAAATCTGTGTCTCTCGTGTCTCCCGCCCTGGCAGGCGTGTTCTTTACCACTGGTGTCAGCTGCCGCTGCTGCTGCTAAGTTGCTTCAGTCGTGTCCGGCCCTGTGTGACCCCATAGACGGCAGCCCACCGGGCTCCCCCCTGGGTCCCTGGGATTCTCCAGGCAAGAACACTGGAGTGGGAAGCCCTAAAAAAAAGGATGACATAATGCTAGTTTCAGCACCATGGATGGACCTTGAGATTATCACACTAAGTGAAGTGAGTCAGACAGAGAAAGACAAATACCACATGAAACCACTTACATGTGGAATCTAAAATGTGGCACAATGAACAGACACAGGCTCTCAGACATAGAAAGCAAACGTATGGTTACCGAAGGAGAAAGAGGTGAAGAGAGAGAGAAAGAGTTAGGGATAACGAAAGTGTTAGCTGCTCACTCTTTGAGACCCCATGGACTGTGACCTACCATGCTCCTCTGTCCATGGGATTTCCTGGCAAGAATACTGGCGTGGATAGCCATTCCGTTCTCCAGGAGTCTTCCCAGCCCAGGGACTGAACCTGGGTTTCCTGCGTTGCAGACAGATTTTTCACTATCGGAGCCATCAGGGAAGCCCAAGACACACACTACTCTATTGTTTGCTGTTCAATCGCTAAGTCACGTCCAGCGCTTTGCAATCCCACGGACTTCAGTGTGCCAGACTTCCCTGTCCTTCACCATTTCCTGGAGTTTGCTTAAACTCATGTCCATTGAGTTGGGGATGATATCCAACCATCTCAGTCTCTGTCGCCCCCTTCTCTTCCTGCCTTCAATCTTTCTCAGCATCAGGATAATTTCATGACTGCCATCACCAACACTACTATATATAAAACAGGCAAACAAGGGCCTGCTTATGCTACAGAGAACCCACACTCCTCCTTATCTGGCAACAATCTGGAAAAGAATGTGAAAAAAATAATATACATACATATAATATAGATATATATAAAACTGAATTACTTTGCTATATACTTGAAACTAACACAACATCATAAATTAACTCTACTTCAATAAAAATAAAACAGTAACACACACAGAAAAGTGAGAACCTCGAATATTAGATCTGCATTATATCTCTCTTTAAATATATCTGTTTTTCCCAAAGTGGCTGGAGAAAACAAAATTAAAGATCCAAGGGCTGAACTGCCATTTTTCAAAGATCATTTTTGATGTGTGTTTGGATAAAGAAACCAGAAACTCCAGTTTTAAAAGGAGAAGTGGGAACATTTTAATATGCAGCTCTGGCCTTGGAATGGGGATATAAATTCTGCTTCAAGTGACAGCTTTGACTGAACTCTGAAACCTGTATGATCCCACCAGTGTGACCTAAAGCACTGTAGGTGACAGAAATCTTGTCTTGTTTTAGGAGAAAGGCAAAAGACAAAGACCTATGTTTTTCGTTTACCTATGACCTGCTGACAGCTGTCAAATTTATTATTATTTTTGTTCTAGATTTGAAAATAGAGGCTTTCCTTTGAACAGCTTGAGGCCAGGACATTTTATTGGTGTTGGATCTTGTCTGCAGTGAATAGCAAATTCCTCCTCACATGGGTCATTTGGTGACTGTGTGGGTGAGGGAAATCATAATGCGACCATGATTTGGAAATGTTCTGGCAGTTTCCAAGAGGTGCAGTTTCTGGAATCACTGAAGATGCAGAGTGTTATTTGCTTTGCAAGAGAGTCTGTGGGTGGTCAAAAGTTGAAGGATGGAGGGGTAACATCCCAGGCTGGGGAATCTCTGCTTGGTGGGTATCACCTGGTTCTTGGTCTACCTTCTATTTTTGAGGAGATGCTGTTTGTTGTTCCTGAAATCCTCTGGAGAAGGAAATGACAACCCACTCCAGTATTCTTGCCTGCAGGATTCCATGAACAGAGGAGCCTGGCGGGCTACAGTCTATGCAGGTGCAAAAAGTCAGACACAACTGAGTAACTAGCACTTTTTCTTTGGGGCAAAGCACCCAACTGAACTGGGCCCTCTTTCCTCATCTGTAAAATCTGAGTTTGGGTGCACTGGGAGGGCAGAATGATTGAGCCAAGAAACCTCTAGCAAAGGGCGTTGGGGTTTTATCTGCCCTGCGGGGAATGAATATTAGTCAGGCCTCTTGGGCACCATTTGGAAGGATGCCTTGTTAGCCACATCCACGCTTTCTGATCCAGCAGTCTTGCCTCTAAGAATTGGTCCTAAGGAAATAGTCCAATGATGGAGACAGCGTCTCATGGACACACTCATTTACTCCCCAAATTTTAAGAGTAAGGGCATTTCTAAATAAATTAAGGCAATTTGTTTAATGGAACACTGTGTAGACATTACACATTACGTTTTCAAAACAAATGTTCATTATATAATATTAGATTGAGAGATTGGGATTGATACATATATATTATTGATTCTATATAGAAAATAGATAACTAATGGGAACATATTTTATAGCACAGGGACTCTGCCTCGTGCTCTGTGGTGACCTAAATGGGTGTGTGTGTGTGTGTGTGTGTGTGTGTGTTTGTGTTAGTCACTCTAATACTGACTGTTTGTGACTCGGTGGACTGTAGCCCACCAGAGTCCTCTGCCCATGGGATTCTCCAGGCAGGAACACTGGAGTGGGTTGCCATTTCCTTCTCCAGGGGTTCTCCTGACCCAGGGATCGAACCTGGGTCTGCTGCACTGCAGGCAGATATTTAACTGTCTGAGCCACCAGGGAAGCCCCACGTAAAGGGGAAGGAAGCCCCAAATGGAGAGGTTTTATGTATATGTATGGCTGATACATTTTGCTATATAGCAGAAACTAATGCAGCATCGTAAAGCAACTATACTCCAGTAAAAAATTAATTTTAAAAAAGATTGTAAAAGGCAGAGCACAATGTTGAATTGCAGGATACTAATTTCGCATCAAATATTTGAGACATACACTGGACTGAAAAAAGTCTGGGATAAAAACAACCACATGTGAACCGTGCTCTTCAGTGATCTAACAGTCTAATTTTCCCCCCTGGATTTCCAATTTTTCTTCAATATGTATCTTTTTTCATTGGAAAAAACATAAAATTCCAAACTCAAACCAGCATGGAGCTTGTGGTCTGATCGCCTTTGTGACTAGTGTGATTGTGGACGTTTCTGGGACCCAGAGGGAGAGCTGCAAAGGGCTGTAGCCCACAGACTTCAGAACCAGACTACTTGGGTTTGAATCCTGGCTTCTCTTCATCTTGTTTGCAGGGCTGGTGATCCCCTTGGCCTCTCTGTGCCTCGGTTTCTTCAACTGTGAAGTGAGGATAGCCCTGGTACCTACCTGGAGAGAGTTACGGGTCAGCATGAATAAATCCCTGGCCCATCTCAAGCACTCAGTGAGGGCTAGCTATTAGCATTGCGTGCATGCTCAGTGCTTGTCACTTCATTCGTGTCCGACTCTTTGCAGCCCCAGGGACTGTAGCCCGCCAGGCTCCTCTGTCCGTGGGATTCTCCAGGCAGGAATACTGCAGTGGGTTGCCATGCCCTCCTCCAGGGGATCTTCCCAACCCAGGGATCAAACCTGCGTCTCTTGTATCACAGGCAGATTTGTTACCCACTGAGTCACCTGGACAGCCTGCTGTTATCATTAACATCTGCAAAATGGAAAAACTAATATTAATTCAATAACTGTTTATTGAGCACCTACTCTGTGCCTGGCACTGTTCTAGGTGCTGGGCACGCCGCCGTGCAGTGATCAATGTTGGCGATGACTCTGCTCTCAAGGAGCTGTGTTTTAGTGGAAGACAGACAGCAACAAATAAACAGGGCAGTTAAAGTGCTAAGAGAAAGAGAAAGAATGGGAGAGGAGTGCTTGTCAGGGAGGCACTGGATACAGTAACATGGAGTAGAGACATGAGTGAGCATGGGGTGAACCAGTCAGGTATGTGGAAGAAGAGCACTGAGGCCGTGAAGCGTCAGTGCAGAGGTCCCGAGCTGTGCTTGGACTGTTTAAGGAACAGTAAGGAAATAATGGGCTTCCCAGGTGGCACTAGTGGTAAAGAACCCACCTGCCAATGCAGGAGACGTGAGAGATGCGGGTTCAATCCCAGGGTCAGGAAGATCCCCTAGAAGAGGGCATGGCAACCTGCTCCGGTATTCTTGCCTGGAAAATTCCATGGCCAGAGGAGCCTGCCAACCTACAGTCCCTAGGGTCACAAAGAGTCAGACACACCAAAGCAACTGTGCACACACAAGCACGCAGATGATGAAGCTGTATAAGCAGACTGGGAGACAAGGATTCAAGTGCAAGTAAACTGCTTGGAAAGTGATCCCAGGAAGTATAGACAAGCAGGGAAGGGAGGGAGGGAAGGAAGGGATATGAATGAGGGAGCCATCCCTGGGGCCAACTGCCCAGGACAACAGAGAGTGATGTCTCGTCCGAGGCATGAGGAAACAGGGGTACTGAGCCTCCAAATGCAGTGTGCCGTTGGCGGGGGGCTGTTTTCCAGGATGGCGGCTTTCTGTGAGCACAGGTCCCTTATCCTGGGGAAAGCGCTGGAGCAGAGAGTTGCAGGTTCTTAGAGCAGGAAGTCATCACCCAGCCGAGGAGCGGTGAGCCCTGAGGGATGGGTGCTGGGTGCCGCCAGCACCTGCCGCAAAAGCCAACCGAGCTAGAGCGGGCCAGCCAGGGTGGCTGCGGCGGGGCTTCCCGTTCCGAGAGGGCAGGGGCGGGGTCGTGGCCCCTGCAGGACGCTGCAGGCCGTTGGAAGGAATTCCGCTCCGAGTGATATGAGAGTCACCGTGAGCTTGTGAGCAAGAGAAAGGCACGCTCTGACTCGTTCCGGGCGGGACTCTGGGTGCCGCGTGGAGAACGGTGCGTTGGAGGGCTGGTCAGGGAGGAGGAAACATCAGTCAGCGGGCAGCAGTCAGAGCCCAGGTCAGTGAGGGCTGGGACTCCCTCCCTCCCAGCTGGGTGGTCGGCATGAGATACACTTTTGGATTCTATTAAACAGAGTCAGGTGAATCTGCTGATGAACTGGGTGAGAAGAGAAAAGAAGACAGGAATCAAGAAGACGCTAACATTCTGACCTGAGTAACTGGCAGAACATCATAGCCGTTTCTCAAGATGGTGAGGGTGCTGAGAGGTGGCAACGATGCGAGGGTAAAAGCATGCGGGAGAAGCTGGTTCCTGTTTGTTAAACTGAAGGCATCTGTTCGGACTCAGGGGCCTCCCTCATAGCTCAGCTGGTAAAGAATCCGCCTGCAATGTGGGAGACCCCGGCTTGATTCCTGGGTCAGGAAGATCCTTTGGAGAAGGGATAGACTACCCATTCCAGTATTCTTGGGCTTCCGTGGAGGCTCACTGGTAAAGAATCTGCCTGCAATGTGGGAGACCTGGGTTCGATTCCTGAGTTGGGAAGCTCCCCTGGGGAAGGGAAAGGCTACCCACTCCAGTATTCTGGCCTGGAGAATTCCATGGACTAAGCCCGTGGGCTTGCAAAGAGTCGGACATGACTGAGCGACTTTCACTTCCCTTCCCTTCAACAGGACTCTATCTCATCTTGATTTTTTTCTGGGAATTAAGAGCTATGAGCTCTCAGTATTATTTTCTCTACTCACTTGCCCAAAGCTCTTTACAGCTGACATTTTCTATAAGTGTCCTACGGTCACAATAAAGTGTCACAAACAAAAAGTCCCAGCCTCATCCCACAAACAGTGTTATTTTACATCATGTCTCTGGGGATCAGACGGTCTAATCAAGGCTCACATGATTCTGGCGGGGCTTGCTCATGCATCTAGAAAGTGACTGGAGGTCCGTTGGTCTGGGCTCGATTCTTTCCCTGTGACTGTCATCCTCCTGTGGGACCCGCAAGCTAGTCTGGGCTTATTTTCTTAAAAAGGAAAGTGGAACACATGAGGCCTCAGGAAGGCTGGGCTCATATCTGATACATTATTACTTCTGCATTCATTCTGCTGACCAAAGCAGGCCATGTGGCTATCCCGGAAGCCAAGAGACAGAAAAACATATTCTGACTTAGTGTGTGCGTGTCTGTGTGTGTGTGTCTGTGTGGGTCATGCTGGTGGAAAGTGAATATTTGTGAACAATAATCTAGCTTCAGTTCAGTTCAGTCGCTCACTCGTGTCCAACTCTTTGCGACTCCATGAATTGCAGCACATCAGGGCCCCCTGTGCATCACCAACTCCCAGAGTTCACTCAAACTCGCGTCCATTGAGTCGGTGATGCCATCCAGCCATCTCATCCTCTGTTGTCCCTTTCTCCTCCTGCCCCCAATCCCCTCAAGCATCACAGTCTTTTCTAATGAGTCAACTCATCCCATGAGGTGGCCAAAGTGTTGGAGTTTCAGCTTCAGCATCAGTCCTTCTAAAGAACACCCAGGACTGATCTCCTTTAGAATGAACTGGTTGGATCTCCTTGCAGTCCAAGGGACTCTCAAGAGTCTTCTCCAACACCGCAATTCAAAAACATCATTCTTTGGCACTCAGCTTTCTTCACAGTCCAAATCTCACATCCATACATGACCACTGGAAAAAGCATAGCCTTGACTAGACAGATCTTTGTTGGCAAAGTAATGTCTCTGCTTTTGAATATGCTATCTAGGTTGGTCATAACCTT
>SJYT01069144.1:49730-120876 GCA_006410635.1 Cephalophus harveyi | reverse complement strand
TTTTTTTTTTTTTGGAGATGAGCTCAATCAGTGCGTCACTGGGAGCCCCATCATCGAAACAGAAGTTTTAGAAACTGCTTTTGCAGATACACAATGGACCAATACTGGTGATTTAATATGGTTAACTTAATATTTCCACTAGTTTCCTGCCAGTGATCCCAGGCAAACCCAGATGGAACACAGTGGGTAGGGGAGACCAACCTGAAGGGCTGAGCAGGAAAAGGGGGCTGAGGGTACACTTAGAGGCAGGAAGCTTGGAAGAAATGTCCAGAGCATCTAGGACAGACGAAGGCCATCTAGGCTTCGACAAGAAGAGCTTCTCCTGTGCCAGGACCACAGTCTGGTCAAAGCACTGTTGCCGGTAGATTTCACCTCTTATCCCCTCCATCTGTCCGAAAAGCCATTTCTCTAAGTCCTGGTGGCTGCAGGCGCTGGAATAGTAGGTCCATTGGGACCACACGACTCTGGGGAGCAGAGAACCATGTGGACACAGCGGTAGGGGTGGACCTTTTGTTATCCTCATACCAGCCTGCAGAGGTTTGACATCCCAAGTATAATTTTACATATTTCTTATGTCTACCTGTATGATTGAGGAGCTGTTTACAGAGTGTGATGTGAGGAGGTCCTATGGCTTGAACTGTGTCCACCAATTCAACCCATAGTGAAGCTCTAACCTCCACCCCACCCCCTACCTGTGAGATTTACCTGATTCAGCAACAGGGTCTTGGCAGGTGTCTTCACATTAAGATGAGGCTGTACTGGGTTGGGATGGGTACTAGTCCAATAACTGGTGTTCCTAAAAGAAGAAGAAAATTTAGACACAGAGAGACACAGACACCCAGGAGACCATGTGAAGACAGAGGCCCAGATGTGCGTGACCTGTCTGCAAACTAAGAACATCGAGGACTGCTGGCAGGCTGCCAGGAGCTGGAAGAGGCAGGCGGGACCCTCCCTTGGATTCTTCAGAGAGAGCCCAGCCCCCAGATACCTGATGTTGGACTGCTGGCCCTCAGGACTGGGAAGGACCCCACCTCTGTTGTTTTAAGCCCCTAATCTGTAATCATTTGTTACGGTGGCCCTGGAGGGGTGGGGGCTCATCCAGGAGGTATGCAGTCGAGGGGGCTGTCTGAGAGAATTGATATGTGGGTAGTTCTGGGCTTGCCTATCCGTTTCCAGATTCATCCCTCTGCTCCTCTCCTCCAGGATCACCCATGTCTGAAACAAGTGCTACCAGCGGAGCTTTCCATTTAATTTAGACACAGAGAGACACAGACACCCAGGAGACCATGTGAAGACAGAGGCCCAGATGTGCGTGACCTGTCTGCAAACTAAGAACATCGAGGACTGCTGGCAGGCTGCCAGGAGCTGGAAGAGGCAGGCGGGACCCTCCCTTGGATTCTTCAGAGAGAGCCCAGCCCCCAGATACCTGATGTTGGACTGCTGGCCCTCAGGACTGGGAAGGACCCCACCTCTGTTGTTTTAAGCCCCTAATCTGTAATCATTTGTTACGGTGGCCCTGGAGGGGTGGGGGCTCATCCAGGAGGTATGCAGTCGAGGGGGCTGTCTGAGAGAATTGATATGTGGGTAGTTCTGGGCTTGCCTATCCGTTTCCAGATTCATCCCTCTGCTCCTCTCCTCCAGGATCACCCATGTCTGAAACAAGTGCTACCAGCGGAGCTTTCCATTGCAGAGTGCAGATGGCAGGCTCATCAAAAGTTTCCCGTGGTGAGAAAAACTCCACAGGGAAAAAATACTTCAAACTTGCACCCCAAAGAACTGAAAATTCATGGACACACAGGTTCATAGCAGCGTTATTCCCAGTAGTCAAAAGGTGGAAACAACCCAGACGTCCATCAGTAAATGAATGTGGTGTGTCTATGCAATGTAATATTGGGGCTTCCCTAGCCATAAAAAGGAATGGAATACGGACACATGCTTCAATATGAATGAACCTCATTAACTTACTAAACGAGAGAATCCAGACACTAAAGGACACATACTGTATAATTCCATTTTTTTTAATGCAATATCCAGAAAAGGAATAAAACACACAGAGGTGTTTGTTCACATTTGGAGGCAAGGGAGAATGGAGGAGAAAGTGATTAACCTGTAAAGGGCTTTATTCTGGAGCAACTGTTGTTGTTTAGTCACTAAGTCATGTCTTACTCTTGGGGATCCCATGGACTGCCGCACACCAGGCTTCCCTGTCCTTAATCATCTCCCGGAGTTTACTCAAACTCATGTCCATTGAGTCGGTGATGCCATCCAACCATCTCATCCTCTGTCACCCCCTTCTCCTCCTGCCCTCAACCTTTCCCAGCATCAGGGTCTTTTCCAATGAGTTGGCTCTTCACATCAGGTGGCCAAAGTACTGGACCTTCAGCATCAGTCCTTCCAATGAATATTCAGTGTTGATTTCCTTTAGGATTCACTAGTTTGATCTCCTTGCTATCCAGGGGACTCTTAAGAGTCTTCTCTAGTCCACAGTTTGAAAGCATCAGTTCTTCAGCACTCAGCCTTCTTCATGGTCCAACTCTCACATCTGTACATGACTACCGGAAAAGCCACAGCTTTCACTGAACAGACCTTTGTAGTGGGAGTGTTTTGATATGAAATGGTGTCTGTACAATACTGTGGAGGTACTGAATGCCCCTTTGAAATATGCTGTGTGAATTTCATCTGCATAAATTAAAAAGAAAAGAAAAAAGCTCCACAGGGTATTTTAAAGAAAGACAAGAAAAGGAATGTTTCCTTTCCTCTTCCTTTTCTCTTATTTTCGGCTCCTGGTTGGATTTTGAGCAAGTGGAGGAAGAGGAAAGAGTCCTTTCGTTCGCCTCTCCCTCCCTCCCTTCATCGCTTCCTTCCTGCCGTTTGTAAACGTCCTCCTTTGCGTGTGCATGTGCTGTGCACAGTCGTGAGCACAGCTCTGCAACCTCATGCACGGCGGCCCGCCAGCCTCCCTGTCCATGGGATTCCCCAGGCAAGAATACTGGAGTGGGTTGCCATGTTCTCCTCCAGGGGATCTTCCCGATCCAGGCACTGGACCCACATCTTCCGCGTCTCCGGCGTTGGCAGGCGGATTCTCTACCCCTGGGCCGCCAAACTCCCTCTCTTACCTGTGTGTTATTTGTCGACAGAGGTGGGTAGACAGACATTAGGAAGCAGGTTGTTCAGACTCTGGTTTGATCCTTAAACCTTTAAGGGTTTATTGCATATGTGCCTTCGGGGAGTAGGAAAACACACCGCAATCCCCTTTCCTTCCTTTTGGAATGTGTCTCTGTTACTTTATGACAGAATGTTCTAACTGGGCTGGGCTGATTTTATGCTCCTTTCATCACTGCGCAAAAAATGTGAAGAATGGATGGGAACTGAGCCCCAGCTGGTCTGAATTATTGGCTCTCCTCTTTCCTCCTGAAAGCTGCTGTTGGATATCTTTACAGAAAGCAATACCCAGGTCTTTCTGTGTATCTCTTCTCCGTGTATCTCTCGAGAGCCATCCGGCTAAGTAAAGGAAAACCCACTCCAGATTAGCCAAGACTGGATGGAGTAGAAGCCGGTTGGTCTCAGCCAGCATTCCTCAAGGGGGCACTTCTGTGTGTGGACTGAGACATTTCTTGCTGAAGCATCATCTCAAGTATGTTCTCAGCCAGTTAATACAGGTGAAGGTGAAAGTGTCCGGCTCTTTGCGACCCTATGGACTGTAGCCTGTAGCCCCCCAGGCTCCTTTGTCCATGGGATTCTCCAGGCAAAATACTGGTGCAGACAGCCATTTGCTTCTCCAGGGGATTTTCCTGATCCAGGGATCGAGCTCAGTTCTCCCACTGAGGAGAGAATCTGCAGGCAGATTCTTTACTCTCTGAGCCACCAGTGAAGCCCCAATACAGGTAGGCACCCCTAGTTATTGTGGCAAGCAAAATGCACAGCCTACATTCACACTTATCCCAAAAGTTGTTTGTCACAGATGTTGGGTGTCCTTGGATGTCATCTATGACACAGACAGCTCCTGAGTGTGAACACGTGAGACTTCCGGCCTGCAGGCTTGTTGCCAGATGACCACAGAGCACACCCAGATGTGTAGAAGAGCCAGCAACTCTGGAGTCTTCACCCTACTCATCGTGGGACTTCTGCTCAAAGACACAGCAGTGAGTGCTGGAAAGGCCAATAACAAATGTCAACTACACTATCTTTTCTTCCTGCTCTTTCACTCCCTTCCCAAGCCTGCTGCACGTGGGTCAATGCAAATATGACAGAGGACGGCTGAGCAGGTCTTAAGCAACACTCAGTGAGTGCATTTATTTCACAGATTGCAAAACTGCGTGCTCAGGTGCTTCAGCCGTGTCTGACTCTGTGTGACCCCATGGACCGTAGCCTGCCAGGCTCCTCTGTCCGTGGGATTTTCCAGGCAGGAATACTGAGTGGGTTGCCATTTCCTCCTCCAGGGGGTCTTCCTGATCCAGGGATCAAAACCAAGTCTCCTGTGTCTCCTGCACTGCAGGTGGATTCTTTACCTGCCGAGCCATTGGGGAAGCCCCAGCAAAAGCCAGGAATTGCTGTTGGCTATACACCAGCATTGTCAGAGTCCTTCTGAGAATATCTGTCTCCTGATTCTAGACCCTGGGTCCTGTCCACCACAGTCTGACCCCTCCCAGACTGTAGCCTTTTGTAGCTTAGGTCAATTTTGTATTAAAATGGGTGCAATTAGGATGAGAGTGGCAATTATGTCTCTGTTAGTAATCCACGTCTGTCATGTTTGTCTGCTTTTATCCCTAACCCAGTACACTTCTGTGGTAGGCTGCACACGCAGGTTACATGGTGTGGAAGCAAACTGGAACGTGCGTTCCGCAGACCACACGAAAGATAGTCAGTGTGTCTTGTAATACTGATGTGATGGCTCATTGCATATGACACTCAAGAAATGTGGTGGTGACGATTAATAACAAGTGACATTAACAAGAAACATGTCTTACAACTTCAAAAACTGCAGCCCATTAGATATTCATGTGGGGATGGAGAACCTCCTTCAGAACCCTTAGATGATCAGATTTTTTCCCCAAGAATTAACACCAGGAAGTAGAGATCCGTTCCCTCCTTGCATCATTTATAATCTGCATGGCAAATTCACAAAGCAAAGTTTTGAGAGAAAAGTTACTCCTCTCTCTGAAAGATACCAGTTAGAGTTAGAGCAGCTGTAAATCAACTCAGTGTTTCTTGGGCCTCGTTCTGCATGGACTTCTCTCCCATTCTGAGTGTTCTCTGGAGTCTCTGCTATTTGGTTATCTCCTTTAAGTCACTTAGTGCAGGTGGAGGTGGCTCCGTGGCAAAGAATCCGCCTACAGTGCAGCAGAGCCGGGTTCGATCCCTGGGTCGGGAAGATCCCCTGGAGAAGGAAATGGCAGCCCTCTCCAAGATTCTTGCCTGGGAAATCCCCTGGACAGTGGAGCCTGGCGAGCTACAGTCCCTGGGGTCACAGAGTCGACACTGAGCAACTAACTTTCGCCCACTCATTATGTCTCAGTCTTAATTTTAGGTGACACTTTCAGCCAACTGTTTTTCTTGAACTGCATTCAGCGTCTTTGAAATAACCCCCAGAATCCTGGGGATGGGGATGAGAGAGTGTGGAACCATGGTACACACGCTTTCGGTTGGCTGTGTGAATGCACATGGAACGTTGACAAGCGATGGCCGGAAGTCAGTCTCCCCTCCCCTGTGCAAATGACAAACACCACCGAAGGCAGAGAGAGCTCGCACTCTGAGCTGGCAGAGTGAAGGTGTGCAGAGACTGGCCCATCGGACCTTGGTCTGGACCTGGGGTGTTGATGTGGTGGGGAAGGCAGGTGACCAAGTGGGAAAATATGTAATTTTAATCCTATTTCCCTTCTGTTTTATTATCTTCAGGTTGGTTGAACATAAAACATATAAATGCAGCAGAGTATTTTCTCTCTCTCTCTCTCTCTTTTTTTTTTTTGCATTTACTTCTAGGCCAATTGCAGCCCAACATAGGAAGAGAGAATATGAACAAACTGCATTGTTTAATGTAACAGAACATTTACGATTGGAAGGAGAGGTCTGGGAACCTAGAAATCTTTAGGCCTTGGAGGGCTGTTTTGTTTTGTTTTTATTTATTTATTTTTGTCCTCTGCTGCGTCTCTGTGGCTTCATGGACTTTTCTCTAGTTGTGGTGAGTAGGGGGCTGCTCTTCAGCTGCGGTGCATAAGCTTCTCACTGTGCCGGCTTCTCGTGTTGTGGCGCGTCGGCTCAGCAGCTGTGGTGCACGGGCTTAGTCGCCTGGTGGCAAGTGGGACTACCCGGATCAGGGATCAAACCCTTGTCTCCAGCATTGGCAGGCGGATTCTTTACCTCTGAGCTACCAGGGAGGCCCCAGGCCTTAGGGTTTGAATCTTTAAAATGAAAAAGTTGATCAGGGCTGTCTCTCAGCTCTAGCATTTTAGAATTCGTTGGCATAGGTTCTGGTGTTACTGCTGTCAGAATCTTCTGCCTCAGATGATGCTAAATTGGTGGTTCGGTGGGAAAGAGTCCGCCTGCCAGTGCCGGAGACGCTAGAGGCTTGGGTTTGATCCCTGGATCGGGAAGATCCCCTGAAGGAGGAAAAAGCAACCTGTTCCCGTATGCTTGCAGACAGAAGGAGCCTGATGGGCTGGAGTTCATGGGGTTGCAAGCAGTTGAACATGACTGAGCGTCTGACCACAGATGACCAACAAATACCCTCAAGGTAGCTCATTGGGAGGAGAAGGCAATAGCAAGCCACTCCAGTACTCTTGCCTAGAAAATCCCATGGATGGTGGAGCCTGGTAGGCTGCAGTCCATGGGGTCGCTAGGAGTCGGTCGTGAGTGAGCGACTTCATTTTCACTTTTTGCTTTCACACAATGGAGAAGGAAATGGCAACCCACTCCAGTGTTCTTGCCTGGAGAATCCCAGGGACGGGGGAGCCTGTTGGGCTGCCGTCTATGGGGTCGCACAGAGTCGGACACGACTGAAGCGACTTAGCAGCAGCAGCAGCAGCTCATTGGGAGGTGATGGAAAGGACCAGTTGTCTAGAAGGAATGGACCCTCCCACCTATGTCCAATTGTCATACAGCATTCGACACCTGTTTTTATTTGTCAATGTGGCCACCACTGAGAAATGAAGTCATTGGCAGATTTGAAATATAGAGACCTTATCCTGCTTAACCTTCTTTCACATCTATAATTCCTAAGACTGAAGAGGAAGTGAGGGGAAGAAAAACACTTAGAAATGGCCATGTTCTCATGAAGCAAGCTTTGTTGAGTTTCCTTAAAGATGGTGTATATTTTGTTTGGTTTTTATTCAGTTAAAATGTTCAGGGAAGCAAGAAAGGACCATTTAAGAAATGCCTGTCAAAATTCCATGGTACAATGGAGGAACCACTTTCAGAAAGCGAAAGTGGTCCTTCTAGATGAATCAAAATTACAGGGACAAGGGACAGAGTTTTGGGTCTGTATTTGGGACTTCTTTAAGAAGCCATGATATGTGCATGCCTGTGTACACACAAGCACACACACACATACACAGACTCACATACACAGGAACAAGGCAGGGTGTGGCACATCAAAGATACAAATTGTTTCTCCTGGTAAAAGATAAAGAGCACAGCAGTGGGTTAAGGGAGATTTCACAGCTCTCCACTGATGAGCTGCTGGGCTCTCAGTGATGAATCCAGAGGCCCCAGGGGGTTTGTCTGCATCTCTGCAGGCTTGTCTGTGAGACAGATGAGGGGAGTCTCCGAGGCTGAAGAAAGGAGAGCCTAATGCAAGGAAACAGGGCTGAAAACTGGGAAGGAGGGTGAGAGTTAGCCAGCATCTAAGAGTTTGTACTCATTTTGAGAAAGATTGGGGCCCAGGGCCTGGGACCATTCGCTGTAGCGCGTGAAAATGAAGGTGTCAGTTGCATCTGTAGCCCACCAGACTCCTCTGTCCATGAAATTTTCCAGGTAAGAACATTGGAGTGCATAGCCTTTCCCTTTTCCAGGGGATCTTCCTGACCCAGAGATCAAATTTCGGTCTCCCACGTTGCAAGCAGATTCTTTACCTTATGAGCTACCAGGGAAGCCCAGGTCTCCTGGAGCAACAAAATACAAAGAAACTATGAGGGACTAAAAAAACCTTCCGTGCGTAAGGGATTGAAAATTATTCCCCACAAGATAGAAAAAGACCCCCCCAAAAAATAAATGTATCCTGTCACTTCTTAAGAACCAGGAGTGAAAACAGGGTGTCTGAAGCAAAAGCAGGGTCCTGCGCATGGCCCCTGCCCTCAACACCACCAAAGGGGTAGGCAAACCACCTAAATACCCACCCCAGTCCAACCTGTGGACACACCCCCACCCTCGCCCCGTACAAGGAACAAGCAGTCCCCCGCCCGCTGACACTGGTGAGTAGGCAAGGGGCCCCGTTACCTGCTTCTGCTCCCTGCTGTTGTGGCAGGGGTCCCAATAAAGCCTCGCCTGAGCCTCTATGAATTTCTTTAAATTGGGGAAGGCCGAAACCCCTGCTTGGTAACAATTCTACCACTTGCTGTAAAATAATTTGGAAGAAAGACTAAAAATTCAGTATTTCAATAAGGAGGCTTCTGGATAGTATGGTTGTGTATATTTGCAGCAGGTGCTGCTAGCAGCTCACCCAAAATCCATGTTTCCCCCTTTCTTTCTTACTAACAGAACCTTCATACGGCTTGGAAACCCAGCCACTAGCTAAGGAGAATCCAACCACAGGCTTCCTTTCTGCTGAGGAAGCCGCGGGTGTGACGTAGCGTGGAGAAGCAGCTGATGGCCTTAGGATGGGCAGCCCCTCGTGATTCGGCAGGAATCACTTTTATGCCTCTCACTTGGTTAGCCTATTTTCTTTTTCCCGCTTGATGAAGATTGTGTGAATTGTGAGTGAAGCCACCTTTTTGCAAGAAGCACATTTCATTGAAGAAGTATGGCAAATGTGTTTAGATGTCATGGGTTGAAAAAGGAACAATGGCTTCCAATGAGGCACACAGTCATATGGAGATTGCCTTGAAAAGGCATACATTGGTTTGTGATCCAGCTGCCTGTCACGTGGTTAACCTATGTAGCAAGGGCTAATGTGATTATCAACAATTTTATTTATTTAGTGGTAGTAAATACCTCTAAGAACTACTGGGAAGGCTGGCTGATATTTCACATATAATTAGAAAGAAGCTTATGGTGGTGGTGTACAAAAGACAAGACCATGACTACTGGCTAACCCAACATCCATGTTCAAACTCCGTCCACTTGTGCCTACCTCTATTATAGAAGCTCAAAAAACAGATCATTTTCTTCCAGCCTCTTGAGTGTCATAATTTAGTGAGACAGAAGCATGAATCTTCACGGGAAGGTTTTTGGGAAGGAGCAGGTATGGCTGCCTTGTCCGTCTCTCTTTGATCCTGTCTTGAATGAAGATGCGATGTTGGATCTGGGGCAGCCATCTTGCCACCGCGAGTACGAGGCCATGAGATTGGCAGACATGCTGTCGTTGCCACTACTGAGCTTCTGAACCAAAAATGACAGCCAGTTTCTGCAAAATTCTAAAGAAAAGCTCTACTTGTTTCCATTATTGTAAGTCAGATTTTTCTCTCACTTGCACCCGCTGATGAATACTATGTGAAAAATAAGGAACACAAATGGCCGATAGGATATGAAAAAATTCAGCTTCAATAATAATTGAATAAGTTAAATTTGACCAAGATTTTGAAGTAATGATCGCATTTGGTGGTTGCGAGGCTGCTGCAAGATGTGTTCTCAGCCCCTACAGGTTGCATTACAAGCAGGTACGAATTTTCTCAAAAGATGTGTGTGAATTTATGAAGAGCCTTCAGAGATTTTCTACCCTTTGACCAAATAATTTCACTCTTGAGAACTTATCCAAAGGAAATAAAATAAGAACCCAGATTTGCATGTCTTATGATCCAAATTTTGTAAGAAAAAAATATATACCTTCATAGATGTAGAAGGTTACCAAAATGCTAGGAATTATATCTTGTTTTCAGTGACCTTCCTGCCCGCTGCCCCCCCCGCCCCCCCGCAGTGTTTAAGGAAGGAACATGTATTCATTTGGAATTAGGAATATACAACAGAAGTCATTTAAAAGAATAATACCACTGAGTGCTCAAGTCTCTGTCCTTAGGATCCCTTGCTTATGTGGAAATAAGATTGAAGCACCTTCACAGGTCTTTGACCACAAGTCTTTCTTTTCATTTATTTTTAAATTTGTTACCAAGATAATGAAGTTACTAAGCAGAATCATAATATATAAAAAAAAAAAAAAACCCTCTAGGTATGATAGCACATATTCATATACTCACTTGAACTTGAAGATGGGTCTGGGACTTAGAAAAGGATGCTATTATTCTCATTTTACTTTTTGGAAAAGGAAAAAAAAGGGACCAAGTATCTTTCTGAAGGTTAGTCTGCCTGTGAGAGGCAGACCCAGGACCTGACCTGGATGGCCTGATTATAACCTTGAGCTCCATTTTTTAAAAATGTGTTTTTTTTAAACTGGAATATAGTTGCTTTATAATGTTGTGCTAGTTTCTGCTGTATAACAATATGAATTGGTTATGTGTATATGTACATCCCCTCCCTCTGGAGCTTTCCTCCCACCAGCCCCATCCCACCCTCCAGGTCACCACGGAGCACGAGCGGGCGCCCTGTGCTAGACAGCGGCTTCCCACTAGCTACTTGTACACATGGCAGCGTTCAGCTCAGTCATCCAGTCGCTCAGTCGTGTCTAACTCTTTGCGACTCCATGCTGGAAATAAAAACAAAAATGAACAAATGGGACCTAGTTAAAGCTTTTGCACAGCAAAGGAAACCATAAACAAAATGAAAAGACAGCCTACAGCATGGGAGAAAATATTTGCAAATGATGCTACTAGCAAGGGACTTTGGAGAAGGAAATGGCAACCCACTCCAGTGTTCTTGCCTGGAGAATCCCAGGGACGGGGGAATCTGGTGGGCTGCCGTCTATGGGGTCGCACAGAGTCAGACACGACTGAAGCGACTGAGCAGCAGCAGCAGCAGCTGGACTGCAGCACGCCAGGCCTCCCTGTCCATCTCCAACTCCTGGAGCTTGCTCAAACTCATGTCCATTGTGTCAGTGATGCCATCCAACCATCTCATCCACTGTCATCCCCTTCTCCTCCTGCCTTCAATCTTTCCCAGCATCAGGGTCTTTTCAAATGAGTCAGCTCTTCACATCAGGTGGACAAAGTATTGGAGCTTGAGCTTCAGCATCAGTCCTTCCAATGAACACTCAGGACTGATCTCTGGATGGACTGGTTGGATCTCCTTGCAGTCCAAGGAGCTCTCAAGAGTCTTCCCCAACACCACAGTTCAAAGGCATCAATTCTTTGGTGCTCAGCTTTCTTTAGAGTTCAACTCTCACATCCATACATGACCACTGGAAAAACCATAGCCTTGACTTGACGGATCTTTGTTAGCAAAGTAATGTCTCTGCTTTTTAGTGCGCTGTCTGGGTTGGTCATAGCTTCTCTTCCAAGGAGCGAGCGTCTTCGAATCTCATGGCTGCGTCACCGTCCACTGTGCATGGGAGTGTGTGTATCTCAAGGCTGCTCTCCCGGCTGTCCCAGCCTCTCCTTCCCTGACTGCGTCCCCAAGTCCATTCCCTCTGTGCTGAGCTCCATCTTGACGCCAGGATTTCTATCCTGCTCTGGTGAAGCATACACCCAGTGAGAGGCACAACTGAAGTTCCCTGTAATTGCAAAAGGGACCGAGGAGAGACACTTGGTTTCTATCCAGACACAGAAAGGGTGAGGGAGGCAGCTGCGAGCTGCATAGATTATACACACTCTGAATGCGTATTTACACAAACACTTCCACCCATGTCTACAACATAACCAATATGCAGAAACGAAAATCTATTTTTGAGCTAAATACCAAATCAATTATTGTTAAAAGAGAATAAACTACAAGTACATTAAATTATTTAGGCCTCCATCAGAGGCTTAGGAAGAGTGTGGGAACTGAAGCTGTGTGTATGTACTACAGAAGACGCGTAGACATGTGTTTGTGTAAATGGTGGATGGAATTAATTCAAGTGGCCATATTTGCATTAATTTCATTCTCTTTGTATACCTCGTGTGCTACAACCAAACTTTTCATTCTGGAAATTAAATTTTCCTTTACATATAGGTGTGACTGAGAAGACTGTGGGTTAGAATTTCTTTTCTTGACCCCCCAGAATTCTATTTTTTTTATTCTTGACTTTGATTGGAGTACAACTGATTTACAATGTTGTGTTAGTTTCTGCTGTATAGCAAAGTGAATCGGTGGCAATTAACACACATACACATATCCACTCTCTTTTAGTTGAATATTCTTAAATAATGCCATGGGTAAGACAAAGGTGCTTAAACTGCAAGGGACAATATAATACTATCTTACTCTATCCCGTGCCCTGTGGTGACCTAAATGAGAAGAAAATCCAAAGAAGAGGGGATATTTGTATATATATGACTGATCCGTTTTGCTGTAGAGCAGAAACACAACATTGTAAAGCAACTACATGCCAATAAAAATTAATTTTAAAAAGAATTGAGATTCTACCCAAAAAACCCATCAGTTCAGTTCAGTTCAGTCGCTCAGTCGTGTCTGACTCTTTGCGACCCCATGAATCGCAGCACACCAAGCCTCCCTGTTCATCACCATCTCCCGGAGTTCACTCAGACTCACGTCCATCTCTAATTTGTTGTTGCTGTTTTTGGCTGCATGGCGCATCCTGTGGGATGCTAGTTCCCTAAGCAAGGATTGCACCTGTGCCCCTAGAGAAAGCTAGGAGTCTCGACCACTAGACTTCCAGGGAAGTCCCAGTGTTATCTGACTTTTAAGAGAGATGACCATACATGCCAAAGTGTGAAGCAGCAGTGCTGAAGTCTTTGCTGGTCACGAGCAATAGTTAGCAGGGTTCCTTAAAACTGAGCAAATTCCTTCTAAAAGTAACCAGGCACTACAAACTTACCTTCTGTGTGTCAGGTTTGCATGCCCCAGGCACCCCCGCCCCGCCCTCTTCCTGCACGAGCTTGGGCTCCTGGACCCCACACTTGCCCTAATCAGCTACGTGGCTCCTCTCTCTCGGCACACGCCAATGCAGAGCAAATTCAGAGACATTAGAAGCAGGTGAGGATATATTACATTTCATTATGGACTGCTGCCTGACTTTCGTTCAGCTCACTCAGATTTATTTTATACTCTGGACACTTGAGTTAGTGCTTATTTTTAAGTTGTCAAGGGATACCTCCAGAAATGAAAAAAAATACGGCCTCTCTATTTACATAGACCTTTTCGTTCTCTGTTCACTTTGAGTTCCTTTCCCCCTGTTTTTAATTTATGACTTTTTAAGTATCCTTTAAGTAGCAGATGTTTAAACACTTTTTAATCGGGGAAACTGCAAAGTGTAATCGCAGGGTTTGGCAGACAGCCATCTGGGAGCCCCTGGCCGGCTGATAAACGTGTTCTGGACGCAGCACCATCTCCCTGCAGAAGCAGGGAGGCCGTATCACAGCCTCCAGGAGTCTTCGTCAGGGTTGGGAGGAGTTCTTCAATTAATCAGTCGAACTGGCTGAACTTGAAGGGATGCGTCAGGGAAACCTCAGCTCCTAGTGTCCTAGGGGGATAAGGTGGAGGACCTGACGTGCTCCCCGAGTTAAAATAAAGACCCTCTGCTTTCTAGGGGCAGGGTGCTCAGTTGCTCAGCCGTGTCTGACTCTTTGGGACTCCATGGACTCTAGCCCACCAGGCTCCTCTGGCCATGGGAATCTCCAAGCAAGAATATTGGAGTCGGTTGTCATGTCCTTCTCCAGGGGATCTTCCCAACCTAGGGATGAAACCCACATCTCTTGCTTTGCAGGCGGATTCTTTACCAGTGGGCCACCTGGGGGTGGCGACGGGCAGGGGAACTAAAAGCTAAACAGGGTGTTTGTCTGTTGGGCTGATCGAAAAAGCAAAGATGGAATCAGTTAAGGCGCCAAACCATGTGTCCAACAGAGAAGTGTCATATGCGATTCTGGTTAGCCGCTCTCCCTCTGTGAGTCTGCACAGGGCAGGCCAGGGAGGCCGCGTGGAGGAAGATAAATGCCGATTCCCTACCCTTGTCACTTCTGTTCCCTGCGGAGTCTAAGCGGAGAGTGGACATTTCACGGTGAACACATGCGGGCATTCTTCTTTCAGAACGATAATCCAAGGGAAACGTCATAACTTGGTCTCAGGGATTCTGGTCTCAGGGACTCCCTCGCTTTGATGCTTTTCTGCTCTCTGCCATGGTCCCTAAACATGTATGCTGGTACCTACACCTCTGTCCCTGGACAGATGTACAGCAGCATGCCTGGATGTGGTCCAGCAGGACCTTCTTCCAGAAGGTTCCTCTGAGCAGACTGTAAGATCCGCTGTGTCTCCATCATGGCCCACGCCTGGTCCATGGGAAACCGCCACGGGTGGGGGTGACCTCACGCCCCCTGTGTCCCCTCCCCTTCTCCCTGCACTGTTGCTGCCACAGACCCACAGTCCGCAGCCTCTCATCCCCGGGTTCTCCACACAGATGTCAGACATCAGCCCCCCAGGCCTCCCAGTGTCCAGGGCACACAGAACGCCGTCTCCAGCCCACCGTGCCGAAGCTGGTCTCCCAGTCTGAACCAGAGACGAAGGCATGCGTACCACCCTAATGGGGTGTCTTGTAGTTTTCTCCAAGGAAATCCTTTTCACAAACCAACTGTCTCCCAAGCCTGACCTCCATATAACCTTGATGTGGATGAGTTCTTGAATTAGTTCTTGACTATTTGTAATATTTACATTGAGGCTGATTCCGCCACTGACTTGTAACCTGAAATCTACTTCTCCAGGTTGCCGTGGGAAAGAGTGCTCCCTGAATAATATCCCACATGATATCTGCATGGGCAGTCCTTTGGTAGAGTTAAGGGTGGAGTCTGGGCCCCACAGCAGTTCCTCAGGGGAGAAAGGGTGTCAGGCTTCTAGAATGATGGCCACAGTCAGATTCCATGACTCACGCTAATGGCTGCGATTTCAGGCTGGCCAAGCTGCCTTCCAGTCACCTAATAATTTGTCTTCTTGAGTGTATTTGCCTGAGTTGGGGAGAGGGGAGAGGCTCCACTCAACCACTTGACGGTGATGTTTTCCTTGCAATTATTAATGCATCAATATCATGCCATGCTTTCACCCAACAAACCTCCAGAAAGAGCTGCAAACCTGTGTGCCGCAGCTTGGCAAGGGCCACACTCCCACCAGGCGGCTCCTTTTCACCTCCCAGCCCCGGCCGCGCAGCATCCGGCTTTGCAAACTTGTCGTAGCGTGCTCCCTCCATTTTCTTGGGATGTCTTTCTTTCTCCTCTGCCCCAAGCAGTCTCCGCGCCGTTTTCTGATCTCTGTCACTAGGTCATCAGTGACTCAGTGCCACAGAAGGCACTTTGTCAGACTCAGCTGTTCTAGGACCGCCCAGAGCTCAAACCGGGGCTTAGCTCAGACTGAGGCTTAGTTTAGATTGGGGCTTATCAACATGTGCTGGGAAGAATCAGGTTGGGGACTTCCCTGGTGGTCAAGAATCCGCCTGCCAATCCAGGGGACACGAGTGCAATTCCTGGTCCAGGAAGATTTCACACGTCGCAAGGCAGCTATGCCCAGGTGCCACAACTACGGCCGCCCCCGTGCCTCGAGCCCGTGCCCCACAGCAAGAGCAGCCGCCACACTGAGAAGCCCGCTCGCCACCACCAGAGAAAGCCTGCGGCACAGTGACACAGACCCAGTGCAGAGAAAATAAAGGTAAATGAAGTTAAACAAACAAAAGGAATCAAGCTGGATGTTTCCAGCAGTTCTGAACGTGAGAAATATCCTTGGAAGGGCAGAAACAGTACAGAATTAACTATCTCATTTTAATTTATAAGCTAGACGGCGATTAAAAATCAGAGTCATCACTTTGCTGACAAAGGCGCGTAGAATCAAAGCTGTGGTTTTTCCAGTAGTGATGTGCTGATGGGAGAGTTGGACCATAAAGAAGACTGTGCCTGCACACTCTGTCACACCCGACTCTTTGCAATCCCATAGTCTGCAGCCTGCCAGGCTCCTCTGTCCCTGGGATTCTCCAGCCAAGAATCTGAAGTGGGTTGCCATTCCCTTTTCCAGGGATCTTTCTGACCCAGGGATTGAACCTGGGTCTCCTACGTTGCAGGCAGATTCTTTACTTGTCAGAGCCACCGGGGGAAGCCCCAAGGACAGAATCCTCAGGTTAAGCCAGAACTGGCCTATGAGCTCTCAGAATCCCGCCTCTTGGTGGTTCCAATCAGTGTTTTCCAAAGAAGACTGAGCACCAAAGAATTGATGCTCTTGAACTGTGATGCTAGAGAAGATTCTTGAGAGTCCCTTGAACAGCAAGAAGATCAAACCAGTAAATCCCCAAAGAAATCAACCCTGAATATTCATTGGAAGAACTGGTGCTGAAGCTGACGCTTCAGTCCTTTGGCCACCTGATGCAAAGAGCTGACTCTTTGGAAAAGACCCTGATGCTGGGCAAGATTGAAGGCAGGAGGAGAAGGGGATGACAGAGGATGAGATGGTTGGATGGCATCACTGACACAATGGACATGAGTTTGAGTAAACTCCAGGAGATAGTGAAGGACTGGGAAGCCTGGCATGCTGCAGTCCATGGGGTCGCAAAGAGTCGGACATGACTGAGATACTGAACAGCAACAGCTGTGTTGGGTCAGGCAAGACCTGAACACCTTCCATGAATTCACAGTTCCCCTTTGCCAAGAAATCTAGGCAGTGGGTGCTCTCACTGGGGACCCACTGAACAGGTGGAGGTCTGGCGATGTTAGGATCTTTCTTAAGGTCACACAGATCAAGAGCGGAGGGGCTGAAGTTTAAACCG
The DNA here is from genome assembly GCA_006410635.1 of Cephalophus harveyi. Lineage (NCBI taxonomy): Eukaryota > Metazoa > Chordata > Mammalia > Artiodactyla > Bovidae > Cephalophus > Cephalophus harveyi. The sequence continues at coordinate 103,943 of SJYT01069144.1, read as the reverse complement.
GAAGTCCCACTCCTGAGTCCACCCCACAGTACAGCTCACCAGATTATGTTTCAGTGGCTTTGCAGCCTGAGGTCAAAATAAACCCTGTTCCTGCTACTTGCCAGCTCTGTTATTTGGGACCAAGGACTTGATATATTTGAGTCTCTGTTTCCAAACTGCAAATGAGCACAAGGCTCAGTTGACTGTGAAGGTGAAACGAGAGAGAAGGACCAGCTGCTGGAAGAGGCTCTATCCCACCTTCTCCCCTCCACCCCGCCACACACTCGATGGTGTCTCGTTCACACTGGTCAAGGATAAGGCGAGAGGGACTGGGATGGTGTTGGGGGTGAGGTCCCGGGTTGAGGGGACATCACCGTGACACAAGGCTGCATCTTCCGGAAAAGGAACATCATCTGAAGAGACCCGTCGTGTGTGTAGCTGGGAACTGGGAGTGCAGGGCAGGTGGGCGCCTGCCCTTGGTAGGCATGCCGGGGACAGTGGCGGGGCTCCCCGCGGGGGCTCCCCATGGTCTTCCACATCCACCACATCACCTTCATGTTTCAATTGCGTTCCCTCCTTTTCACTGACTGCTGTACTTTTCCCCCTTAAAAATAGCATTTTATTGATTTTTCTTCTTTAAAAAGGGATGTAGGCTCATGAGGGAACTTTTTAAAAGCAGAAGTAAGCAAAAGTGAAAGCCTTAAAGTCACATACAGGTTCGCCTTGCATTTACCAGGACTGTTGGTAGATGCAGCCAGCCTCCTTGCCTATAGCCTTACTCTCCATGAATGAATGCCTTCTCTGCACTGAAGCCGCTGATCCTTTTAAAACACAAGTTTCTACCATAGAGCATAGGGAACTGTATTGAATATCCTGTGACAAATCACAGTGGAAAAGAATATAAAAAGGAATGTATGTATTCAATATATGTGTATAACTGAGTCACTTTGCTGTATGGCAGTAATTAACATCGCAAATCAACTATACTCCAATAAAAATTCTGAATAAGTGAATAAATGCAAAGCCGATCCCATCACTCTCATCAAAAGCCATCCATTGTGTCCCTTTGCCCTGCCTCCAGGCCTTGACCTTGGACCCACAGCTCTCTGAACTTCTGTCTCTGACCTTTGTGCTCTGCTCATTTTGCCTGGAAAACCACCCTTTGCACTCTTGCCCCCCACCTGTATGTAAGCCTCACCACCCTACAGGTCTCAGAGTGCACCCACTTTCATGATCCCCACTGTTTGATGTCAGGGGATTCTGCTCTGCACCCCAATTCCCAGAACCCTCTCCCCTCAATATAACACAGTTCATGCACGCTCTGCGTAATGCCAGCAATGTCACTATGCACAGTGTCTCTGGGCTGAGTTTTTTTTTTTTAATTAATTTTTTAATCAGAGGAAAATTGCTTTGCAGTGTTGTGCTGATTTCTGCCCTAAGAGGGGATCCTGGCGGCTCTTAGAGCAAGACTCAGACTCAGGGCTTCTCCTGACTTTGACCTCTAAGTGCTGAAATGCCTGGAATCCCATCTGAGGCCTTGTTTCTTCCCCATCAACACTCTTGAGCCAGGTAATCTCATCCTTTTTTATAGCTTTAATGGCATCGGAGTGACCAACCATTGTGGTTTGTTCAGGACCGAGGGGCTTCACAGAATGTGGGAGTTTGAATGCTGAAAACCAGCGAAGTCCAATACAAACTGGGATGAGCTGGTCGCCCTAAGTCCCACCCAGTGCTGGAAACTCCACAGACTCATATCTGCAGCCCCAGTCTTGCCCCTGAGCTCCAGACATGAGGATGCTGATTCTGATTCCACCTCACCCCACCCTACGCTGACTCACTGGGCTCCATCCACCCTCAGACACTCTGGCCACTTCCCACCCCAGGACCTTTGCGCCCGCTGTGTCTCCTGCAGGGGACGCCCTCCCCTCCTCGTCTCTGCTTACTGCTGCTCCTCTCTCCAGTTTCTCCCTCACACTTCCTCCCTCCTGGAGCCCTTTCCGGATCGAGAGAAGCCTCTTTCGTATCATTTTCTGCATCGTGTCCCCTGGCTTATGTCTCTCCTGACACCACAACCAGAGAGCTCCTTACTCACAGCATTGCCCCTGTTCACTGCCGTTCTCCCTCCACCCTCCTGCCTGCTCTCACCTGAACGTAAACCCCCGAAGGTGGGGATCGTGCCCTGTTTATCTACAACAGTGCAGGGCACGAAATGGGCTCAGAACTTTTGATGAGTGAAAGAATTAATCAATAGGCTGGAATAAGACTGTGCTGGAGTTGGCGATGGACAAGGAGGCCTGGCGTGCTGCAGTCCATGGGGTCGCAAAGAGTCAGACACGACTGAGCGACTGAACTGAACTGAACTGGAGAGGCGGAACAGAATGATTTTCTTAAAATAGGTTCGACGTCAGAGGTTATTATTCACAGACAAACTGTTATCACTTTTCCATCATTTTACCTAACTGTGTGTCCTCTCTCTCCATGTTTTGATAGGGCAGTTGATGGAGCGTGTTAAATCATCTCAGTCATGTCTGATTCTTTGCAACTCTATGGACCGTAGCCTGCCAGGCTCCTCTGTCCGTGGGATTCTCCAGGCAAGAATACTGGCGTGGGTTGTCATTTCCTCCTCCAGGGGAATCTTCCCGACCCAGGGATCACACCCACGTCTCTTACGTCTCCTGCACTGGCAAGCAGGTTCTGCACCACGAGTTCTACCTGGGAAGCTTGGAACACAGCACTTCCTACCGAGTGTTGATGCAGAGAGAAATCTGGGGGGGAAATCTGTCATTAGCCCTGGAAGGTATCATTTAACCTTTTACTTGATGACTTGATTCATTGAATTTTTTTTAAAGACAATTTTTGTGTTCATAGCAAAATTGAGGGGGAAGTACAAAAAGTTCCTGTATGCCTCCTGCTTCCACATACGGTCAACATTCCCCTCCTCGGCTCTAGGGAGGGGGCATTTGTCATAATTGATAAACCTGCATTGACACGTCATCGTCAATTATCCATAGTTTACATTAGGGCTCACTCTTGGTGCTTCACACCCCGTGGGTTTGGACAAATGTGCAACGACAAGGGTCCATCATTAGGGTGTTACACAGAGTGATTTCATCGCCCACCCCAAGTTCCTTGAGCTCTGCCTCACTTCCCCCGCACCCCCGGCAACGCTGATCTTTTTTAACTGCCTCCGTATTTTTGTCTTTGGAGAATGTTGTGTAGAGGGAAAACGTGTAGTGTTTTCAAACTGGCTTCCTTCACTTCGCAATATGCATTTAGGGTTCTTCTACATCTTCTCACAGCTTGGTAACTCATTCCTTTTCAGCAGTGATTGCTGTTCCGTGGTCTGGGTGTGCCCATCCACTCACCTACAAAGTTCTCAATTCTCGCCAGCGATGAATGGGCGCTCCTGCTGCCCCACGTCGTTGCCCGCGCCCCGTGTTGTCAGTGGTCCGGGTTTTGGCCGTTCTCATTTGTCGGGTCCTTGCCTTTTAAAATAAGGAAAGCATGAAATGCAAGGAACAGAGCACTTTCTGTCACGTCTCCAGACGTGGATGCCGCTGTTAAAGTTTAACAGTCGTTCTTTAGGATTTTTTTTTTTTTTTCTGTTATACAGGCAGCCCTCATTTTACTGTGCCTTGCAGATACTGTTTTTGGTCTTTGTTTTTTACAGAAGTGAAGTTTTGTGGCAACCCTGCCTCGAGCAAGTCTGTTGGCACCATTTTGTAAACGTTTGCTCACTTTGCGTGTCTATGTCCCAGTTCCTGACAAATACTTCAAACATTTTCATCGGTGTATCTGCTATGGAGAGCGGTGAGGCTCACACCATGACTGCTTTGGGCCCACACGAGCCAGCCCGTGTCAGACATCATCAGTAAACGAGCCGAAGCAGCAAACGCCCTGTGTGCTCTGACGGCTTCACAGACCGGCTGCGCCCAGTCTCTCTCCCTCTCCCCGGGCTCCTCTATTTCCTGAGACACAGCAAAATTGGAATTAAGTCACTTAATAACCCTACAGTGGCCTCTATGTGTTCCAGTGAGTCAATGAATGCAGTAAACTTCACTATGTTTCATTTTAGATAATTGGCACAGCCACCCCAACCTTCCCCTCCCCGCTCTGATCAGTCAGCAGCCCCCAAAACCAAGGCAAGAGTCTCCACCGAGGAAAGATGAAATCCCTGGAGGCCCAGATGACGGGGAGCACGCGGTGCCTCTAAATTAAGGTGTGCATGCACATTGCTGTTTTAGACATAATGCCTGTACACTTAATAGGATTTAGGACAGCGTAAGCGTAACTTTTATATGCACTGGGAAATCAGGTCTGCCTTATTGAGCTGATCTGGAACCAGACCTCTAATATCTCTGCAGTTATCTCCAGATATATTCTGATTTTTTTTTTTTTTTTTTTTACAAAGCTGATGTGATAATGCTTTTTTTGGTAGTCAGTTAAATTTTTCCTTGATAATACGCCATGACAATATTTTATATATAACTTTTAATAGCTGCATGAGATTCCATTATATACACGTCTTTAATTTATGTAACCAATGCCCTATTATTGGAAAATGAGATTGCTTCCAAATTTTTACTATTACAACAAAACTGAGGCAAACATGCCAGTAAATATATCTCTGCCTAGATTTTGTTGTTGTTGTTGTTAATCCCTCTGAATAAATTCCTTGAAGTGAAATTAGGGAGCTACAAAGTTTTAAAATTTTTGATATTTGTAACCAAATGGGTCTATGGAAAAATTAAATAAGGTCATATCTCCCAGCCTAAGAGAATATGCTCAAACTTCCACAATATTAATTTGGTAAGTTTCTTTTTTTTAATCTTTGTCAATTTGAATTATACTTTAAAGTGAAAAGTGAAGTTGCTCAGTCATGTCTGACTCTTTTCAACCCCATGGACTGTAGCCCACCAGGCTCCTCCATCCATGGGATTCTCCAGGCAAGAATACTGGAGTGGGTTGCCATTTCCTTCTCCAGGAGATCTTCCAGACCCAGCAGGCAGATGCTTTACGTCTGAGCCACCAGGGAAGTCCAATTTTTGCTGTGTTGAGGATGGGAAACATGGCTTTTGGCATTACCTTCTGGAAGACAGAGCAGGATTTTTTTTTTCTAAAGTCAAGAAGGCGGGGCAGAGATGGCGTCCCAGAGAAAGGCTTCTTTCATCCCAAATTTTAGCATCATCTGTCACACCTTGCACAGCACTTGGTGTGGATATCCTGCTCTTGTGGCTAAGCCTTGGGGGCAGGATAGTTTCTCCAAATCCTTGAGGACTTACCACCAGCACGAGGATCTCAAGGTCCACGCCTGGGGTCAGACTGGATGGAGATCCACAGGGCCCAGTTCAGCCAGAGCTTTGCAAAAAAGATCGGTTCGTGTATTGTCAACATCTCCAGTTTCAGAAGGTGGACTAGGACTTCCCACTGGTGCTTTCCTTAGGGGGAGCGCCAGGTGGGCTGAGGCTGACAGCGGTGGGGGAGCACCCCTGGGGGAGGGCGGCAAACCACTGAGCCTCCCCTAGGCTGAGGACCCAGAGAAGAGGCCTCTCTGCCTGCCGGCAACAGTGAACACAAACCTCCTCTATCGTTACTCAGTGCTTTGGTCGAGAGCAGCTTGCCAGAGGTGCCCTGTGGTTAAATCTAGAAGATTGTAACTTGTAATATTGTAACTTGTAATACAATATTGTGCCTTGTAGCTGTGCTGACTGCCGTTCTGCAAGGTCCCAGGGCTCTGGAGGCTCTGGTGTGGTCCTCTGTAGGACACCCTGTGTGGGTGCATGCTGAGTCTCTTCAGTCGTGTCTGACTCTTTGCGACCCCATTGACTCCAGCCTGCCAGGCTCCTCTGTCCATGGGATTTTCCAGCCAAGATTACTGGAGTGGGTTGCCATGCTCTCCTCCAGGGGATCTTCCCAACCCAAGCATTGAACCCGTATCTCTTACGTCCCCTGCAGAAGCAGGCCGGTGCTTTGCCACTCGCGCCACCTGGGAAGCCCGTCGGACATCCGGTGCCTTTGCAAAGAGGACCAGTGTCTGTTATGGTCTAGTCTTAAAAAAAACAAAGAAAGGAGAACAATTCTGCAATTCTGTAAATGTTTTTCTTTGGAATTTTCACAAGATTCCAATGTTTTGTCTAATTTGAATTGTTCATTTTTCTTCTTGGTTTGAAATTTTGGGAGGTGCGTGGAAATGCAGTTCCATGGACTCTCTCAAAACTGGACTTTCCAAATGTTTAATGCTTAACTTGGCCAAATGGCTTGCACATCCAGAATCTATTTCCAGAGCTGTGGAGAGATTCGTCTCTCCTTCCCTGTTTGTCTGGGCGTGGACCCCCGGCGAGTGGTGGTGGGTGGTATTCACCCCAAGAGCAAACTTTCTCAGTGAGCCAGTCACCAGTACAGCACAGAGGAGCATTTGGGTCCCTTTAGTTTTTATTGTTCATCCTCACTGATTCCTAAAATCACACATGATGGGTATTTGGTGCTCTGAACAGAAGCAGGCGGGTGGGCAGCAACCTTTCTGGAAAGGCGTTTTTATGCAGATGTGCTCAATGAATGTTCAGGTAAGCAACAGCACATTTGATCTGGAGATGTCAAAGCTCTGCTTTTACTTAGATCTTCTTGTACCAACAGAGTGTTGAACTATGTGTATTTTTTGTACCAGGCAGAGCACAGAAAGAGCTCCCCTTCATGCTTATCGACAACGGTTCAGTGTAAACGAATTCTAATCTTCCTGCATTTTAGACACTTCCTCTCCTCAAAAGGAAGTGGGGAATTGTTGGAGGGGGTAGCGCACTCCACAGTCACTTCTCCAGATGATTAATACTTTCATTCAGTTATTTATTCTCCAAATATTTGTTTAACACCATCCATGCGCAGGGCCTGGGCGTATTGTTAAGGAAAAAATGAAAAGGGTGACGTCAAATGGAAACGCCAAGGCGGGAAGATGGACTCTTCCGAAGACTAGAAAGGCAGACGTCTTTACGGAGGAGGTGTCGCAAAGTGTTTGTATTGGAGTATAGCTGGTCTATAAGGTTGTGTAAGTTTCAAGTGCACCGCAAAGTGAGTCAGATACAGAATCTAGCTCTGTGCTGTATATAGCTGGTCCTTGCTGTTTATCTATTTTATATACAGTTGTGTGTAACTGTTAACCCCAAACTCCTAATTTATTCCTCCCTTCCGCTTTACCTTTTGGGGTAAAGAGTCTGTTTACAATGTAGGAGACTCGGGTTCGATCCCTGGGTTGGGATGATCCCCTGGAGAAGGAAATGGCAATCCACTCCAGTACTCTTGCCTGGAAAATCCCATGGACAGAGGAGCCTGGTAGGCTACAGTCCACGGGGTCGCAAAGAGTTGGACACGACGCTCGCTGAAGTGAAAGTGAAAGGTGAAATACGAAACCCCTAGTATTCAAAGAAAAGATACAGACACTCAGATAAAGACAAAGCATTTATTCAAATAAACATAGTAAAAATTTCTAGGGTGTGTATTCACTATAGCATACTATAAATAGAAAGAGAGAGACTTAACGAAGTGTCTTACACTAGTAGAGATGCAGGTAGGTACAACGACGTCCTGTCGTACTGAAACCTTGCCCCAGAACTTCCTCCGCAACTTCATGTTGTAATGAACTATTTCCTGACTCCTTACGAATGACGTATTCGTAGTGTACCGAAAATTTTTAAACGAAGTGAGGTTCAAAACAAACAAACAAACAAGAATTGACTTCATATCAACTACACCCTTAAGGGTTCACCGCGTCACCATTTCTTAAGAGGAGGTTACACCCTCTGGACCCGAATACGTTCAGACTAGGAACCCAGTCCTTCTAGGGGACCTCTTCCTTTACCGTTGGGTGAGGTCATACAAACGGACCCTTTAGGGCAAGAGTGTCTCGACCTGCGTTGACTCAGTGGGTTGTCGTTGTTGCTTATCAACTACATGAAAGGAGTCACTATAACAAAAGTTACATAAGAAAAATTTTTATTAAAAATAACTGTACAAATAAAAACCGACACGACCCGGAAACAAGGACGTGCCCGAAAAGAGGTCAATGGCGTTCGCCCCGGACGGGAGGCTGACACACGTTCCCGAAAGAGGAACGTCGCCGAAGAGAACGGCGTCTCGAGACCCACTCACTGAAGCCATCAAGACCGAGGAGACCCGAGGCAACGAGGTGTCGTACACCCTAGGAAGGTCCCTAGCTTGGGACCAGAGGACGTGACCGTCCGTCTACGAAATGGTGACTCAGTGGTCCCTTCGGGAGCTACATAAGAACTGTGGTACCGATCTCAATTGTTTGAACTAGTGTGGTAGGACATAAAAAAAAAAACCGATACACCCCAGAAGGAGTCGGTCCCGGACGTGGTCACAGGGGACTTCCCTTTGACACCTCAGGATTGGTGACTTGGTGGTCCCTTCAGGGGAGAGTAAGTCGAAAAACTTTTCCAATAAGGAGTTCTCTTACAAAAGTCACACACGAGAACCACAAGAGGAATCACCTCTTTTCACCTACTACGCTCTTTTGTGTCCCGTGAAGGGTACTGGGAGTAGTCTGCCGCCCCTTTGTGATTTTGGACACAGGTAGGGTCATCTGCTGTGGGTATCCACTCTTTGCTTTTATCCATCACCAACTGTTAATCTGTTTCTCTTTAAAGGTAATTAATATCTATTTTTAGATAGCATATTTACTGTTCTAATTTTTCTCTTGAAATGTTTCTTCGCTTTGAGTTTTTAAAGGAAGAATATTTAGCAATGACAGTAATAGAAGTAATAGATCTTTATAAAGTCTGTGAAGTGAGTATGTATAGGAGAAGGCGATGGCAACCCACTCCAGTACTCTTGCCTGGCAAATCCCATGGACGGAGGACCCTGGTAGGCTGCAGTCCATGGGGTCGCTAAGGACTGAGTGACTTCACTTTCGCTTTTTACTTTCATGCATTGGAGAAGGAAATGGCAACCCACTCCAGCATTCTTGCCTGGAAAATCCCAGGGACGTGGGAGCCTGGTGGGCTGCCGTCTATGGGGTCGCACAGAGTCGGACACGACTGAAGCGACTTAGCAGCAGCAGGAGCTGATGCACTTTAAAGGGTTTTTTTGTTTTTTTTTTTTTTTTCAATTTTCTAGGTACCTTGGGGCTTCCCTCTTGGCTTAGTGGTAAAGAATCCACCCGCAAATGCAGGAGACATGGGTTCGATCTCTGGGTCAGGAAGATCCCCTGGAGAAGGAAATGGAAACCCACTCCAGTATTCTTGCCTGGAGAATCCCCTACAATCCATGGGGTCACCAAGAGTTGGACATGACTGAGCAACAGCAAAAGGAGATACCAGCTCCCCTCTAGTAGGGGTCAAAGAGACAAGTAGTAGGGTCAGGCAATGCGAGGTATAATGGGAAGCCTCTGGGGGTTCTAATAGAAGGAGGAACTTGACTCTATTTACATTTTAAGAGGATGCAGAGGCCGAGATCAGGGCTCTTCCAGTGGCTCAGGAAGGGCTCACATTCAGGATGTACTGTAAAGCTGAGGGTAGCAGGATTTGCTGATGGAGTGTGCTACCAACCAGGGTTCTTGGCCTGCTGAATCAGTAGAAATTGACTACAGACCAGACAAACACTTCAGCCAGGGCTTCGCTGGGGTCCCTGCTGCAGCAGTGTGCAGAGAGAATGAACAACAGATCCCCTTGCTGGCTTGCTCCCCAACAGGGGGCCAGCTTGTTCCTTATGGGGGGCAGTGAGGGTAGGAGTGTGTCCAAGGGTTGGGCCAGAGGGGTGGCTTAGATGTTTTGCCCATCCCTTAGTCGGTGTTGTGTGCAAGGGGCAAGTACCCACTTTTGCTCCAGGCTCTTAAAGCTCAACATTCAGAATGACATTCAACCAGTGATGGCATCTGGTGCCATCACTTCATGGCAAATAGATGGGGAAACAGTGGAAACAGTGGCAGACTTTATTTTGGGGGGCTCCAAAATCTTTGCAGATGGTGACTGCAGCCATGAAATTAAAAGATGCTTCCTCCTTGGAAAGAAAGTTATGACCAACCTAGACAACATATTAAAAAGCAGAGACATTACTTTGCCAACAAAAATCTGTCTCATCAAGGCTATGGTTTTTCCAGTGGTCGTGTGTAGATGTGAGAGTTTGACTATAAAGAAAGCTGAGTGCAGAAGAATTGATGCTTTTGAACTGTGGTGTTGAAGAAGACTCTTTAGAGTCCCTTGGACTGCAAGGAGATCCAACCAGTCCATCCTAAAGGAGATCAGTCCTGAGTGCTCATTGGAAGGACTCATGTTGAAGCTGAAACTCCAATCCTTTGGCCACCTGATGCAAAGAGCTGACTCATTTGAAAAGACCCTGATGCTGGGAAAGATGGAAGGTGGGAGGAGAAAGGGACGACAGAGAATGAGATGGTTGGATGGCATCACCAACTCAATGGACATGAGTTTGAGTAAACTCCAGAAGTTGGTGATGAACAGGGAGGCCTGGCATGCTGTGGTCCAAGGGATCACAAAGAGTCAGACACAACTGAATGACTGAACCAAACAGTTTTGGTGGATTTTTTTTTTTTTCAATCCCTGATAGTTACTTCATATTCTGTTGCTCCAGGAGAGGTGTGTCCAGGTGCAAGCATTGCAAGCACAGGGGCAAAGGGTTCCAGGTCTCAGCTTGTCTTGATTGCATCTGAAACATGAGAGGAAGAAAGGGAACAGGGACAGAGTCTAGGTCTCTGCCCTGAGCAACGGGTCAAAGGTGTCATTTGGGGCAGTGAGGAGGATCCAGGGGTCATAGGAGACACGTGGGAGGAGCTGGTCAGTAACACAACAGTTTGGGCTGTTAAGTGAGAAAAGCTTTTCTTAGATTGGGGTTCCTGGAAGCAAGGCCTGAACTGGGGATTCTTGGGAAAGTGATTTATGGAGGAGGAGCTCTCCAAAGAAAGTGGTGGAGGATAAGGCAGGAGAACCAGCTGGGCAAAGACGTAGTTGCAGCCAGACTCTCTTCTCAGGCTGATCCCACAATGGGACTCTGGGCTGTGAAAGGCACCATGGAATTGTCTCTCTTGGATACAAGGAGGCTGGGCTTCTGTGACAGCCAGTCATTGGCTGTTTACCCCTCCTAGGGTATGATCTTCCCAACATTTCTGGGTGAGAGGTATATTTTTTAATCGTCTTGAGCATCTTTGATCAGCCAAGGCAAGGCTCCAGAACGGCTGCAGCCGGGTGCTAGTAGCAGCCAGCAGGCCCTGGGGGAGGGACACACTGGCCTGATGAAGGTCCAGGACCCCACCTAGCAAGGCCACCCAGGAGAAGTGCGGAGGGAGCCGCTGGGGAGGCACGGTTAGGGGACTGGCGGTGGGTATTGCAATGATTAAAGCCATGAGACCAGCCTAGGTCAGGTCAGGAGGAAATGTGGATAAAGATGAGAAGAGCCTCAAGAACTGAGGCCTCAGGGCACCTCGACTTTAGGGCTTGGAAGAGGAGACAGAAAAGGAAGAAGCTAGTGAGATAGGACGACACCCTGAGCAGTAGGGTTCTCAGAACACACTGGAAAGAAGGTGGCCGAGTAAGAGGAGGACCGAGAAAGGACCGCGTGGAGATTCCTGAATGAGAACAGTCAGATGGGCGATGGGAACCAAAGCTGGGTTGTCGGGGGCCAGCGTGAGGAATCCCGCCCGTGACAAGGTCATGTGGAAGGAAGCCTGACAAACGCAAGGACGTGATCAGGTTTCAGGGGTTCCCCCTGGAATCTCCTGAGCATCCACCCCCCAAAATATAAGAATCTGCCGGCCTTTATACTCTGCTTCTCCACTCTTCTGATATTCTCTGGAAAAAGTCAATTCAAGGCTTTAGTCTTCTGCATTTGAAAGGGATGTTTCCGTTAAACCCCCTCTGATAACTCTCTAGCTTGCCTAACAGGTTCCCCAGACTTCTTACAGCTTGTGAATTGCTTACAGCCCCCAACTGCGAGAGACACAAAGCTTAAAAGCATCTTAAGGAAACAGAGCCTTTTCTAAAGAGTTAAAAATTATATTGGTAGGGGTTTTCACTGTTGACTCAATGACTGCTGCCAGGCCTCCATATTCTTTATCTTTTAGGCACCTCAGAGGATGTTAATCAATGTAAACGGGATATGGAAAACGATAGATAGTAGTTTTGATGTTAGCAACACTAGACTTTTGAGTTAATTACTTTTCTTTGTTATATATCACTGCACTCCTCTTGTGTCCTTGCTGTGTAAGAATGTAACTTTATTTAGTGCTTTCTGAGAGTGGCACCAGACTTTGGGAAGATCAACACAAATAAGTCTTCTGGTTGACAAACCCTTATCAGGAAAAAAATTGTAAAATGTTAATTGGCTCTCTGGCTAGAAGACATGTAAATCACTTAAGACTTGTGTATACAATTAGGTATGCAGAGAGAAAAGCCTGGTTTTGATAAGAGTCAGGGCTGCTGATACCACATAATTTTGTATTACCCATTGATCTCTATGTACAATCAAAGGTATAAAAGGAGATTCTAGACAAGAGAGGATGGGATCAGTCGCTGGACTGGTTTCCCCCATGTCTCCTCTTTATACTTTAATTTCAGGCTGAATTCCCATCTGGAGCTGGGAGGCTCATCATGTCTACTTATTTGCCCTGGCTTTTAAGATCTGTGAGAGAGAGAGCCCAAGGCGGGGCACTCTCCGATATTCAAACGGGCGCCGGTGGCCTAACGTAGATGGTGCAAGCTCCTTGTCTGGAGTTTTATTGGCTTTCCCCGTAAACCAAGTTATTCAGCCTCTTTTCTCCACTTAATTTTCCTACTATACTATCTCCTTCTAATCTAATGTTATATTAAGAAATAAATAAATAAGTTTTCCTCGCCAACGCCATCCACCCTTCGAATCACCCTAGATCCACCAAGGCTGGACCCCGGCACTGGGTCAGAGTGGGCTCCCCAGAGAACGCTTCTGAAATAGCAGAGCAGGTTGCAGAAACTGGAGATGGTTTGCTCTCACTGGAATAAGGGGGAAGGGGGCTGCAGTGAAAGACAGGGTTGATGGTATACGGGCAGAAGGGCAGGGGCTAGCTCATCAAAGTCTTGTGGGTGCCATGCCAAAAAAGCTGGGATTTTAGGCTTTGGGAAGAAAGCACTGAAGGGTTTTAAGGTGAGAACAAATGTGGCGGGATTTGTATCTTCTTCCTGAAACATTTCATGCCCTTGTTTGTGCCCTAGACTGTACTCCCTTTGTAAGTCTATGGGAAATCTTCACAAAGGTGTGTCTCTGTAATTGTGGTTCCGTCGTATTTTCCCGCAGTTCCAAAGAGGTTTCGCCTTTCAAAGTCTCCAGTCAGTTTGAATGCCACTTTCAATTTCTTTCAACTTTTTTTTTTTTTTTGAGCTAACGATGCTAGAAATGAGAAAAATTGGAAAATTATTTAAAAATATACCCCTTTTAAAAATTTTCAACAGCATGTTCTTCCTGATGTACCCAAGGAGATTTTTATTTGCAAAATAGGTTAAGCATTGTTGTTACATAGCCCTGAGAGTTTGACGTGTACAATTTTACCCAGATTTGGGCTCGCTGAGTTCAAAACAATGACCATAATTTCCTGGAAACATCTGGCTCTCTAACCACCATCTGGCATCATCTCGGTAACTCTTAACTGTTATTTTGTGCCATTTTATCGACCTTTATTTATTTTACATTATTCATTCATCTTGGAAATGAGTCCTTAATGCTTATCAGAAAACCCTTCTTTCCAGCCTCCTTCCTTGTAAAAACAGTACAGCTAACTCTTCCTTTTGTTCTAAGAAAGCAAAAAAATGTGTGATGCTGAAGCTTTCAGGCCAGAAGGACAGGACAGAGAAGAGTTTTCTTTAGTATATATGTATTGCCTGAGGGAGCATTAGACTTTTTTGTTAACCAAATATTATTGACTTTCTGACTGCTGGTGGGAATATAAATTTGTGCAACTGCTTTGGAGAGTTACTTGGCTGGACCTATTAATATTAAATCTGACAATCCACAGACCCTATAACTTAGCAATTTCATTCCTAGGTGTGTGCCAAACAGGAATGCCTACATATGTTCGCAAATAGACACATACAAGAATATTCATGGTAGTACAACTCATAATAGCCCCAAACAGGGGCCTATCCAAATGCTCCTTAGCTGTAGAATGGTTGCACTGGTATATTCATGCCATGAAATACTACACAGCAATAAGGCTGAGTAAAATACAAGCAATACAATCACATGCCACAATATTACTGAGTCTGTTGTGCATGATGTTGGATAAGGTCTATACTATAAGAGTGTTTGGCCACCTCATGCGAAGAGTTGACTCATTGGAAAAGACTCTGATGCTGGGAGGAATTGGGGGCATGAGGAGAAGGGGACGACCGAGGATGAGATGGCTGGATGGCATCACCAACTCGATGGACGTGAGTCTGAGTGAACTCCGGGAGTTGGTGATGGACAGGGAGGCCTGGCGTGCTGCGATTCATGGGGTCGCAAAGAGTCGGATACGACTGAGAGGCTGGACTGAACTGAACTGATAAGAGTCTATCTATATTGTTGTTGCTGTTAAGTCACTAAGCTGTGTCCAGCTCTTTGTGATCCCATAGACTGCAGCACGCTCAGCTTCCCTGTCCTTCACTATCTCTTGAAACTTGTTCAAACTCATGTCCATTGAGTCAGTGATGCCATCCAAGCATCTTATCTTCTGTCACCCACAAAGTTCAAGAATATGCAAAATGCATCTATGGAGTTAGAAACTGTGTTCATGATTACCTTCGGGGAGAGTTAGTGGATAGAAAGGTCCCAAAGGGGAAATTCTTAGATGATGGTCACATTTAGTTTCTTGATCTGAGTGCTGGTTACTCAGATGCATTCACTCTATGAAAACCTTTCAAATGTACATTTTTCATTTGTTAATTTTTCTGTACTTAAACTTTAGTGAAAAGTAAAATAAAAAACAACCCAGAAAATATACAAAGAAGTTTAAAAATTGTAAACATCTCACTAAAAGTAAATGAGATAAATTTAGCCATAAAAAGAAAGCACTGAAAAAAAACAAAATACAGACGATTGTGCCTATATGTCAGACAAAGCTAGACTTTCTTACTGGCTTCATACCAATGCAAAAGATACTAAATTTCACAGCCCTGGTTGTATTCTCATCCTTGGTTTAGGTCCAAAACATAGGGCACCCTGACCCCCTTTTCCTTCTTGAAGATACTTCTTTAAGAGATGTGTCAGAGCAATGGTTCACAGGAGTTATCGCCTTTGAACACTGACCAGCTTGTCTCCCACATGATGCCTTCCAGACTCTCAGGCATCACTGGCTGCCGTCTTTGTCTTGGCTCTCAGCAGACCAGGTCCACTCCTCACGGCGTCTCCTTGCCTCCTTGCTCTGTCTTGTCCATTCCTCTTGGCTCCAGGGATTCTGTCGGTGAAGCTCCTGCCTAAGAGGGAAAACTCCTGGAGGACCAGAGTTGTTGCTCCTTCATCTGTGTGGGCATTGGCCCCACAGCCAAAGTCTTGATGGACGCTTGGCAGATGGTGTTTTGGTGGGATTCCCTGGGGGACTGTTGAATGGTATTCTGAGTGGCAGTGCTGTGGATCACACTATTGAATGATCACACATCATAGCTCTAAAGAACATCTTTCTAAAACAGAATCTATGCAACCTGAATACTGTTACTTTGATGAGTTCTACCCATAAACATGGCAGTTGAGTTTAAAGATTGGTTTCCTAGTATTTAAAAAAAACTGTGTCACTTGATTACGTGGAGACCTTCCCACTGTGGAGAACTGTGATTGATTGCTGCTCAGACACTCAGAGCCATCCCGTGGTCGCAGTCAGATAGGATAGGATGGGACGGGATTTGAATGAGGATTCGTGCTCTTGACTGCTTTGCCTACAGGGGAAGAAAGTCATGTCAGATCCTTTTTCTTTTTAACCATCAAGCTCTCAATTACTCATGACAAAAGTGACGTGTTCTCAGCTGCCACCCTAATAAGACCATCTCACATTTTCTCATTTCCCATTTTGAGCTTCATTTTCCTTCTAGAATCCAGTTTTTTGGAACATTAGCTTTCATAAACTCACAATATGCTACATATTCAGCATATTAATCCCATTGTCATCAAGCTTTCTGAAGACTGAAAGAGACTGAACCATTTTCTGATTTAGATAAGATTTTCTTTCTTCCCCCTATAGTGCTACATAATTTGACAGACTTCCTTTTGAATGTCAGAGGGTGCAGAGTTCACATTTGGCATGATTATGCTTCATCCAGGAGAAAGAATTTCCCAGATGGTTTAGAAGGCTGAAGGGCAATATTTGGAGACTAGGAAAACCTCCCAGCATAAAATTGATTGGAAATGCCTGCTCAGTCCTTTTTTTTTTGAACCAATATCCTTTTTTTTTTTAAACTTTCACCTTTGTTCCCTTCTGCATTTTCTGAAGCTTCTCTTCATGGGGTCTAAATCCCTGTCTCTTGGAAGCAAGTTTTAGCACTTTTTAGTAGTAGGGGGACAGTATGTCTAAGACAGTTTAAATATTAGATAGAACCATGAAACTGCCATGTTTTGGTAGGTCAAAAATCATCAAATATTAGCAATTTCAGGAGGCTTAATCTAACAATGCGTTCTTGTTACTGTATCCATTCATCAAATAATTGTTCACCACGTATCACATATGTGTCCGACACAGTGGTAGACTGGGAAGATGCAACAGGGAATACGAGTCCTTAGCTTCTGAGGCCCTGCTGGGGAGCAGCTGTACAGACAGGCAGTAACGGCCGGGGCGCCATGGTGGGACAGCCGGGGCAATCCTCAGAGAAAGCAGAGACCCTGTAGAATAAGCGGAAGTTGGCCAACTGAAGGACAACAGGAATTGTAAGAATAGCACTTCTGTTCTGGAATGTTCCTAGGGCTGGGGTGGTTTACGGGAAACGGAACGTACTGGGCTACGGTGGAGATAGTGGAATAGGGCTTCTGGGGAGTTCTGAGGCCGTGAAGGTGGGTAGGGGTGTGTAAACTTCGATATGGCTTTGGAAACCAGTCGAGGAGCAATGGGGAAGAGAGTTTTAAACTGAAGCACAGTTTATGCCTGGCTTCTCCGGTGGCTCAGATGGTAAAGAATCTGCCTGCAATGCAGGAGATCCAGGTTCGATCCCTGGGTCAGGAAGATCCCCTGGAGAAGGGAATGGCAACCCACTCCAGTATTCTTGCCTGGTAATCCCACGGCAGAGGAGCCTGGAGGGCTACAATCCCCGGGGCAGTGAAGAGTCAGACCCGACTGAGCGACCAGCACTTTCCCTTTCACAGTTTATGCCCTTCTGTATCCAGGCTGAGGGCTGGAAGGAGGGATAGCAGTAGTCCCAGGGAGGCCCTGGGATGGAGCCCTGGGCGCACGTTTCCTTTCTTGTGTTGTTTGTTCTTGGCGGGGGGCGGGGCAGGGGTCCCCTTTATTAAATTTTTCTGTGAAGGCAGAAGAAAAGGAAATCTGATCATGTTAGGAGAGAGTTCAGGAAGGGGAGTTGTTCTAGGGCAGTCATGGGGGAAAAAGGCAGAAGAAGTGGCCTCAGAGCTGCAAGTGACCCAGTCCAGCGCCTGGGGAGAGAGCCAGGCAGAGCGGGCGGGAAGGAGGGCCTCAGACGGACGCACGGTTTCCTGGAGTAGCCGCGCAGGGCAGCGGTGGGGCAGCTTGTCTAGCCACCGGCCGAGGCAGATGGCAGATGTTCTGAGCGCAGCAAGGATGGCAAGCCGTTTCCTCGAGCTTGGAAGCCACGCAAAAATACCAAGACCCATGCCAGCATCCCCAAGGCAAAGTCCCTCTTAATTATATAAGGGAGCCATAGAAATACACAGAAACGCGAAGGGGAGAGAATTGCCTGTGGGTGTAGCAGAACATCTTATACTTGAAAATCGTCCGGACCTTTTTCTGAAGAGGCGAGGAATAGGACGCAGAGGGACCTGCTTAAACACTTAGCCTGACTGTTGCTTTCCCTTATAATTTAATATTAAAATTCGAGTCTCTAAACACATAAATTTATCTGATCCGGTATAGTGCTTTGGCTCCCTCCCTGAGCCCCCTGTTATTTTTCCAAGCTGGTCTAAATTTTCCAGGTTGTTGGAAACGCTGGTTATCCTGTGGCCTTCAAGAACATCTTACATTAAAGCCAGTCACACTGAGTTATGGTTTTTCCATCAACTAAACCTTTTCACCAAATTGCCCACGGCTGAAACTATTTTCTGATAGATAAATATTTTCAAAGTTCCACTGTCAAACCCAGTTTAAAAATGTCAAGTTTGTAATAAGTGTACCCACTGGTGTCTCTTCTTTCTTATGGTGGTTTTTTTTTTTTTTTCTTTTTTTTTTCAGAGCAACAAATCTGGGGGAAAAAACGTAGAGACCCACAAATTAAAATAATATTAGTGAAGAAAGAAACAACGACTTCTTTGTGATAATTTACAGTTATTCAGAGGAGAAATAGCTTCATACCTTTATTTTTAAAATCACGCCTACTCTTGTGCTCAGACTCAGCTCTGACATGAATGTTATGACTTACTATGAACAACACAGGGCAGTAAGAGATACTGTTGAAACTCTGCAGGAAAGGGGAGTGTAGTCTAAAAAAATCTGAGGACATCACTTGCGAAAATTGGAAGAGATTCATCCTGTTCAGCAAAGGTTAAAGAAGGGATAAAGACAGACTTTCTATCAGAAACTGCAAGCCAGATTGTTTCAGGACTGGTATAAAGCTGAGCACAAATGGAAAGCAGCGTATTCTCGATGTGGGATGTATCGCATGACATTTTCTTATTTCTTTGTGGGTTTATTTGTCTGTCCCCTGCGCGAGGGAGGTATCTCTCTGAGGGGTTACTGTTTGCTCACTGCTATAATCCAGCACCTGGTATGTAGAAACTTTAGCGAACAGGCATTTAAGAAACAAGCAACATGTAGATGAATGGAGAATCAAAGAGATCCAGGAAAGTGGTTTTTTAATGTAACTGTTAGGGACGAAGCAGTTGTGTCTCTCAACTCCTCACCCTCTCCTGTTCCTGTGTTAAAGCTCCAGTTCCCAATGTGGCAGTGTTTGGCCTTGGGGCGCTGAAGAAGGATGTTGTTGTGTAGTTCAGCTGCCAAGTTGTGTCCAACTCTTGGCCGTACTCTGCACTGCAGCACGCCAGGCCTCCTCGTCCCTCTCCATCTCCCAGAGTTAGCCCAAGTTCATATCCTTCGAGTCAGCAATGCCATCCAACCATCTCATCCTCTGTTGCCCTCTTTTCCCTCTGCCTTCAATCTTTCCCAGCATCAGAGAAAGTAAGTAAGGTTCAGTTCAGTTCAGTTCAGTCACTCAGTTGTGTCTGACTCTTTGTGATCCCATAAACTGCAGCACACCAGGCCTCCCTGTCCATCACCAGCTCCTGAAGTTTACTCAAACTCATGTCCATTGAGTCGGCGATTCTGTCCAACCATCTCATCCTCTGTTGTCCCCTTCTCCTCCTGCCCTCAATCTTTCCCAGCATCAGGGTCTTTTCAAATGAGTCAGCTCTTTGCATCAGGTGGCCAAATTATTGGAGTTTCAGCTTCAGCATCAGTCTTTCTAATAAATATTTAGGACTGATTTCCTTTAGGATGGACTGGTTGGATCTCCTTGCAGTCCAAGGGACTCTCAAGAATCTTCTCCAGCACCACAGTTCAAAAGCGTCAATTCTTTGGCACTCAGCTTTCTTTGTAGTCCAACTCTCACATCCATACATGGTTATTGGAAAAACCATAGCTTTGACTAGACAGACCTTTGTTAATTAAGGTTAAATGAGGTCAAAGGGTGGGCCCTGGTGCCATAGGATTAAGATCCTTATAAGAAGAGATGCTGGAGAGCTCACTGCCTGTATCTCTGCAAGGAAAGGCTGTGAGAAGATGCATGTGGGAGGCCGCCATGTGAGAGGAGGAAAAGAGGCCTCTCCGGGAGCCCAGGCCTCATGGAATCTTGATCTAGACTCTGCCCTCTCCAGACCGATGAGACAACACACTTCCATTGTGTGAGCCTCCCTGTCTATGATGTTCTGCAGCCCAAGCAGACTGCACACATCCTAGAATTCAGGTGGAATGTGGACTCTAGAACTGGCTCTCCTTGACCTCTGTCAGCTGGCTGGCTTGCCTCTGGTGAGAACTCTCCAGTTCATTTTATACATAAATGATGAGAACTTCTCTCTTATTGGCAAAGCGGATGCTCCAGGCAGAAGAGGGCTGTGGTCTCAGGGCCGGAGGCAGAAGGGCCATTGCCCTTCCCTTAGATGAAGTCAAGCTTAGGGCCAGAAAACTGCCAGGTAACTTGGGAAAACTAAAATTTCCTTTTAGTCCTTGGAATCAAAACAGAACCGTTTTGCACAGCCCTCTTGGAAGGGGGTGGGGTGGAGTGCTGCACTCCAAGTTCACATGCTGAGCAGTTTAATATTCTGACAACGGCAACAACGAAGATCATTCATATTTTAAAACTTAAAGAAGTCAGAGGTGAGGATGGGTCTGCCTTGTGAAAATGACGAGGACGATTATATTCTCAGAATGAAAATATCGCCTCGTGAAATTGTGTTTGTTTTGCCAGTCCGTACAGTTTGTTTTTTGACAAGTCCCTCTTGGCCTGTTTCTCCGATGGAAGGGTTCTGTGACCCACACTGACCTGCCTGGGCCCTTCGCATTTGCAGGCAGCTGATGGTGGAGATGGCCTCAGCGGCCCAGAGGACAGGGAGGTGTCAGAGTCCCACAGGTCACATCAGCTTCCTGCAGCCCCTCGGTTTCGCTCCTGTCTCTGTGGTCTGGCTCCTCGTGGTGGCCTCCCATCGTGGAGCTCTGCAGAAACTCAGTGCTTCCAAGCCAGCTCAGCTTATGTCCCAGCGTGGGAAAGGGGCAGAGCAGAGACGGGCAGCCCTCAGGCGTCTGCGTGATGCTGGGCACCCTGGACAAAGGGAGAACAAAAGAGCATTTCATGGTCGCGTTCAGGGGACCTGGGCTGCTCTTGAACCCATGACCTAGTGGAGAAAGTTGCTATCCAATTACAAAGTCATCCAGGGAACTCGAGAGAACAAGCAGATGAAGTGTGAAGCTGCCAGCAAGTCATTCTGAGGTTTGCCTGGGACTTGTGGCCCAGAGAGGCCCCGAGGGAGCTGCAAACACCTGCCCTGGGCAGTTGCCAACCTTGGTTCCTGTGCAAGGACAGTTGCCCTCCCGAAGCACGGCATCTGCTGACCTGGGCGCCCCGAGCAAGTTCTCTAGCCCACAGCCCTAGCCCTCAGGGATTTTGCAATCTGAGATGGAGCTGAAATGATGACCTGAAACGGACACCCCAGGTCTCAGCAGAGTCAAGCAGTGTCTACTACCCACTGGACTTAGTACATGGGGAAAATATCCCATGGATAGGTCCTCATTTTTCAGATATGAAGAGCATATGAGTGTGATGAAAACCCAATTAACACCATGATTCAAGATGAACAAGACAGACCAAATGTTAGCATCCAAACCAAAGTTTCTAATGCTATTTGAAAACTCCTTGTCATGGGACACATCACAGACACAGCCTCCTTAACAAGGGTTTCATGAGGCCTTATACTTCCTCTGAAAGGCAGCAGCCCTCTCGTGTGTATTTACCAGAGGTGCACTGGCTGATGAGTTCATTACTATGAGGATGAAAAATAAGATGCCCAGTCTCTGTGTTTATAGCCTGCACATCTGAGCCACTATTCCACACCGGAGAGATTTCCATAACTGTTCTCCTTCAAACAGAGGACTGAATTTGCCTTCAGCACGAAGTAGAAAGGAACCTGTAGTTCAGGACATGGTTCTCGCAGTAAAGAGGTAACGTCACACTATGTGTTTTCAATCCCAGTTTCAGCAACGTGGGCTTCCCTGGTGGCTCAGACGGTAAAGCATCTGCCTGTAATGTGGGAGACTCAGGTTCAATCCCTGGGTCAGAAAGATCCCCTGGAGAAGGAAATGGCAACCCACTCCAATACTCTTGCCTGGTAAGTTCCATGGACACAGGAGCCTGGTAGGCTATGCTACAGTCCTTGGGGTCGCAAAGAGCCAGACACAACTGAGCGACTTCGTTTACACTTTCAGCAACATTCCCTGGTATCTCAGTGGTAAAGAACACACCTGTCAATGCAGGAGATGCAGGTTTGATCCCTGGGTCTAGAAGATTCCCTGGAGAAGAAAATGGAAACCCAATCCAGTATTCTTTCTGGAGAGTCCCATGGACAGAGAAGCCTGGTGATCTACAGTCCATGGGGTTGAAAGAGTCGGACATAACTTAGCAACTGAGCACATCTCCTCTGGCAACGTTCAGGGAAGGCTCATCGGCTACTGCCTAGAGCTCTGCTAAGCCAGCAAATCAGACACGGCTCTGAGCCTGAAATGGCTAAAGAGAGATGCCGCCAGGGCTGCTACTGGAAAGGCGCCGGAGGAGGTGGGGGGACAGGAGGCTGTTTAATAGGAGGTGTTGTGGTCTTCTTATCCTGGCTCCTAAGAGAGCTGTTCTTAGCTCCTCTCAAAGCAAAAAATGACCCTGTCTACAACCAGTGGCTTCAACTCTCACCACCACCCCTTAGCCGGAGCAAGGAAAAGTCCTGATCCTAATGGAGACTGATGAAGGGAAGCCAAGTCCTGGAGGCTGTCTTCTTTCACAATGCAACTGAAGCAACACTTTTCTGGAAATCAGTTGGAAAAGATGCAGGGCTGTGTTTGGACAAGTAGGTCAATATGGACCAAACACTGGAGAAGACTCTTCAGAGTCCCCTGGACTGCAAGGAGATCTAACCAGTCCCTCCTAAAGGAAATCAGTGCGAATATTCATTGGAAGGACTGATGCTGAAGCTGAAGTTCCAATACTTTGGCCACCTGATACAAAGAACTGCCTCATTGGAAAAGGCTCTGATGCTGGGCAAGGTTGAAGGCAGGAGGAGAAGGAGACGACAGAGGATGAGATGGTTGGATGGCGTCACTAGCTCTATGGACATGAGTTTGAATAAACTCTGGGAGTTGGTGATGGACAGGGAGGCCTGGCGTGCTGCAGTCCATGGGATCGCAAAGAGTCGGACACGACTGAGCAACTGAACTGACTAACTGATGCATATACAGATAAAAAGTTGTAGAACAGAGAAAAACGTTTATCTTGTTGGAGTTTATAGGAAAATCCTTACCTACACAGACAGCTGCAAGAACAAAGGATTCTGATATCAACGAGTTTGCAATCATCATACATGGACCTCCCTCATCTTGCCTTTAAAAATACTTAACTGAAACCCTTTGGGGAGTTTGGCATTTGGGGGAGCATAAGCCACCCGCTCTCATTGCATGGACCTGCAATAAGCCCCGCTCTACTCCAAACCCCGGCGTTTCGGTATTGCCTGGCCTCACTGTGCACTGGGCCCACGAACGTGCCTTTGGTGACAGGAGGGGCACCTGGTCTCTGATTATTGGTGTTCGCAGCGTGCAGGTCAGGGAGCAGCGCCTCTCCCAGCATTCGGTGTTGGCTTTCTTCTCTCTGCGTCTATGTGGGGGATAAACTTGGCAGCAGAGAGCCTTGAGGGATTAGATGGATATTTAATGTCTGAGAAATCCTAGTATGTGTTGAAATTACAACTTAACAGAGACATTCAGTTCTTACTTGGACTTTTTATCTGTAACGAACTGAATTGTGGTCCCTCTCCTTCCCACCCCGAATTTATATGGTGAAGCCCTGACCCCAGCACCCCAGAATCTGACCTTTTCAGGAAACAGAGCCTTTGCGGAGGAAGCTGAGTTTGCTGCTGTTCAGTCACCAGGTCCTGTCTGACACTGCAACCCCACGGACTGCAGCCTGCCAGGCTCACACAGTCAAAGACTTTAGTGCAGTCAATGAAGAAGTAGATGCTTTCCTAGAGCTCCCTTGCTTAACTTGACCTCTGGTTCTTTTGCCTCTTCAAAACCTAGCTTGAACATCTGGAAGTTTTTGGTTCATGTGCTGTTGAATCCTTGCTTAAAAGGATTTTGAGCATAACCTTACTAGCATGTGAAATGAGCACAGTTGTATGGTAGTTTGAGCATTCTTTGGCATTGCCTTTCTTTGGGACTGGAATGAAAACTGACCTTTTCCAGTCCTGTGGCCACTGCTGAGTTTTCTGAATTTGTTGGAATATTGAATACAGCATATTAATAGCATTATCTTTCAGGATTTGAAACAGCTCAGGTGGAATTCCACCACTTCCACCAGCTTTGTTTGTAGTGATGCTTCCTAAGGCCCACTTGACATCACACTCTAGGATGTCCAGCTCTAGCTGAGTCCAGCTAGACTGTGTCCAGCTCTAGCTGAGTCCAGCTAGACTGTGTCCAGCTCTCACACCATCATGACTATCTGGGTCATTAAGATCTTTTTTGCATAGTTCCTCTGTGTATTCTTGCCTCCTCTTCTTAATATCTTCTGCTTCTGTTAGGTCCTTATCTTTTCTGTCCTTTATTGTGCCCATCTTTGCATGAAATGTTCCCTTGGTATCTCTAATTTTCTTGAAGAGATCTCTAGTCTTTCCCATTCTATTGTTTCCCTCTATTTCTTTGCATTGTTCATTGAAGAAGGCCTTCTTATCTCTCCTTGCTATTCTCTGGAACTCGTATTCAGTTGGGTATATCTTTCCTTTTCTCTGTTGCCTTTTGTTTCTCTTCTTCCCTCGGTTATTTGAAGGCAAAGATAATCACTTTGCCTTCTTGGATTTATTTTCCCTAGAGATGGTTTTGGTCATTGTCTCCTGTACAATGTTACAATCCTCTGTCCACAGTCCTTCAGGCACTCTGTCTACCAGATCTCATCCCTTCAGTCCTTTCATCACTTCCACTGTACATAAGGGAGTTGATATAGGTCATACCTGAATGACCTAATGGTTTTCCCCACTTTGTTCAATTTAAGCCTGAGTTTTATTATAATAAGGAATTCTTGATCTGAGCCACAGTCAGCTCCAGGTGTTGCTTTTGCTGACTGTATAGGGCTTCTCTTTCTTTGGCTACAAAGAACATAATCAATCTGATTCTGGTGTTGACCATCTGGTGATGTGCACATGTAGAGTCGTCTCTTGTGTTGTTGGAAGAGGATGTTTGCTATGAGCAGTGTGTTCTCTTGGTAAAACTCTATTAGCCTTTGCCCTGCTTCATTTTGTACTCCAAGGCCAAACTTGCCTGTTACTCAAGGTATCTCTTGACTGCCTACTTTTGCATTCCAGTCCCCTATGATGAAAAAGATGTCTTTTTTTTTGGTGTCAATTCTAGAAGGTTTTATAGGTCTTTGTAGAACTGGTCAGCCTTAGCTTCTTCAGCATCAGTGGTTGGACATAGACTTGGATTACTATGATGTTGAATGGTTTGCCCTAGAAACGAACCAAGATCATTCTGTTGCTTTTGGGGTTGCACTCAAGCACTGTGTTTCGAACTCTTTTGTTGACTGTGATGGCTACTGCATTTCCTCTAAGGCATTCTTGCCCAGTAGATAGAGTGAATTAAATTTGCCCATTCTCATCCATGTTAGATCATCAGTTCCCAATATACTGGTATTTAATCTTGTTATCTCTTGCTTAACCACGTCCAATTTACCCTGACTCATGTACCTAACATTCCCGGTTCCTGCAATACTGTCCTTTGTAGCATCAGACTTGACTTTTACCGCCCGACACGTGCATATCTGAGTGCCATTTCCACTTTAGCCCACCCTCTTCATTCTTTCTGGAGTTGTTAGTATTAATAACTGTTCTCTGCTCTTCCCCAGTAGCAAATGGGACACCTTCTGACTTGGGTGGCTTATCTTCTGGTGTCGTATCTTTTTGCCTTTTCATGCTGTCCATGGGGTTCTCCAGGCAAGAATACTGGCATGGGTTGCCACTTCCTCCTCCAGTGGACCACGTTTCATCAGAACTCTGCACTATGACCCATCTGTCTTGGGTAGCCCTGCATGGCCTGGCTCATAGCTTCACTGAGTTATGCAAGCCCTTTCGCCTCTACAAGGCTGCGACCCATGAAGGGGAAAATTATTAAGACAGAATGAGGTAATTCGGGTGGGTCCCGACCCAGTAGGGCTGGTGTCCCTCTCAGAAGAGAGATCTGGGCACAGGCACACGCAGAGGGGAGATGGTATGAAGATACGGAGAGCTCACACCACTTCAAGCTCACACCTTGACCTTGGCCTTCTGACCTCTTCAACTGTGAGAAAATAAACTTCTGCTGTTTTACACTCCCCCTGCCCCCCATCTGTGACCTGTGGTATTTGCTATGGCAGCCCTAGCTAACGAATACACCAGCTCATTCTTTGTTAGAGTGAAATGCTCCTTTTATTATGCAAGCATCTCTTCATGAATCATCTCACGCTTCTTGTCTAATTATTCACAGATTTTGTATAAATGATGATGCATATCTGAAGTGAAGGAAATAGCATTGATAAAGGACAGATTTTCTAAAGTCATCTCAACTGATGGCTGGAGTATTTTGAGTAATTTACTGCACGATAGATACTATGAAAGTTGGGCAGCTGTTTTGCTTTAAACATTAGTTTCTTCCATAGGGAGTGGAAAATTACTCCAAGAAGTGATTCTGAAATATTGTTTCTTGTTCTTTAGCCAAGTTTTCCAAAAAAAGTTACAAAGAAGATTGTCTTTATCTGGGGGAATTTTTTGAACTGCTGCCTCCTTGCTGGCTCAATTCTGCCCATTTGTGTCTCCACCCCCATCTTATCCTATTGGGTACTCGTTAAACAAATAACATACACACCCAGGGTTGGATTTATGATTTTTATGCCGATAGTCAAAAATAGCGCAACTGTGGGCAGAGGAATGCCCACGGGAAGTGATTCACTTCCTCCGGTCAGCTTCTTTGACACCTACCGAGACCGGAGAAGTACGAATAGTGGAAGAATTCACACTGGAGAGTCATGGCCCCATCTCTTGATTTCTATTTCTGCCAATGACTAACCCAATGTAGGATGCGTTTCTACTTGCCACCTGGGCTGCGTGTCTTTGAAGTCTTGGATCACGCTCCATGTCCACTCCATGAACCTGATCCTTTCCTCTAACCCGTCTGTTGTGCAGTGGATAGAAATGGACTTTGACTGCAGCAGAGACACTTTCCCCTTTGCTCCTGGGGAGACAGCGGGGGCTCGTGTTGCTGGTGTGGGTTCCCATCGGGCCCTCAGTCTGCTTCAGTCCAGCTTCAGCAGGCCTTTCATAATGGTCCAAACCGCTTTGCCTGGTGTTGGTCGTAGACTGCATCTGTTTCTCTTAGATGATGGCATGACCGGACGAGCATAATCATGACCATCTTGAGCCTTGTCTGGTGTTTATAGATTGTGTTTTCTCCAACATGGTCTCGTTAGTGTGAACCAGTTATGGAAAGTCATTGGTGATTTGATATCTGGGTGATGGACAAGAGTTCAAAGACCTTCACTGGATTTGATATCTGGGTAATGAAATGGGGTTCAAAGAGCCATGGGCTGATGGTGGCTTTATCCAGGGCCTTAAAAGTATGTAAGCTGCGGATGAACTCTTACAGGATGCGTCTGGGCCCTCGGAAGCCTTCAGTTCCCCTTCTTTATCCTTATTCTCAGTAGAGGATGTCATACACTGATGTTCTACTAAATCGTTACGCCTCGGGTGAAGAATAGTTTCGTTCTTAATTTTTTAATTGGAGGATAACTACAATAGTGCGTTGGTTTCTGTCATGCGTCAGCGTGGATCAGCCGTAGGTCGGCATGCGTCCCCTGAGTCTTGAGCCTCCCACCCCCCTCCCCCTTACCCCTGTCTCTTATACACATCTCACGGGAAGTGATTCACTTCCTCCGGTCAGCTTCTTTGACACCTACCGAGACCGGAGAAGTACGAATAGTGGAAGAATTCACACTGGAGAGTCATGGCCCTTCTCGCCTTCTCCTTCCTACCCTCCACCCGTGTTCATAAGTCTGTTCTCTATATCTGTGTCTCCGTTGCTGCCTTGCAAATAAGTTCATCAAAACCGTCTTTCTAGATTCCACATATAAGCATTAATACACAACATTCGTTTTTCTCTTTCTGACAGAAGAATAGTTTTTTGAAAGATGTAAATATAGATTTTAAAAAATCACCTGATGACGATTTTGAAAAAGATGGTTTAAAAATAGACAAGCAGTCAAATCATAATAGTTAAAAAAAAAATCCATCAAGGGTCATTAGTGGGGGAAAAAACCTCTTAAATCACTGAAGGTGTTTTGGGAAAATAATTTTTAAAAGTTAAAATATTGCAAGCATTGCTTTTAATACAGTATACAAAAGTGATGTTTTCATCGCACATTCTGGTTACTACAGAGTTTAGGGGAGGAAGATAAAAGGGAAAAAAGGAAGCGCATTGGAGGGGGTGGTGGTGGGAGAGATACAGAATGGAAGGAGTGCGGAATGCAGAAGAGCGTGGAGACAAGCTGGGGGACTGGTCCACAGCAAGGCAGCAGGCCCCACAGGAGAGTCAGAGAAGCACAGCGTACAGAGTGAGGCCGAACCAAAATCCAGGAGCTTTCCGAAAGCCTTGTAAGTTGTTCTTCTTGCAGGCTGCTCCCTGGCCCTGCAGAAAGCAAAGAGGAATTAAAGACCCTCTTGATGAAGGTGAAAGAGGAGAGTGAAAAAGACCTGGGCTTAAAACTCAACATTCAAAATATGAAGATCATGGCATCCAGTCCCATCACTTCACTTCTCACTCCACGAGAGCTGGACAATAAAAAAGGCTGACTGCCAAAGAATTGATGCTTTTGAACTCTCGTGCTGGAAAAGACTCTTGAGAATCCCCTGGGAAGCAAGGAGATCAAACCAGACCATCCTAAAGGAAATCAACCCTGAATATTCACTGGAAGGACTGATGCTGAAGCTGAAGCTCAGATACTTTGGCCACCTAACTTGAAGAGCTAACTCACTGGGAAAGACCCTGATGCTGGGAAATTTTGACAGCGGGAGGAGAAGGGGACGACAGAGGATGAGATGGTTGGATGGCATCACCGACTCAATGGACATGAGTTTGAGCAAGCTCCGGGAGATGGTGAAGGACAGGGAGGCCTGGCGTGCTGCGGTCCATGGGGTCACAGAGAGTCAGACAGGACTGAGTGACTGAACAACACCGTGGGCCCACAGGCCTTCCCTGGCTCCATTCTTTGCCCGTGACTGCCGTTTAAAAGGCAGATTGGCTGGTCACCCGATGTTTGGAAGTTTTCCTTGGCTCTTATCCACAAGCAATCAATTCGAAACTGGCATTTGCAATGGATGGTTTCAAACATCACAGTGGGTCCAGTGGGTCAGAGCAATAACCTTCGAGGTTTGGAAGAAGAAGGACAGAAAGACAGCTGGCCCTTCGGAGTGCAGGTACCCCAAGGCAGTGTGAAATGAAAATATCTCTGCCGTACCAATACACAAGAAATGTCATAGCCCTCAGTGATTTCTGGCCTCCAAATGTGAAGGAGGGCTCCCCAAACTGGGATCCAGCAGCTGCTACCACCCCTTAGGCTGATTGCTGAGGAGCTGGGGGAAGGCAAGAAGTAGTCATCTGCCGCTCCTTAGAGGTGAACAAGAAAACAGTGTTGGCCCCAGATAGCTGAGCTGCATATGAAAGGAACGAATTCGGTGAGCCCAGAGGCTTGCATCTTCCCCTACATAGAACACTAAATTCCGCAACTTGCTATCTGATCTTTGATGAGACTGCCGGCTCCCTGTGTTGCAAATGTGTATACAGCCTGACTTCCCCGTCTGCCTCCCTTGGAGCAGTTTTCTCTAGCTACTGAGATGCTGTCTCCAGGGCTTGGAGTCCTAAACACTCTCCCCAAACAAAATAATTCTCTCCTGTCAGGCTATGACTATAGTCTTTAGCTGACAGCAGCAGTACAAACCCCCAGACACATTCTCCCCAACGGTAAGGGTTCAGGTACTGAGTGTTTTCCCGGTAGAGAGGGCTTTTTCTTCCGCAAAGGGTCACTGTGTCAGACTTCGCCCAGGGAGCGTGGGGCTGTCCAGCAACAAGACAAGGCTCCTTCCAGCAGGAAGAGAAGAAGGGAATAATCCCAGAGCAGATTCACTGCCATACCCATCATTGCTTCCAACTCTAACAGCCTCTGATTCTCACAGAATGATCAAGTCACAATAATTTTAAAAAAAATCCACCAAGGGCCATTAGAGAAAAAATTTCTTAAATCACCGAAGATGTTTTGGGAAAGTGATTTTTAAAAGTTAAGAAACCACAAGCGTTGTTTTTAAGTCCAATATACAAAAATCAGTGCTTTCATCCCACATTCTGATTCATGAAGAGACTTAAAAATAACTTACAACCTAAAAGCTGAGTTATGTTTGACAACCTAAAAGTTGAGTTACGTCTTATTCTACGGGAAGTTTTAGGGCGTCAAGCCCAGGAGGCAGCATCTCAAGCAACCCTGAGAGATCTGCTTCTTTGAGGAGGCGAGGGGAAAACCTGGGTCAGATAGAAGTTTGACCACAAAGGGCTAGGAATCGGAACATTGAAAGATGATTGTTAATCAAAGAAAATCTGATACCCCAAGTTAGGGAATTTAGTCTTTCTACGCAAGGGAAGATGCAAGAGTCTGGGCCGCTAAAGAGTCTGAGCCCATTCCTTCCATACACATCTCAGCTATCCGGGGCCAGCATCTTGGGTTTTCCACATCCTGAGCTCCCTCGGGGCTCCCCTGGGGAGTGGTCTCAGTGGTCTCATCCATCTCTGACGGATGCTAAATGCTAAACGGCAGGGATTCCTCTCCTTCCTGAGTCCCCTAGGGTACGGGACCTCACATTGGAGGGCTGCGATTGAGGATAAACTGTGATATCCCTGTTTACCTGTTTGCCGACAGGCAGGAAATATTCCATTTCTCAGTAGCTATCGTCAACATTTTTTTTTTTAATTATAAAATTCATACATGTAAAGAAAACTACCAATTCAGAAGTTGTGTAAAGAATAGAGGAAAATACCATCTTTAATCTCATTCCTGGATGATAGTCTTAGTCCAACATTTGGGAGGTATCCATTCATCTACCCATGTTAAAAAAAAAATGCATAGTTAAACATGTGAAAAATACCACCATAAATATAGATGATATCTTTTGTGTGCAACTCAATCTTTTATTTGCCATCTCACAGCAAATAATGGATACCTTGTCATGTCAGTACTTAATATCAATTTCATTCTTTTTTTTTTTTTTTTTTTTGAATTATGGCCTCTCAGGTGGCTCAGATGGTAAAGAATCTGCCTGCAACGCAGGAGACACGGTGGAGGAGGAAATGGCAGCCCGCTCCAGTATTCTTGCCTGGAGAAACCCATGGCCAGAGGAGCCTGGTGGATTATGAGCCACAGAGTCGCAAAGAGTCGGACATGACTGAAGCAACTGAGCAGGCATGCATGCACGCCACCGGAATTAAAATAGCACAAGAAAACCCCTGCTCGCTCCTGAGAGTTCAGCCTTGTTCAGATTTGCTGAGCCACTGTTCAGGGCCCAGAGAGAGGGCCACTGGGTCATTTCTGCTTAAGCCCACCAGCGTCCCCCTGGCCAGCTTGGACTTCTCAGCAGATGTCCGAAAGCGCAGCCCTGGGGCGGTCTCTCAAGCTGCCGGGGCTCCTGTTCTCCCAGGCACCGTGTCAACTCAGCTGAGCTGACAGCCTGTTTCCGTGATGCTCTTGCCTCTCCTGCCCAAGGCCCTGAGTGATCCCATCTCTGACACTCTTGGACGTGAAAATCTGCTTGTGGGAAAGGCTTGGAATGTCGCCTCACTCTTGCCGTGTCAGCCTGTAAGTGACAACCGTGGAAACCCAAGTTCTGGCTCTTGGACAGCACACGTCTGGATGGATCAGGGAGTGAATTTTCCATCGTCATCACAGAAGCTGCTCTGGGGGAACTTCTACTGCTGTCCTGGGGTTTTACTTCTTATCACCTCTGATTTTCAGAACCCCTAGGAGGAGGGTATGATTATCTCCATTTTATGGAAAAGGAGACTCAAGTGCAGAGAGCCGAAGGAACCGGCCCCACGTTGCACAGCTTCGCGGCAGGGGCAGAATTCTGTTTGGGGGTCTCCGTGTGCCCTTCACCCTGCACCCTGCCAACTTAGTGAAGGGGGCATTGCCCTTAAGACAGCTGTCTGGCTACAGCCAAGCTTGCCAGCGGTCACTTAGAAAGTGGAGCCCCCGGCTGGGGCAGGAGGCTGGAGGCCTGTGTTCAAGGGGTCATGACCTCCGAAACCATCCTGGATGCACTCGCTAGCCCACTGGACCTCTGGTCTTGAAATAGAAATATTTACCCATTGATGTCTTAAACACCCGGGCCTTGAGTTTGGCATCTAAGCCAGGGTTTTGGTTTCAGAATCTTCTGATAACCTGGCTTGTCTATTGAAGGTCTCACTACAAGTGTCTTTCACTGTAAACAATTTCAAACTTTCTTTAAATGTCAAAGCAAAGTTGCTCAGTCGTGTCCGACTGTGATCCCACGGACTGTAGCCCACCAGGCTCCTCTGTCCATGGGATTTTCCAGGCAACAGTACCGGCATGGGTTGCCATTTCCTTCTCCAGGGGATCTTCTTGACCCAGCGATCGAACCCGGGTCTCCTGCATTGCAGGCCGATTCTTTACTGTCTGAGCCATCAGGGAAGCCCTACTGTACAGGGGTGTAGGAAAACTGGATAGAATTCAGACAAGAGCAGAATTAATGACTCTAAGGAGGGAAAGCAGGGCTCCCTGGACGAGGGGCTAAGGAAATCATTTATCTCCTGGAGGGAAGCAGAGGGGTGATTATCAGTCTTAGGGTCCTGTTGGCTTCTGACCACTGACTGGCAGTTCCTAACTCCACAGACAAACAGCCTCCAAGCCCTCCTAGGGGGCCCTCTGGCCAGACGTGGCTAGCACTCACCGGCGCAGGCTCCTTGCACTCTTCAGAGTCCTCTGGGTTCTCGGAATTGCTTTGTGAGGGAGGTCGAGGGTGGTCTCAGCTCTGCCACTTACTCTCTTTCCAGACATGACTGAATCCCATGAACTTTCTGTGCCTCCCGTTCAGTATCAGCAACATGAAGATGTTAATTGTGTCTATCTGGTGATTAGCTACATTCATCTATGCAGATATTCAGAACACTGGTGGTCACTTTGCAAAGATGATGCAAGTGTTGAAATCAGAAACAGAGAACCAGGGGAACTCAGAGCCTTGTACAAGGCTTGGTCTAGATTTGTAGTTATGTTCCATACGTAGGAACCTTCGAGTTGCTAAATTTGACAGATGCAAACGTACCCCTGAGTGCCTCTGCACTGCACTCTGAACTTTTTCAAGGTACTGTACTGTAAGATTAAAAATGCTTGATTGTTTATGTTTGCTTTTAACATATTATTTGCGTTGTGTGAGGGCCTCCCAGGTAGCCCTGGTGGTAAAGAACCGGCTTGCCAATGCAGGAGGCATAAGAGACGCAGGTTTGATCCCTGGGTGGGGAAGATCCCCTGGAGGAGGGCGTAGCAACCCACTCCAATGTTCTTGCCTGGAAAATTCTATGGACAGAGGAGCGTGGTGGGCTCTGGTCCAGGGGTCCACAGAGTCAGGGACTGAAGTGACTTGGCACGCATGCTCGTGTTGGGTGAGAAGCTGTAAACCTACTTCAGTACGCTACTGTAGAGCTGATTCTGATAGTTGGACACCTAGGCTAACCGTGTTGGGCTTACGAACAAACTGGACTTAGAGACTCGCTTTTGGAATGAAACTCGGTGTGTTGGGGACTTACTGTAATTTTTTTAAATTAATCACTTGGCTACTTATTAGTGGTTAGTGGAGCATGATTTGTATAGACAAAAATGAAGCTTGCATGGCCAGATGAATTTTGCCCTGTTCAGCACCTGTGTGGGTACCAGCCCCACCCCTGAGTGTTTCCAGAGACGGCACCCTGTGTGGTCAACGAGAGGGGCCTCCCCACTGTGTTCGACCTTCCTCACTGCAGGGCGCACGGACTCTAGGGGAGAAGGGGCTCCTCATCTTCCACGCTCTGGCGTCGCCACCACCACCATCACCCCGGGTCCTGGCGGGAGGGCAGAGTCAGCCCCAAATCAGAGTCAGGGAGGGGTCTCTAGACTCTCCTCCTTCTGGTCCAGACTCGCCAACTCCACCAGCAGCTTCCTTCTCGGTGTGCCACCTGCTCCCCAAAGTCCCCGGGGAGCCTTCTGCACCGTGACCCAGCCCCAGAGCCCAGAGCCCCTGGCACCTGGACCACTGCTGGGGAGGCTCTGCCCTTGCTGCTGCCTGTCGGTCTCCAAACCTGCCACGCGTGATGCCCTCCTCAAATATCTCCCTGCCACCCTCCCTGCCTTCCTTCCCTCAGCATCTGTGCAACAGTCCCTTGACCCAAGGCCCTCCCGGATACCTGCCCTGTGTGGCTTTCCTACCCCCACCCGCCTCACCCAGCATCTCCACACGAGTTTATCACTCTGCGGTCTGCCTTCCCTCTGCCCACTGTGGAAGGCATACTCCGCAAGAGCCAAGACTTACTTTCTTCTTTGCTGGTTGCCAACGGGGAAAGGGGGCAATAAATTAGGAATTTGGGATGGATGGATACACACTACTCTACACAAAATAACCAGCAAGGACCTGCTGTGGATCGCTCTGCTGCTCACTCGGTCGTGTCGGACGCTTTGCGACCCCGTGGACTGCAGCCCTCCAGGCTCCTCTGTCCGTGGGATTCTCCAGGCAAGAATACAAGAGTGGGTGGCCATTTCCTCCTCCAGGGGATCTTTCCAACCCAGGGACCGAACCTGCATCTTCTGCATCACAGGCCGATTCTTCCATGCTGAGCCACTGGGGACGCCCACTGGGAACTGGATTCAATATTGTGTAATCGCTTACGGTGGAAAGGATGTTTGTGTATATGGATAACGGAATCACGTTGCTGTACACCTGAAACACTGTAAATCAGCTAGACTTCCAGTAGAAAAAACAAAGAAAGCTATCCAAACCTGAAAGTAAGGGTGTCCCCTTGGGCCTCAAGGCCAGACTGTGACTTGCCTTGGGCATGTGACTCTCTGTTGTCCCCTCCTGGGGGGGTAAAAATCCTTGGCTATTGCTCCAAGGATTTTTAGAAGAACTCTCCTAAGGCTTGATAAGTAGCTTGATGTTGGTAAACTTGGGTGAAAAAAAAAAAAGTCTCCATTTCTGCAGTGGCCTCACTGATATTTAGCATTTTGTTGACAACGCGTGAAGTGAACTCTCCCCATGATTAGTAGCGGGACTTTTGATTTTGTCAGTTTGCACATTTTCATGGCACATTATCATTGCTGCATATGTCTTGGGGTCTGTTTTTGGCTCAACAGAACATTGATATTGTAAGTGTATGAGGCACCAACAGGTCATTTTACTTAATGAATTAATAAAGAAACATGTAGACTACAAATTTATTTTTGTGATATTTTGTTGAAGCTGAAGCTCCAGTACTTTGGCCACCTGATGCAAAGAGCTGACTCATTTGAAAAGACCCTGATGCTGGGAAAGATTGAAGGCGGGAGGAGAAGGGGATGACAGAGGATGAGATGGTTGGATGGCATCACCGACTCAATGGACATGAGTTTGAGTAAACTCCAGGAGTTGGTGATAGACAGGGAGGCCTGGTGTGCTGCAATTCATGGGGTCGCAAAGAGTCGGATACAACTGAGCGACTGAACTGAACTGGACTGATATCAATATCATTGATTTGCTTTGAGATCCTATGTATTCTACTTGGTGAATTTAGAAACATTTCCTGAGAAGCAGTCTCCATGGGCTCATCAGAGAGCCCAGGCGATCCATGGCATTCAGAAGAAGAAGAGGTTCTTGTCTATGGGGTGGAGGGTCCCACTGAGAAGGAAGATGGAACCTTGGTGTGGTGAGCAGAAATCCTCCTACAGACCAGGAGCCCCAGCCCCTCCTACTCAACCTTGCTCCAGGTAGGGCCCAGGACCTGGGCCAAGGATGACCCTGGTTTTGGCATGAGAGAGGTAAAGCGTCTCCATATCCAGGCCCCCCTGTCAGCTCTCCCATCCCATCTCTCTAATTCTGCTTCCTTTTCAGCCCCCACTTTTCCCACTAAAGACCATGAAAGTCCTTTTATCCTCCCAGGAGTTGCTGCTGTTGTAGAGGGAGACACGTGGCCTCAATCTTGCCTAGTTGTCAAGGTGGGGACACCTGCGTGGAAGAGGCTGTGAAGCCAGGTGCCACTCCTGGGCCCCCAAGCTCCCTAGTCTAGACAGAGCCTTCCTATTGTGGACAAACCCTTAAGTTCATAAGGACAGACGATCCAGCCTTCCTATCAGGTTCAAACAGAACATCGAACTGTAGCGACAAGGGTTCCGACGTGCAGAGCAAAGGTTTGCAGAGAGGATGCTGGTGGTGGGCAGGAGAAAATTGTAGAAAGAGTGAAGACAAGTTACAGATGTCGGCAGATCACGTGTTCTGTTATTCTGAAACCCCTTCTTCTGTCCAGTTTCCTTCGGGAAGCCTGGAGAACGCGAAGGAGATTATAGTGAGGGACAGTCGCTCCGTCGTGTCCGACTCTTTGCGACCCCATGGACTATAGCCTCCCAGGCTCCTCTGTCCATGGAATTCTCCAGGCAAGTATAGTGGAGTGGGGTGCCATTTCCTATAGGAATTACTTTATCTCGGTCTTAACTATAAAGGCCACTGTCAGAACTAGGGTAAGTCATTAAAACGTTGCTATTTTATAGACCAGTCTTCTCTCTCTCCGTCTGTCTCTCTCTTTTCCTCTGTGTCTCCACCTGTGTCACTCCATCTCTCTGTGTCTCTGACTGGCTTTCTTTCATACACACACACACACACACACACGCATGCACCATTAGTTAAGGATAGGGTGGACATCCCTCCCCACCCTTTTCCATTTCTCTGAATCCAGAGATTCCATGGCATCAAGGCCTGCACACAGCACCCTCTGCAGATTCAGCTCCTGGCTGCAGCCCCATCTCCTTCCTCAGGTCCCAGGAATATTATGTGACCAAGCGTTAATATCTGAAAAATGCTTTGAAGTTTTGGGAAAATACACTATATTAAAGGCTTCTTAAAAAAAAAAAAAAAATCCTTCTCCTGCCTAAAATGTAGAACCAGGCAAAGCCAGAAAGCTGTGATTGAGAGAGCAGGCCAAGCTGATGATTTAGAAGTTATCATTGTAACAACACATCAACTCAAACCATAAATTAGATCCTAAAATAAGCCTTTGGACCTCAGAGTCTTCATCTTACTCTTGGGCAAGGCTTTATGATAGAAATGTGTCTGATTTCATCATCACACATATAACCTACTTTCACGTCTAGATATGCTTCATAGAATGTGACCATTTGTCAAATTTAGAACACACTAAACATTTTTTTCTTTTTGGAGATCTGACATGGATCCTGATGTCCCTGAAAAAAAAAAAAAAATCACATTGCAAAATGCGAGGAGTAAGATATCCTGCGTCCAGAATATATACGACTGGTTCAGCTGCCCCAGCCCAAAGCTCCATCTGAGCATCTATTTTTCCAAGCAGTTGAGAGGAGTGGTGTGTACATTTTTCACGTGTAATTAGGCAGTGTAAGGTGATCCCCACCGCCGAAGGGCTGCTGCTGCCCTGGCTGGGTGAATGGCTTCCAGATTTCACCCCCATCTCTTCTGTCTAGACTCTACGTTGCTACTTTTTTTTTTTTCCCTCCTCGCTTAAAACAGACTCCAATATAAAATGCCCAAAACAGAAGTTTTGTCCCTCTTTCTCATAAAGATGTGGGACACAGCTCTCTCTGCCAGACAAGCAGGGGCCCCAGACTTTCATAAGACACGTGTCGTCTGAAGCTGGCATTAAAGATTGTCCAGGCGTTTCAGCGGGTCAGGCAGACGGGTTTTTTTTTTTTTTAAATATGGTTTTCATTAAAAAAGCGAGTATTTCTAGAGAGGTGTGGTTCAGTTCAGAGGCGAGGCGGGGAAGGCTGCCTCCTGCGTTTTCCAACAACGCTGTTATTGATGCCGCTTTTGAAATGTACATTGTCTTCTAAAATGGCTTTGGGGAGAGAAAAAGTTATCTCATTCTATTACCAGGGGCATAGCTTGTTGAGTGTGCTGATAATTCAGGTTAGAAGCTAGTCACTTAATAAAAGAAAATGGTGAAATTCTTATGACACTAATGTCATTTATTAATTGTAAGAACTTTTATATATCCTGTTCTTGTGGGGAGGTGGGTAAGAAGTCAAGTTTTAAAAACTTAGATTAAAAAAAACAGTATGATTACTACTGAGTTTATTTAATAAGAGGAGATGCTCGGAAGATGAGACAGGTAGTGGAAGGCCCAGGTGATTTGACCAACAAGGCTGGGGTGGATTCAGTTTTGGGCTGTTTAAAGCCACTTTGATGGTTGTCTTGTTGTTACTCAGCTACTAAGCCTTGTCTGGCTCTTTGCGACCCCATGGACTGCAGCATGCCAGGCTTCCCTATCCTCCACTCTCTCCTGGAATTTGCTCAAACTCATGTCCGTTGAGTCGGTGATGCTGTCTAACTATGTCATCCTCTACCACCCTCTTCTCCTCCTGCACTCAATCTTTCCCAGCATCAGGGTCTTTTCCAATGACTCAATTCTTCACATCAGGTGGCCAAAGTGTTGGAGCTTCAGCTTCAGCTGCCTTGTTTAATTCCATCCAAAACCTCTACAGTTTCTATGGAAATGAAGCTCATAGCCTGTTTACCAAGTTGCTTCCATATGTGATTAATAAAGATAATAATACAGAAATTTCATTTTTAAAGAAAAAGGAGAATAAAATAATGCTGTTTACTGGATATCAAAAACCAAATAATATTTTCTCAGAAAGCTGAAAATGGGTTTCAGATTTCACTGAAACAAAGCAAAACAGAAGTAGGTGAACACTCAGTACAAAAAAAAGCTTCAAATAAGCAAACGCTAAGAAAATTCAAATACTTCTCTATATTTTATTTTTCTGTCTCCCTCTCTAGTAGCTCATTTCAAAATATAGCCTACAAGGTGGTCCACATGGGACCTGTTAACTAGAGGTGTAAAACCTGAGAACCTAGTTGCCGTTTGTATTTATCATCTCTTTAGGGGTCACGGTTAGCCTTTTACTAAAAATATGCAAAAATCATCCTTATAGAGTTGGGGTAGAATTTTCAGCTCTTCAGGATTGGTTAATTTGCTGACCAACTTTTTTAAAAAGAAAATAGTTTTGTTTACTGATTTCTGGCCGCGCTGGGTCTCGGTTCCTGATTGTGGAGGACGGGACTCCTCTCCAGTTGCCACGCGCAGGCTTCTCACTGCGTTGGCGTCTCCTGTTTCGGTGTGTGGGCTCCAGGGTGCTCAGGCCTCAGTAGTCCTGGCTCCTGGGCCCCAGAGGACAGGCTCAATAGAGGTGACTCACGGTCTCAGTTGCTCCACAGCATGTTGGATCTTCCTGGATCAGGGGTCGGACCTGTGTCTCCTGCATCGGCAGAAGGATTCTTAACCTCAGGGAAGCCCTTGCTGACAATTTCAAACAGTCTACTCTATACATTGGTACTATTCTTTGCCAGCTGAGCCACAAGGGAAAGCCAGGAACACTGGAGAAGGTAGCTTATCCCTTCTCCAGGGGATCTTCCCAACCCAAGAATCAAACCAGGGGGTCTCCTGCATTGCAGGCAGATTCTTTACCAACTGAACTATCAGGGAAGCATAGAAAATCAACTGCATCCTACTTGTTTCATAGGAGATTCAGCAAGAACTGAACTGAAACAAATGATCCCACAATACTGTTAAAACTTCCTGCGTTTAAAGTCAGATCGAATTCCTGTAATTGAAATTCTCAGAGGAATCAAGAGCTGGAAAAAGAGGGTGAATTGGCTGGATTTTGAAAAGCCCTCAACCTCAGTGAAAAGACCAGGCATCCTTAGAGCTAAGAAATGATTCATGTAGGGAGGTAATAAAACGCTGGTTGTAGGAGGCAGAAAGAGACAGGCAGTGAGAGAAGAAGGGGGTCTCTGACACCTTGAATAAGAGATGTTTTGTGGGCCAAGGCCCGGGAAGGCTCCACAACATAATTTCACTTTTGAATTTATAACTGATTTTCTTAATGGTGTTAGTCAGACCCCAGCAGTAAATGTCTCCTTAAAAACATCATAAACTCTAGGAGGCGTTGCTAGCCTTTGATGGAAGATATGCAAAGTCATGCTTAGATTATAGAAGTAGGGTTGAATTCCCGAGTCTTGAATCAATAAGCTCAGTTCAGTTCAGTTCAGTCGCTCAGTCGTGTCCGATTCTTTGCGACCCCATGAATCGCAGCACGCCAGGTCTCCCTGTTCATCACCATCTCCCGGAGTTCACTCAGACTCACGTCCATCGAGTCAGTGATGCCATCCAGCCATCTCATCCTCGGTCGTCCCCTTCTCTTCCTGCCCCCAATCCCTCCCAGCATCAGAGTCTTTTCCAGCGTGTGCCAAATACGTTGTGTCTTTTTCTCCCAATTTAAAAATATGTATGTTTGAAGTTTATCTTATTAGGATAACCATATGTCTACAAAGCAGGGTTTAACTTTAATCTATGGAATTTGTATACCAAGGTTTATCTTTGAATCCTGCTCATTCACACAGTGGTTTTATTTGTAATTTTGGGGTCAGTGGGCATCATCGGCTTTGCTGTGATTTTGCTTGGGCATCTAAGTACAGCTTCCTGGGCCAACATAGCTTGTGTCTACTGAAAATCTCCATATCTGTATTGCATTTGGGCTGACCTGCGTGACTCTTGTGAACTGAGCCAGTTTCTCTCGTTACGCTTATCTCAGCCCTCTGCAAGGATGAGTTTGCATACCCTTCTCCCCCAGCAGATCCTGAGTTCCTGGAGAGCAGAGGGCGTATCATCTTTCCATTGTCAGTGCCTGGCATGATGCACACACTAGGTGCTCAGTGTGTGCGCACTGAATTTGTAAATGGATGCATACTTCTCTGCTGCTGCTGCTGCTAAGTCGCTTCAGTCGTGTCCGACTCTGCGACCCCATAGATGGCAGCCCATCAGGCTCCCCCGTCTCTGGGATTCTCTAGGCAAGAACACTGGAGTGGGTTGCCATTTCCTTCTCTAGCCGGTGCCTGATCCACTTTTAGGAGAATGAAGAAAGTACAAAGGAAACACATTCCAGCTTGAACCGCTTACAGGAAGACCACCTTGGTTTCTGGGGTCAGGAAGGATTTTGCCTGCAGCTGAACTCTGTAACGGTCCTCTGCTCACTTCGATAGCCTTCGTTTTACATATGCTTTGCGTAGATTCCTGTGTAGAGGTCATAACCTCCTCATAAGGAAGTGAGCTTGGGAAAACTGAGGTCTTTAGTTCTACATGTTGGTACCGCACACAGCTCCAGGCACAGGAAAGCACGTGTTGTGGGTAAGGAGGGATCCTTTCTCAGATCTCTCCTCTACGACTGTCGAGGGCATCCCGAGTGGATGAGAAGCTGGTCACCTCATTCAGCGTTTCTCTGTGAGTGCCTGGAGAAGGGGTTGACTACCCACTCCAGGACTCTTGCCTGGAGAATCCCATGGACAGAGGAGCCTTGCGGGCCACAGTCCTCGGGGTCACAAAAAGGGTCAGACGTGACTGAGCGACTGAATAGCAACAAGCACTGTGCTCAGGGCCCAGGGAGAAAAGAGATTCCCCTGAGATGGCTTGGGATTCCTCCACTTTAGGTCTCGGAGGCATCCAAAGATCTCTTCTGTCTTTACATGTCTCTGTCTGTCAGATGACCACTACTGATTCTTCTGGAAGTGAGAGGGCATTTTGGCCAAACAGGCTGAGCCACCTGGCTCCTTGCTGTCGCTCAGACTCTGATGTATCCATTTAAGAGGATGAGAAACGCAGCCCCAGGGAAATCTGATGATGGGTTTAACCGTAATAGAATTTAGAGATCTCCACACGGCAAAACTAGAGGTCCAGTTTGCCAAAGGGTGGGTGTGGAGCCCTTCATGGTGCCAGTCATGGAAACACTTCTGCCAAGACGGGAACAACAGCCCATGGTGCAAAGCGTGCCATCTGCATGGGCTCAAATTCTGCACGTTGGTGTAGAATTTTTTTTTTTTTTCCTGTTCACATCGGAGAACACAGGGTTGGAGTTGTTTTCCAAAGACTTAGTAGCTCTCATTTAAATTATTCAAAAGTTGTGTTTGGCTGAATGTTGAGTTTCATTCCTTCTTAAACTGGGATCATTTCCAAGGATTGTTAAAAAAAAAAAAAAAATCCCAGTGACTTTAGCAGTGAAAGAATGTAACTACTCTGGTGATAGACCCCATAGAAACAGACAGCTAACTCAACAGACATGGTCTGGTCTGGGGAGGGGTGGCCCGCCTTGGGACTTGGGAGCTGGCAGGCTCTGCTGGAGCTCATGAAAGGGGTTTAGTCCCCGAAGTGGCCGCAGAGGCGGTGGGAAGTGACAAGGGTGGCGGGGGGTGGGGCTGCGGG
Organism: Cephalophus harveyi; assembly: GCA_006410635.1. Lineage (NCBI taxonomy): Eukaryota > Metazoa > Chordata > Mammalia > Artiodactyla > Bovidae > Cephalophus > Cephalophus harveyi. Next base: position 61,507 of record SJYT01069144.1, on the reverse strand, counting down.
GCCATGGGGCTGTCTCTTATACACATCTTTAATTATAAAATTCATACATGTAAAGAAAACTACCAATTCAGAAGTTGTGTAAAGAATAGAGGAAAATACCATCTTTAATCTCATTCCTGGATGATAGTCTTAGTCCAACATTTGGGAGGTATCCATTCATCTACCCATGTTAAAAAAAAAATGCATAGTTAAACATGTGAAAAATACCACCATAAATATAGATGATATCTTTTGTGTGCAACTCAATCTTTTATTTGCCATCTCACAGCAAATAATGGATACCTTGTCATGTCAGTACTTAATATCAATTTCATTCTTTTTTTTTTTTTTTTTGCCAAGAGTGAGCGGACAGCTGAAGCTGTCTATTCATTAGCAGACTGGCTCTCGTGTGCACCCAGAAACAATAGGCACAGGAAAAACCACTCTCTAGAACTGAATGCTTTGGAGAAAAAGTTTCTATTTTCTTTTCTTTGGAACTGGATTGTGGCGCCCTGGGTTCTGAGGCTGTGCTTCCACGTTGATGACTTGGAATCATCTGTTGAGCCTCGTCATCAAGGAACAGAGCTCTGAAACTGACTGATTAGTGGAGTGAACACAAATTGGTTGGCCTCAGCTCAGACCCAATTGAAAGAGAGCGTGTGTGTATGTTTCCACATAAGTGTATATTCTTTACCTATCTGTCGTCTGTTATCTGTGAATCATCTAGCTTTCTATCTCTCTGTTCTATAACTTATTGTATCGATCTGTTCTATCATGTATTCTGTCTCTCATGTATTATCTATCGATCATCTGTTATCTGTCAATCAATCACCTATTGTCTATCTATGTATCCATGTATCTCTCATCTATTGCTCGAACAACTCACACAAGTCACGTTATGCTTTGCTCTTCGCTCCAGCATATTTTAATCCAAGCCCAAGCAGATCCAATTTAATTCCTTTCAAACTGATTTAAAAAACATTTATTCAGTATCTGCCATGTGCCAGGCTCTGAGAGTACTAAGACAGAGGACACAAGCAGCCATCAAGGGGCCCGCAGTTTGGCGGGAGACGGGCAGGCGGCAGCCGCGTCCTGGGCTGAGTTCCATCGCGGACGAGCCTGTGAACCAGGATGGACTCAGCGAAAGCGGGGCTGTGGGAGGAACAGCGCGAGGAACAGCCAGCACTGCCCTGGGGATGCTCTCTGATGTCCACAGAGAGCTGAGTGCCTGCATCCTCAGAGCGCGGCGGGTCTGGGAGGCCCTGTGAGTTGCGATCTGTGCTGAGTGGGGCTGGCGTCTTCTGCCGCCCGGGCCGTGCGGTCCTGGCCACCCCTTGGCCAAGCAGGTAGCACCGTGTGTGTTTTGCTCTGACTTCCCAGGATTTCTTTCTGGGCGAGGGGAAGGTTGCGCTGTTTGCCTTGGTGGTAGCCGTTGGCAGGGCGAGTTTCTCCTGGAGAACAGGGAGCTTGAGGCATTTTTAGACAGAGGCAGAGCCATCAGCTTCTTTGCTACCAGCTGCCTTGCCAGTCCCATTGCACGAGGGCAAGTCCTCAGATTTCTCCGGGTCTATTTCTCTGCCGAGGTCTTCTTCTAGCTCATCCTGGGTTCTAGCGCCTCCTGCTGGCCATGCCACCTGGGCCTTGGTCCAGCCCTGGCCTGGGTCTGCAGGTCAACTCTGCGCTGCAGATGGCGCCTTGACGACGGGAATGGGGCTCCCTGCGGCTCCCATCAGGAGCAGGCTTGAGACAGGGGTTTGGGTTCAAGAAGCTCTACTGGTGAGTGATCCCAGCAAGAGAGAAGGCGAGCGTGAGGAGAGAGGGATGGGGGCACCAACCAGAAGAAAGGATGCATTCCAGAGATGGTTATGCGCCCAGGGGCAGCTGGGGCCCAGGTCCACGGACACACTCTGGGGAGCTGTGTGGAATGTGCTTCAGAGCTGTGTCTGTGTGTCTCTGAGCTGGGACATTGGCCCAGCACCTGCCTCCCTCAGGGTTGAGGGGTGGGTCTTCCTGTCTCCTGTCAGTCCTGGGCTGCCTTGCACAAGGGCTAAGCCAGCTAAGAAGGCTTTTCTGAGCAGCCAGGGATGCTCAGGGGGCGCAGGAGGAAACGGCCCGCTGAACTGTGCGTGAGCTCGAGGGGCCGGTGGGGTCCAGGGCAGGGCGTTGCCTGCGCTGACTGGATTTAGGTACCAGGAGGTGGGTTAAGTCACAGTTATGTGAGATTCAGGATGTGATGCTAAGGGTTTGTGAATCTATAGACACTTGTCAGATAGACTGTCTTTAAAATGCTGTGACTGATGCTACGAAAATGAAAATGGCAGGCTGTGTACAGTGGACACGAGCTTGAGCAAACTCCAGGAGATGGTGATGGACAGGGAAGCCTGGTGTGCTGCAGTCCATGGGGTTGCAAAGAGTCGGACACCACTGAGTGACTGAGCAACAGTGTATGGTTCAAAAAGAAAGGAGAGGAAGCTGGGTACATGGAGAGATTCATGTAAGAAACAAATGGATGTTATATCAGAAAGAAACCTGGACCCAAATTGTGAGTCAATATCTATACAAAATATATCTCTCTGTCCAGGAGTCACAAATCTCAGTTCACATCACAGTTTACATGTGCAGAGAAAGGTGATTTCTTCAGCACTTTGAGCTTCCTCCTCTGTCCCACCTGCCGGTTGGTAGGAAAAATATTTGCTTTATGAGCTGGTCTGGCTTAGAACTTTTAGTCTGACCCAATCAATTACACAGTTTCTCTAGACAGAGTGAGGTCTCCCTGGTCTTCCCCAAATGCTGTCGAGATGTGTGGGCTTGGGAAGGTCGCAGCATCTCTCCAGCTCTCCACAGTCAAACACAAGTTTCAGTTTTATCGCATTAAAATTTTTCTCAATATGTTAGTAGTGCATATTTCAGTTCAGTTCAGTTGCTCAGTCGTGTCCGACTCTTTGCAACCCCATGGACTGCAGCAAGCCAGGCCTCCCTGGCCATCACCAACTGCCGGAGTTTACTCAAACTCATGTCCATCAAGTCGGTGATGCCATCCAACCATCTCATCCTCTGTCATCCCTTCTCCATTTAGCAACACATAAAAATAAGTTACTAGGAAAATGAAAAGAATGACATCAAATGAAATGAAAGGAAGACATCAAATCTAAGTTCAAAATTTTCTAATTAGATTGAGCAGGTGTAAAATTGCTATAGAAACTTGGAGATGCTCACAGTCAATATCTGGATATACCATGATGGGCAGAAAGCTCAGGAACTGGTACCCATCCCGGAGGCCACACTTGGAGTAGCACTGTCTTCTGGAAGAGATGAGGCATCCTCAGGATTTATTTTTTTGGGGGGTCCCTCATTCTCCTAATTGCCACTCACCCCACTAGCACCCTTGAGACCGGAGCCTGCAACTGCTGGGACCCATGGTCCAAACCCCCTCTTGGCCCCTCTGAGGCTCAGCAGCCTGTGAGCCCTGAGTTTGATTCCCAGGGGTGACAGTGGTCTTGCCTCACTGCACGGGCTCCCGGGATCTCAGCTCAGGGTCCACAGCGTGACGGGGGTGGGCGGGGTGACACATGGGTCCCACTCTGTCTCCCCAGGCTCTGGGACATGGGAGCTTCCACATTTCTCATTAGGAACTGGGGGCCAGAACCCCATTTTCCCCATGCTTGGCCTCATCTCCCGCATCTTTGTGCAGAAGGCGATGGGGACCCAGACTTTCTTATCTATGACTCCTCCACTTGTCTCATTAATCAGAGAGAGCCTCAGAAGGGAGGTAGGCTTTCCCTTATATTATGCTTTGCCCTTCTGAACCCAAGTGTGTGTTAGTTGTTAGTTGTTCAATTGTGGCCAGCTCTTTGCAACCCCGTGGACTGTATCCTGCCAGGCTCCTCTGTCCATGGGATTCTCCAGACAAGAACCCACTGGAGTGGGTTGCCATTCCCTTCTCTAGGGGATCTTCCTGACCCCGGGACTGAACCCTGGTCTCCTACATTACAGGCGGATTCTTTACCACTGAGCCACTAACAAAGCCCCCGGAACCCAAATGCCCTGCTGAGTCCTGATGACAAATAGTATTCTAACCTGTGGCGCCGTGGGAGGACTCAGAGAGGGGCGCTCCAGGCCTGTCAGTGCACAAAAGTGCTGAGACTCTTAGAAAAGACTTCTACGACTTTAGAAAAGACTTAGGAGACTTAGAGGAGACTCTTGTCCTGCTCCTTAAGCTCACGTGCATGTCGGAATCTTCCGTGTTAATTTCTTCCGCAATAAATCCTAGTCTCCCTTCTCTCCATGCAAATAAGTAGATACGGAGGTGGAGAGCTTGCCCTTCATCAGGTGTGTTCGTGATTTTCAAATTCTCACCTAGAAACGCATCTGGAATCTACCCAGTGGGAGAGTCAGGCTCCTGGAGCCGGCTGTGGCGTGAGGAGGCGAAGGCTCTTGGGCTAGATGGTACTCGGTCTAGTGCCAGGGACTGGATCAGCAGTTAGGAGACAGCCCTAGCGGCCAGATGCTATAAAACCTCAGTAAGAGGCCTGGACCCTGGGCACAGACAAAGCCTCTGTCCATGGAAGCTGTGATGACTCAGTGTGGCCCATGATGACTATTTAGCTACGGGCCAGGTGATGGGCAGGTTCAACGATCAATTCTTCTGAAGTATTTCTTACTGAGTTTCAATGTGTGAATGAGGCAATTACAAGAAATTGGTGCCATCCCAGGGTTGGGAAGGCCTGCCGGAAGGGAAGAATTAGATTAGGCTCAGGTCTAGCCAAGACGAATCCAGAACGAGACTTTTGAATAACGAATGGTGATAAGCTGGTCACAGCTTGAAAACTCTGAAGACCTGGGTCTGAGTTTTGATTCACTTTGGAGCCCTTTGAACTTGGAGTGTCTCCAGACTTGTTGCTACTACCCAAGTGACTGAAAGGTACCTGTCTAATAAACATGTCTGTAAGAGCTTAGTAAATGGTAGACCGCAATGAAGATGGGAAGGACATTCCAGGAAATGGGGATGAAATGAGGAAGAAATCACAATGTTCCTGGCTTTGGGGGCTGAGTGAAGACTGACTCTCAACACAGAGAGAGGTCAGGCTGGCCAGGCAACTGTTCTGGGGGACGAAGTTCATCTCTGAAGTGTGTTTTCTAGAATTAATTTCAGTAGAGTGAGATTCTGGACGTCCTGCTTTATCCGTGGAATGACTGTCATTTCAACAGCTGTCACGTCAACCCTGGAGGTCCACACCAACAACCTGGGGTGACTCATCATGCCTCATCCAGGATTCTAATTCACCTGGTCTGAGCTGCGGTCCGGAGGATGGGGTTATTTTTGAAGCTGCCGGGTAAGTTTGACAGTGGAAGCAGGTTTCTGATCACTGCTGTAGAGACTTCGCTTTCCTGCCCACACCAGGTCTCATGGTCAAGGAAACCTCGGCCCAGAAGGTGCTGCTCTCTCAGCTTGGGTGCGTGGGAGGGAAGCAGGAGGTGTGTGCGCAGAGCTTATTGAAGAGAGATGTGATTTCTAATAGGCGTCTTCAATCGATTAATCAATCAGTCACAATCCTTTCAAACTGTGATGCTGGAGAAGACTCTTGAGAGTCCCTTGGACTGCAAGGAGATCCAACCAGTCCATCCCTAAAGGAAATCAAACCTGACTATTCTTTGGAAGGATGGATGCTGAAGCTGAAGCTCCAGTACTTTGGCCACCTGATGCAAAGAACTGACTCATTGGAAGAGACCCTGAATGCTGGGAAAGATTGAAGGCAGGAGGAGAAGGGGACTACAGAGGATGAGATGGTTGGATGGCATCATCGACTCAATAGACAGGAGTTTGTTCGAATTTCGGGAGATAGTGAAGGACAGGGAAGTCTTGTGTGCTGCAGTCCTTGGGGTCACAAAGAGTCGGACACGACTGAGTGACTGAACAATAGCCACAGCAATGTTAAAAAGCAGGGAAATAAAAATGTATAACCCAGATTCTTCCCTTGGACGTCCTGTGTTTAGCCTATTTGGGAATCATCCAGTCCAACAGCCTCAGTTGATAGATAAGAAAATTTGAGGCTTCAATCAAGAGACTGTGACTTGCCCAAGGTCATAAGGCTGACAAATGCTGGATTCCTGTTCTCATGCATTTATCATCAATTGTCTGTGCATTTATCTGAAACAGACTGTGTACCCATTTAAAGTATATCAGGTCACCCATAACCATAAAATAATAAGTTACTATTCTGGAATGCAAAGGAAAGTCATTAAGATAATGGTTTTATTTGCATCGAGGCACTGTTATGCCAAGGTCTGCGGTCGTTACTGTTCAGTCACTAAGTCGTGTCCGATTCTTTGCGATCCCATGGACTGCAGCACGCCAGGCTTCCCTGTCCCCCACTATCTCCCAGAGTTTGCCCAAGTTCATGACCATTGACTCAGTGATGCCATCCAACCATCTCAGCCTCTCTTGCCCTCTTCTCCTTTGGTCTTTAACAATACACAGAAAAATCGCCGAGATACTGTACGGCACGTGGAACTCGGCTCAAAATTATGTGGTGGGCTGGACGGGAGGGGAGCTTGGGGGAGAATGGATACATGTATTGGAGAAGGAAATTGCAGCCCACTCCAGTATTCTTGTCTGGGAAATCTCATGGACAGAGGAGCCTGGCGGGCTACAGATTCCCTGGATCCTCAAAAAAAAAAAAAAAAAAAAATCACTGAGAAGAAATTATGTCAGTTTTCTAAACATACAACTATTTTCACACCCATGAGTCAATCACATTGATGAAAACATACAGGACAAAAGCATTCACTGATGGAGAGAGTGTCACGGCAGGTATGTGACACTCACAAGCAGATCAGCTTAATCATCAGAAGAGCCGCGGCAGGTCTCCTGGTGCGCTCTGTGTAACTCCATTGAAGAAACGCAAATACAGCGTCCCGATCCATCTCGTATAACCTTTGTCACCAGTGTTTACTGACAGATGCACAATGTGTTTCGCATCAAGTCATGCGTGCATTATGCAAGTTGATAGGAATTATGCATTATGCAATTTTACGGAGCAGTTTGTGGTCACCACGTGTGATTAAGAACTGCTGTGCACACTGCAGACTCTAACTGCATCCGACAGCGAGCGCAAAAGCGCTTCAGAGGCTAAGACTGTTGCCTGAGATTCGTCCGTCGGGAAGGGCCAAGGACCGTGAAACTGACTGCTTAGCGGCTGATGATAAAAGATCACGATAAGGACGGGCATGCTTCTGTGGTGGGCTGAAAACTCTCTCAAGAGAATCTCCACCTCTGTCCTTCCGTGTTCACTTATGATCAACGAGGGGAGTCCGGGAACAGGATGAGGACTGTGGTGGGGAGAGGAGCCGGGGGAAGCTACGTGTAGAACCCCAACTCGAGTTCTTACCCCTGTTCTCCTCCCTGTCCTGGCTCAGACTGGCTCCAGGGAATGAGAGGAGCTTCATCGGACCCACTTTCAGGATGAACAGGAGGTCTCAGCTGATCGAGTGGAGGCTGTGGGAGAGGGGTTCAGGGCAGCCCGAGAAACACTGAAGGTGCTCAGGGCATGAACAGCAGGCAGTGGCCAGGAGCTGAAGCATGCGCGCTGTGTGTTCTCCCAACAGAGGCTGTCCTTAGAGGGGCTTCCTGCCGGGTCTGAGCTCACTCAAGGCATGGAAAGTGTCAGCGTGGGGGAACCTCCCTCCAGCACCTCCTTTAAAACCGAATCTGAGGCTTCCTCTCCTGTGAGTCCTTCCAGAGGAGGGGCACCCTCTCCTTTCCACATATAACATGCAGAACTGCTAAGCCATAAAGTGAGCTCAAAGACGCTCCCTGCAAAAACTACAAAAACCAGACCTACAAAATGATAACCAGGAGTTTCTAACTCATAACTCCAGGCACGTGATCTTGAACGGTGAAGGCTTTTTGAACTGCAACCTTTACATCCCAATCAAATAGTTCTTTCGGCTTTGAAATGTCTACAATCTGAATTTTATAGGGATTACTTTTTATTATAGGTAGAGCAATTAAATCTCCATATTGAAGGATGTAAACCTTTTAAGGCCCTTCTCCAAATATCAAAAGAAAAGGAGGCTTATATTTAACAGGTGTGACAACCCAATGCAGGACATTTCATTGACCAAGAGCTTGACGTTCTCCAGTAACAAATACTTAAATTAATCCGAAACATCTTTCAGATAAAAGGGATTTCAGAAAGAATTAAGTCAACCACAAAACTTTATACAGAAGGATCATCTCATGTATGAAATACTTAAAAATGCTAATTCTTGAGGAATGTGTCAAGGGGTGTTTTTATAAAATCTTTCCTTTTAAATTATATTTTATGAACTTTAAATGATCGTGTTTCCTGTCCTTCCCATAGCAGAGATAGTGAACCTGTCTTCATTACTTGTATCCTGTTGACCTTTCAAATTAATTAACTGGTGGAAATTGCCCTTGACCGTGATTATGGACCTGACTGAAGGGATTGCCCTGGTAGAGGGTAAGATTAGAACGTATGAGAGAAAAAATTTCCTAACTGCAACTGCAAGATACAATCAGTTGGAGGAGATGGTGTCCTAACTTTGCAAAACTCTTGAGATTCTTGGCTCTGAGATTTTTCACTGTAAATAGACTCGGCTTTGAAAGGGGTCTCAGTATGAGGTTTTGTTTTTTACAAAACAATTCTCTCCCCCTTTTCCTCCCCTCTCCCCCCTCCTCTGGAAAATGTGTGAGGGGTGGGCATGTTTGTGATGCCTTTCTCTGTGGGGTGTATTTTGAGGAAGGGGAGAAAAGTATCAAAAGGGAGCCACAGATGACATTGGTTCAAATATTGTGTTTTTTCTGAACTCATGTTTTTTTTGTTCTCAACAGTGGTAACCCGGATTGTTGAAGTCATGCTCGGCTATTAAAGTACAGTTCTTTATTCATAAAGCAGGCTCCTATATTAGCAGTATTACTAACATACTAACATACGCCGTGTCCGACTCTTTGCGACCCCATGGACTGTAGCCTACCAGGCTCCTCTGTCCATGGGATTTTCCAGGCAATAGTACTGGAGTGGATTGCCATTTCCTTCTCCAGCGGATCTTCCCGACCCAGGGATTGAACCCAGGTCTCCCGCATTGTAGACAGATGCTTTACCGTCTGAGCCACCAGGGAAGTCCTATTACTAATACACTAACAGTATATTACTTCCAGTATTGTTCTATCCTATCAGAGTACTCGGTCCTAGTGATGATGTTGAAGGAACTTGCTAGGGTCATGTCGTATTACGAAGCAGAGTCATTGCTAGGGGCTCCTGATCTCAGTGGGCAGGGGGAGAAACGATTCACTTTAAAGCACTCCCCTAAATCATAAAGGTGGGTTCCCGGGTGAATCAGTAGTGAAGGTCCACCAGCAATGCAGATGTGGGTTTGATCCCTGGGTTGGGAAGACCCCTTGGAGAAGGAAATGGCAATCCATCCCAGTACTCTTGGCTGGGAAACCCCATGACAGAGGAGAGTCCATGGGGTCTTGAAAAATTGGACGTGACTTGGCCACCAAACAACAAAATCCTAAAGGCTCCCTGTGGCGTGTTTTGGATGTGAGTGGCTACCGAGCTTCTTTGGAGAAGAGCTCTAAAGAAAAGAAACCAAAATATGCAATTAAGGGGGAAGGCGGGTTGGATACTTTTTAAGATCTCCTGAACGGCAGCGAGACTTCTGTGTTCCTACTCTTCTGTTTACTACTCCTGACTGAGCAATGCAAAGGAGTCAGTCAATTTTGCAAATGACGGTTCTAGCACAGATTGTAAAAACTGATATGGTCCTATTACTAAAATGCATGTTTCAATATGCATTCTGCTTTTTGTACCAGGACCTCGGAGAGAAAAGGACTGCATGCTTCTCAGAAACGTAACCTGTTTTCAATATTTCCCTTCTATTGGTGTCTTCTGCCCACCTATGGAGAGGTGGGCTTGGGTCCCATATGCAGTGGTGTGTCTGTCTGTCCAAGAAATTTCCTAGGAATGCATTTGTAGCTTGTGAGGCTTGTCCCTTTAAAAGAGAAACACTCCTCAGAGAGGGCGGAATGGTCGATTTTTGTATCAATGATCTCATTTTGGCATCTGCAGGGTTAAAGAACCTCTCAGAATCTATAGGTCCTAGAGAAGGCGGTTTCTAAACTCTGCTGCTTCTACTCATCCTATTCCCCCCCAGCAAACAGGAAATAGAGCACTAAAGGGTTTTTTTTTTTTTTAAATTGGAAAGTGTGTAGGGAGGGGGCATACTCTTGATGCCCACTTACAACCCTGAGCCTGACCCAGACTTGGGGGTCTCCGTGTGTTTTTCCTTTCCTCTCTCTCTCTCTCTCTTTTTTTCTATTATTTTGGCAGACTTTTTGGAATGTCTGGGAGCTAAGGGCTTTGCTTCATGGAGCAGAATTCTGAAGCAAGAGAAAGAGAAAGTTATAGACTAAACCACAGAAATGTAAACACGTCTGCAGCTAAAATAACTCCACTTTCATTGAAAACACTCCTCCTTCACAATCAGACTTCTGTGTGCTATGGTCAATAAAACGGCATGTTAATAGCGACCAATTAATAGATTATGTTGCCCAGCCTTAAAAGTTGAGGGAGTTTTAATTATTATTTTTCAAATTAAAGGAGTGCTTATTTCGCTCCCTTCCCTTGGGGTTGCGGCGGGGGTGGGGGGGCGCGACTTAGCTTTCTTTCTGGCTGTTTGCTGAAATTCTTGGCTGTTAAAAAGTTTGGAGACGGAGAGACACGAGTAGTTTTCACTTGGTTGGAAGGGGAGAGCCTGCAAGGGAAGGGTCTGGGATGAGTTCCTAGCGATCACGCTGGACAGTCGTGACGGTGCCCGCGGGACATGGTCGAAGAGAGGCAGCAGCCAGGTAAGCGCGGTTTTGAAGTCAGAGTTCCCTTAAAAACTGTAACATCTGGAGGGCTGCAGGGCCGCCGCACCGGAGGAGCCAAGCCTCGCGCGCGGCTCCCCCTTTCGGAGGCGGCGTCCTGGGGACACCCTGCTGCCGAGCGCTGCCGTCCCGCGTAGGTCCGGCCGCCCGGCCGTCTCCCGGACGGCTCGGCGCCCCAGCGGCCGCGCCCCGCGCCTCCGGAGCCCCTCCACCCTGGCCCCAGGCTCTCAGGACGCGCACCCGGTAGCGACTCCAGGTGTGACCGCAGCCGGGGGCACCGGCACCGCCGTCTCTTAATTTGAGGGCGACGTTTATGTCAATTCCGAGCAGCATCCGAGGTAGCCCCAGCGGTCATTTTCACCTTCTTCCGACACATCCGGTTTGAACTTTTATTATCTGTAACGTGTGTAACGGCTGAGGCGGGGGGAAAAAAATCTCTTCTAAGTTTCGAGGAGGAAACACTTCCGCGGCATCTCCCACCGCTCGGCGCTCGCCCGCCCCAGCCTGTGCTCGGCCTCTCGCTCCTCTCCGCTCCTGGACGCGCGTCCTGGTTCGCCGCCCGCCGCCGCCCGGGCCCGGACTCCGGCTCTCCGGTCCCAGGCTCCGCTCCTCCCCTTTCTCCCCCTCCTCCTCGCCGTCCTCCTCCTCTTCCTCCTCGGAGCCGCCCGCCGCGTCCCCAAAGCCCAGCAGGGTCCGGACCTGCCCGCGCCGCCGCGCCCCTCGGCCCGAGGGCGCGCCCCCCGGACACGCGCGCCGGGCTACCCACGCGCGCCCCCCGGCCAGGCGCGCGCGCAGCCTCCACGAGCCCCTGGACACGCGCTCGCGCGCGCGGATCCCCAGGCGCACCTGGACACGCGCGCTCGCGCCCCGCGCGCCCCCCACGCCCCGCCCCGCCCCGCCCCCG
>SJYT01069144.1:0-49607 GCA_006410635.1 Cephalophus harveyi | reverse complement strand
CCCGCCGGCAGCCGTGCTCGGCGATTGGCGGGAGCCGGGGCCTCCGGGAGGCCGGCGCCCACACCATGGGCTGAGCCCGTCGGCGCCCAGGGACTCAGTGCCGCCCGGCTCGGCGGCGGCCCCAGTCAGGCACGCGCGCCGGCACACGCGGGCGCGGACACGCGCGGACACCCACGTGCGCAGCGCGCCCTCCCCCGACGGCGGCGCTCGCCTCGGTAAGTCCTGCGCCCCGCGCGCCTTGCCGGCTCCCGCGGCGGGGACGGTGGCGGCCGGGTGACCCGGCTCTTCCGACGGCGCCGGGACAGACGGGGTGTGTGGCGCCGGAGGGCCGGTCCGTCGCTGCCCGGGTCCTGAGGAGGCGCGCGCGCCCCGGAGGGATGGAGAGGGGTGCAGACCTCCACTGCCCGCGAGGGCTGGGGAAGCCGGGCGCGGAGGCTTCGTCTGGGCTCGCAGCGAGCGATGATTTGTTATTGTTTGGAGTGGAAATAAGGCTTGAATGAAAGCCCACGCTCGGCTGAGAGTCGAGACCAGGTGTGGGCTTGGCTGTCGCTGCCCGCTCAGTCCTTCCGTGGGTGGAATCGCCCTCCGACGGCGCCCTCGCCGCGCTCTCCCGGACCTCGGCTTCCTCTCTTTTCTCTGCATCTCTGTCTTTCCCCCTTCTGACACCTCGGCCTGCACGTTTATGTGCTTCCCGTTTACCGCTTACTGGGGACACTTGGCATGTTTAAAAATTATACGTGTATGTCTCAGCAAGCCTTGTTGGTTTCTGTCTGAAATACGACGTCCTTGTATCACAGCTATATATTGTCTAGATATTTTACAAAAGGTACCACCCAGAATTATTTTTTAACATTTTAAAGAATTTAGATGCTATTGTTAACAACGGACTACACTGCCTCATAAAATGGATAAACAGTTTTAACGCAGGTGTGAACATAATGCAGTTCTTCGTTAGGATGATGATAGTTTTCGTTATCCTTCCAAAGAAACGTATTCCTAAGTGCCACAGCTTTCCCACCATGCGTGTTTCTGGAGCTTCTGTAGGTCAGAAAACTTTCAGTGTGACTTAAGAAACAATTTTAGTCTTCCCCTAGTGACATACACGGGGCATAGAGGTAATTTATTTTTTTCAGCATTTTCAGTTCTCTGCAAATAGCTTAGAGCCCTTGCCCGGCCTCAGCTACCCCTCACCTTATCCCAGGGAGGACTGTCACAGTCCCGGGGTTAACCCTTGCTGTACTGGCGGCACCTCGCACTGGCTCTCTCAGTGGGAAGAGTGGGCAAGAGAAGTTAAATGAAAGCCCTAGCCAGATGAATTAATTCATTGTGTGTCAAATTATGAATGAGCTAACCATGCCATTGAGATGGTAATTCTAGGGGAAACAGGATGGGCTGTGCAAGCCTGTGGCTACTACTGCAAAGTTTTCTAATTCTGAAGAAAGGCTTTGTGAGTGCTAGACACATCCCAGATCCTCTCGTGGTCTGGTAACCCAAGCTTCCCTTTGAATCAATAACTTGGATAGTACACTAAACTAGCAAACGGGTATTATGTCTCTTTGAATTATTTGTTAAAGGATGTATAGTTCCAGCTACACTTAGAGTTTTGGTTTCTCTTCTATCACTGTAGAGTCACTTTATTTTCGTGTTAAAAATGTGGGGAAGCATTGTGATATGTTGCTTTCTATGTATCTATTCTCCTATGATGAGTTCTTGGTTATTTAGTCTGAAGTGCCTTCTTTAGGTAAATTTCTGAAAACTCTTGGTTGCCATTTGATTATGTAATGGGGCTGCGTGTACACATCTTTATAAGCTGTGCCCCTGGCCACTTCCTAGGTTTTGTTTTGGTATTAAAAATCTTATTGTGTTTCTAATCTCATAAGATCAGCTCTTTTATTTGTGGTAGAGGCTGAGACCCCAGTGGGGTGCCAGATATATAAATAAGAAGTAAAGCCTGTTTGAAAGATGTCAACCTTGATTTTGAACTTACGTACTATTCTAAAATTTTATGCATTGTGCATATATGGAATATATCATATTTTATAAGTAGGTAATAGGAGACTTTCAACTTTTTTTTCTAACATTAATATCAGGTCTAGTTTTTCCTTGTTACCTGTCTTTAAACAACAACAGAAATAAATAAAAGGAGGATTGTTTCTTCACAAGACAGAGGAACTAATGTTCCAAAGATCTTTTCCTATTCCTCAGTGAAAAACTGGAGCAGGTCAGTGTCAATCATATGATACGGAGGGTGGGGAGACAGTGTCATGTTGAATAAATGTTGGTGCCGCCTGCTCTTTCATAGAGCTTGGTTCAGGAGGTGTCGACAGAGAGACACCCCCCACCCCACCACCCTTCTAAGGAGGCTGCTGGGGCCTGGGACGTGAGATGTGGTCCCTGTAACTGAGATCAGAAGGAAGTCATTATGAGCAGAGTCCTGGCCTTGTGGCGCTGAGAGGCAGGTCTGTGTTTCAGCTGGGGGCTGGTCTCCCTAAACTCAGGTCTCTTTCCACCTCCTGGCTTGGTCACCCTTTGCATCTCAGGGCCACGCTTTTCCAGGCGAGGAGGAGAATTCCATTTTCTTTCCCCAGTGGGTAAGGACACATGGGCCTTCCAAGGATATATCATCCTTCAAAATACAACTTTTCTTTTATCATATGCCTGCACCTTGAATTTGAAACTCTTCAAACCTTTGGAGTTGCAAAGGTTCAAGTGTTTTGGGATATAAGAGGGATTCAAGTGTTTGGGACACGGTTGCAGCAGATTTTGATACCTGGTGGGAGCAGTGGCTGTTCGAGTTTGGTAGCGGTGTATGTTAAAGACCCTGGGGGGACTTGGAAAGTCCCTGAAGTAGCTGGTGACACTTACCCACGAGGTCTCCTAGACGCCCCTGTGTTGTTGACGTCATGAGGGCATCCTCCTTGGTCCTGTTTGTGCCCTCACTTGGCTCAGGAGCAGTTCATTGGCTGGACGTGTGCATGGTCAATACACATCTTCTCACGTTTATAGATTCAAGGCAGTCATTCTGTGGATAAAAACAGCAGAAGTCTCCAGTGGTTGGGCTATCATCCACCCCAGTTATTCAAAATGACCAGGGGGAAATGTTGCCCTCTTAACTTTTTACCTTTTTTACTTTCATACATTTGGGTATTTAGAAGAGAGAGGATTTGGTGCTTTGCATTTGCAACACTGCAGATCCGGTGAAGGTAGAGAAGTGATCTAAAGGCAAGTGGTCTAAAATTACTTTGCTAAATTTAAGTGTAAGTGAGATGTCGACAGCACCAAGTAATTAAAGGGTGCATCTAAAAATGGAGTGCTGGGTCTGAGTTTTAGATTTAAAGTAACTTTTAAGTTCTTCTATTTTGACGGTGGCATGTCATCATCTGGAAGACCCTGATTGCGTATGAGAAACCGTAATTTAACAGTGAAAGTGGGGGGTTCAGTTACCTTGACTCGGAGCGTGGTCAGAACCCTGAGCAAAGGCAGTTGAGTTCTGTGCCTTTTTTTCTGTTTCAGACTGACCGTGAGTGAAGCTGGAAATATCCTTAAAGTGTGTAAAATAGACCTTTTGAGTTACTTTATCACTTCTGAAAATCGTAACCCTGGAGAAGTTGATGGGAGATCTGATCTAGCATAAACCGTTAGCATGGCTGAGGGTTTTGAAAAACCTAGCGTTGTGGCTGCTTTCTGTTTGAGCATACCATCTAATTTTGAACTGTTTCAGTGGGAATGAGATGTTCACACGTCGGTGTCTCACATGGGATTCCTTTTAGTGCTACTGTTATTTCAATAACTGTTCCCCTAGGAAAACCCACTCTGGGACAGAAAAGCAGCCCTCTAACCGATAGGACGGAAAACATAAATCATAAAACAGAAAAAAAGAAAACCTAAAGAATGGTTTAAAAAAAGGGGAAAGAAAAACAGGCACATTTACGGTGATTTTTCAAAACCAAGAAACCCTTACTTTCGCTTGATGAAGGGCTTGGCAGAGGTTCCCAAACCTTCGTTTAAGAGTGAAGAAGGGTGTTTGCCCCGCGGTCTGAGCGCAGGGATGAACTCGCCTTGTCGTATTTCCACCGAGCGGCTCTCCGTTCCCGGTGGGGAGATTTGTTCTCTCCGTGATGGAGTGGAAACGTGGGTTATGGATTTTTTTGGGAGCTTTACAAAAATAGTCAAGTTAGGAAGTAAAAGACGCGTGTGCACGTTTTTCCTGTGCTCCGGGCTGGGAGGTTTGTGTTAACCACCTTTGGGGCAGGAGCAGTTCTGTGAACAGTCAGCAGCCTTGTGGAGGTGGATTCGGGGCGTGGGCTGTGCCTTTCTGTGTGAACTAAGCTGTGTGTCAGGCTGTGTGTCTTCTGAACCGCAGGGGAAACCCAGGATCTTACAATGTCTGTTAACGACCTGTTGCCTTCATGGAATCGATGGATTGGATCAGGCAGTGGAAAAGCGCTGTTCCCTTCCCTCTGCGCTGCCGACGCTTGGAGTTCTGCGCCTGCTGGAGCCAGTAGGATTCTCAGGCTTTTGAGAGGAGATTGAAAGAAGCTGAAATGAGGAGCTGGGAGGGAGGGAGGAGACCTTGGTGGTACCTTGGGGCCCTGGGAGTGAACAAAGATGATTTCAGGATTCTTAAATGGAACCTACAAAGAACGAAGCTGGAAGTAAATAATATTTGAAGTCTGTGCTAGTAATGTGAAATGTTTGGAAACACAAACCATGCACACTTAGCATCTCAACATAAAACCTGAAATTAAATATTAGAAAGTTGAGATTTCTTTTATTGAGAAACGAGGTAAAAAAGCATTTCGAAAGGATACCAATGGGCAACTTAGGAACATTTTAAGAAGACCTCGTTTGAAGAAGAATGGAGACTCGTTAAAATCACATGCAACCTCACAAAGCTGATGCGAGCCCTCTGCAGGATTTACAAATTTGAGTCTATAATTGCCCCAAATTCAAACGTGTCTTGTGCAAGGCTGGCTCTTTTTGGAGCGCAAGTTACTGCAGCAAGAAGACAGAATAAGCAAAAATGGAGGAAAAAAAAATTTGCTTCTTCAGGCTCCGAAAGTACTTCCTAGTCTGTTTGATTCTGGCAGGAAAATTTACTTCACTCCAGGGTTTTAAAATAGAAATAATGACGATGAAGATCAGACCCAGGGAATATGGTGAGTCTTTTCTGGAGAAAGGGGTGTTAGGTCTGCATATTACCTGTGTTTAAGTTCTGAAACTCCACCTCAAACCCTGCCATTCAAACAGAGAAAAGCGATTGTTGCTTGCTGCTTTCCGGGTCAAACAGAGAGGGTTTTAACAGCTGGAATGGGATCAGGTCTGAAAGCAGTTTATAATCCTATTTCGTGATAGACTTTGAGGGATTTTTGCAGCTTTGTAAGACTTGTAAATATACATGATTAAACAGAACACCTTTAAGAGAAGTTTCTCCTACGTAATCTATAACCAAATTGAAAACTGGAGGTAAGTCCAGAAAATCACCCTGTAAGCACATAGAAGCCACAGTCAACTACCAGGAGGCAGAAAGGGGTTATGTCTGTGTAAAGGCTAAGACTGCATTTGCAAGTACGTTTTGCAATTATGTTTTTCTCTACAAACATGAAGTATTATACCATGTTGAATTTTCTTTATTACATTTAAACAACCTGGAAACACATTTCCTCATCAGAATTTATTGATTACCTATTAAATGAGAGCACAGTCCTAAAAGAGATGGGAACGTGGATCACAGAGAGACTGTTCAGACACTGGACATACCTTCAGATTAGAAAAACAACTGCAAATGTAATGGAAAAGCCACAACATTCCAGAGCTCGCCTGTCCGCCGACTCTGGCTGTTGGTGTCCTGCCTGGGTTATTCTTTGCTCAACTAGTTGTACGGACAATATGCAAACAAAATTGTAGCCCCTTTCACTTCAAATAGCTATGGCATTCACCCTGAACGCAGCATCCCTGGGATAACTGTCCACAGGTGGAAATTCACGCAGGAGAGTCAGGAAATGCTGAGAGGGCAGAGGCATGTTTGAGGTCAGATTTGACCTAGGCTTGGAAGGTTCAGGATTCTGGCAGAGGAGGGGCATTCTGAGTCATGGCAAGGCAAGTGCCAGGTAGAGAGGAGGAGGGCAGGCTGACCTTTCAGTGCAAAGCCCTGTGGGGAAGCCTCAGGTCAGGCCTTCAGGAGCTGAAATCTGCGGAGGTGCACGCTGTGGAATCTAGAAGCGCGATGAAAGCTCAGGCCACGTATCTAGAAAGAGGTGGATGTACAGCCATAGCATCCAGAAAGTGGGTGAACGCACAGCCCGTGGGGTCTAGAAAGGGGTGAGCGCACAGCCCGTGGGGTCTAGAAAGGGGTGAGCGCACAGCCCGTGGGGTCTAGAAAGGGGTGAGCGCACAGCCCGTGGGGTCTAGAAAGGGGTGAGCGCACAGCCCGTGGGGTCTAGAAAGGGGTGAGCGCACAGCCCGTGGGGTCTAGAAAGGGGTGAGCGCACAGCCCGTGGGGTCTAGAAAGGGGTGAGCGCACAGCCCGTGGGGTCTAGAAAGGGGTGAGCGCACAGCCCGTGGGGTCTAGAAAGGGGTGAGCGCACAGCCCGTGGGGTCTAGAAAGGGGTGAGCGCACAGCCCGTGGGGTCTAGAAAGGGGTGAGCGCACAGCCCGTGGGGTCTAGAAAGGGGTGAGCGCACAGCCCGTGGGGTCTAGAAAGGGGTGAGCGCACAGCCCGTGGGGTCTAGAAAGGGGTGAGCGCACAGCCCGTGGGGTCTAGAAAGGGGTGAGCGCACAGCCCGTGGGGTCTAGAAAGGGGTGAGCGCACAGCCCGTGGGGTCTAGAAAGGGGTGAGCGCACAGCCCGTGGGGTCTAGAAAGGGGTGAGCGCACAGCCCGTGGGGTCTAGAAAGGGGTGAGCGCACAGCCCGTGGGGTCTAGAAAGGGGTGAGCGCACAGCCCGTGGGGTCTAGAAAGGGGTGAGCGCACAGCCCGTGGGGTCTAGAAAGGGGTGAGCGCACAGCCCGTGGGGTCTAGAAAGGGGTGAGCGCACAGCCCGTGGGGTCTAGAAAGGGGTGAGCGCACAGCCCGTGGGGTCTAGAAAGGGGTGAGTGCACAGCCCGTGGGGTCTAGAAAGGGGGTGAACGCACAGCCCGTGGGGTGTAGAAAGGGGTGAACACACAGGCCGATGCACGTGTTACACGCATTCAGCAGTGCCGCCTGCTTGAACCTGACCAGTGTGACAGTGAACCAGGGCCCTGGGCTCTGCAGTGTTGGGGGCAGTGGTCCCTGGGGGGTGCTCACGTGCTCCGTGGGCACCATGAGAGGCCACCCTCGCGCCTGCTGTGGGTCAGTGTTGGGGAAGTTTGTGTCTCATCCACACGTCCTTCTCTCTCACAGCCTTTGGGGAGAGCTTCGTTTTTCGTCTCAGCCTCGGGAGCAGCTTTGTGAGCTGGGTGCCGGCCAGCGTGGAGGCCTGCGCGTGCCCAGCTCGGGCCTGGGTGCAGGACCCCGTGGCCTGCGTGGCGGACGGCTGAGTTCTGAGCTCCTCCTCCTGTTCTTTCCCTTGCTTCCCTTTAGTCTCAGCTCTGCTGTTTATTTTGCACCTACTTCAGAATTTAAAGCAAAACAAAACAAATCCTTGTCATATCGCGTGTATCCTTGTGGATCGCTTTCAGTCCTTTTAGGGGACAGGGTAGGGTATGAATAAAATAATCCACTTCATTAGAGTTAGACAATCAAAAAGTAATATCGACCATGCCAGAGGAAGATCAGAAAACACTTCCCGAAGGTCGGGCTGCACCAGGGCAGATCCTGGCTCTGGTGGGCCGAATGGGGGTGAGGGCCCCCCGCTTCCCATCATGGGTGGCCTCCTGGGGGTGGTGCTTGGCGTGTGGGACGTGCTACCTGGGAGCTGGGTGACATGGTGGGTGCTGGAACGGCCCGACCTCTGGCCTTGGAAGGACCGATATAGACACAGATGTCAGGAACCCAAGTGTGAAGTTAAAAGGTAGGGAGTGGGGCTTCCCAGGTGGCCCAGTGGTTGAGCATCCTCCTGCCAGGGCAGGGGACACCAGGTTGATCCCGGGTCTGGGGAGGTTCCCACCTGCTGCTGAGGAACTCAGCCAAGAGCCTCAGCTGCTGGGCCCGAGCCCATGTGCTGTGACACCACGCGCTGTGACAACCACGCGCCCCCCAGAGCCTGTGCTCCGCAGCCAGAGACGCCGCTGCAGTGAGCAGCCCACGCACTGCCGTGAAGAGTGGGCCCCGCTCACTGCATCGAGAGAACCTGTGTGCCGCCACCAGTGCAACCAAAAATAAATGAATCTTAAAAACAACAGAGCAGGTAGGGAGTAAAGGGATCCTGCCAAGGGGGAGGGAGGTGTGATGTTTGTGTGGAGCACGCTCGCTGACCTGGACTCCCCACCAGACGGTGCAGAAGTGGGAGCCCTGTAGCCCTGGGGTGTCCTCCCCACGGCGCTGTGAGGGCGGGGGCTTTCCTGAGCCCATCTTCCAGAGGGGCAGAGTGAGGCTCCCGAGCGGCCGGCGTGGCCCGAGTTCCCAGATGGTCAGAGCCAGAGCAGAGGCGGAACCCAGCTGGGGGTCGGCCCTGGGTCTCCGGTGCCGCCAGGAGTTCCCCGCGTCAGAGCGGAGGGTCCACTTCCAGAAGTGACTGCGGGAAGGGGGCAGGTGACGTGGGGACTGGGAGGACGGGAGGTCAGAGGGTGCTGGGCGGGGGGAGTAGAATGCGAATCTCGCGTGTAGCTTGTAGCTTTTAGCTTTCTAGTGGCCACGTTACAAAAGGAGAAAGAGACAGATGAAATTCATTCTAATAATCTCTTTTATGTAACGCAGTGTGTCCAAAATAACACTTCAAGTGTCATCTATATAAAAATGTGGATGAACTCTTTTACCTTTTTTCCTACATTAAATCTCAAAATCCGGCGTGTCGTTTACATAGGTGTTCAGTTACATAGGTGGTTTAATTGCTGAGTCGTATCCGACTATTTTTTGACCCCCATGGACTGTAGCCCGCTAAGCTCCTCTGTCCGTGGGGATTTCCCAGGCAAGAATGTTGGGTTACCATGTCCTTCTCCAGGGGATCTTCCCAACCCAGGGATCAGACCTGCGTCTCCTGCATCTCCTGCTTTGCGGGCTCTTTACCCACTGAGCCACCAGGGAAGCCCAGTTTACGTATACAGTACATCTCAGTTTTGGACTGGCTGTATCTCACATACTTAATAGCCACACGAGTGGCAACTGTATTGGACTGTGCACGTCGGGAATATTCAGCAGCAGAATTCAGATTTAATGCAAGTGGCCGTGAAGTCTATTATATAACTTGATCACAGGAATAGAATTTTTGTGACTTCATGTCCCTCTTGGCAGTATTACCCAGTACCTCATGCTGGAGCCAGAAATGATAGTAATTAAAAAGGGAACTCTAGCATGGTATGTACAGTGTCAGATCTGCAGTTTTCAAGTTGGAGGGATCACGAATATATGATTTCTTGTCAATTCGCTTCATGCTTTTCAAAGGCAAAACCAACTCTCTGCTTTCACACTAAAACTTTGTATGCTTGGTGACAAATAGTTTTTGTTAGAATTGTCTTCTGACAACCTCAGGTGTAAACATTTTGACTATTCCCTGTTTAAGGCTGATGTCGGCAGATGACATATGTCATTTTTTGCACACGGACAGTGTGTTGAGAATAATGGAATTGGTCATTTTGAGGAATAGCATTCTTGAGGCGCTGGAGCCCCAGAGAAAGAAAGGATAACCGTCAGATGGATTGCTACGGAATTAGCTCCCGAGACCACACGTTCGTTCACGGATTCCGTGAAGGCAGAGCGCATCCAACGCGGACCTATCTGTTGGGCTGAGCACTGAGGTTCATGGCACGTCTTACAAAGTCAGTCGCCTCGCTCGTGTGCTGCTTCTGATTACCGATGTACCCTGTGTAATGTAGTCATTGAGCAACTCAGCCCCTTTACCGTATGAATGTTTTTGTTATTGTTCAGCTGCTCAGTCGTGTCCGACTCTGCGACCCCATGGACTGCAGCACGCCAGCCTCTCCTGCCCTTCACTGTCTCCCAGAGTTTCCCCTGAATAAGAAGTCTGTGTTCGATTCAGGACCTGGTCTGCAGCAAAATCCTGGTCTGCGCATTCTTCTAGGTAGTTCTGTGTTCATCCCCAGCCGGGCCGGAGGGAATGTAACTCCTTTGTTCTGGTTTGTTCTTCCTGATGGGCAGTGCTTACCACAAACAAAGCAAGACCGTGTTAAATAAAATGTGCGCCTTTTCTCGACTCTCATTTGCTGCACAGAATCTTTACACCTAATTCAGGGCAACTGAACGCAGAGAGAAAGGATATTGCGATTTATTAAAAGGGAAAAAAAAAAAAAAAAGCCAGAAAACACACAACTCTCAAACAGGGCTTTGTGTGCCGGTCTGCGTGTGACGCATCTCTTATTGTCCGATGCTTCATTTTGGATCGGCTGAGGATAAGTCAGAACATGAGGACGTTTGTGGTCTGTGAGGCATGTGGTGGGGCTTGGTGCTTTCAAAGGTGGGCAACACGTTTAAACCTTGTAGCTCAGTCCTGATTCATTCGACCCGGAGCATCGGCTGCCAGGGGAGAGGCTGTCGGGGTACCTGCAGTTCTGTTCCGAGACCTACTGCCCATCCACTGGACGCCCAGCGGCTAGCTCTGCACTCTTCTCCCCCACAGGCGTGCAAATTCAATTTTAAAGTCTAAATTGTATTTGAGAAGTCTGAAGCACATTAAGCCTTCTTAAATAATTCACTCGGGGTTACGTTCCGTGAACATGTGTAAATATGAGAACGTGCGAGGCAAGTGGTCTAAACAGAGAGGGAATGCGAGACCACAGTGATGGGAGCCACGTGTGCGTAAGGCCTCAGGGGAAAAACCGTATCATCGCTGGCACCCCACGCCTCGGACGGGCAGCGTGGCTTGGAAGGGGGGGTTGAGGTCCGGTTGCTTCTACCCGGGATCCTCAGTTTACCGCTTCTTGAGTAAGACCCTGGAGACAAACTCCGGAATGACTGATCACTCACAGAAGCAGCTCTGGGCTGGGGCACAGAGCAGGTGATGGGGTCCCCTGCCCCGGCCCCATGTGGGTCCTCCCACCGGCTTCTTCAGCTGGGCGTTTGCGGGTGTGCGATGGCTAAAGTGTGCTCTGAAAACTACTCTGTTTAGTCAAACTTGGATTGAGCATGTCAGCTGTGGAGGTTCTTTTTTCCCCTTTCCAGGCTAAACAGCTATCATAGGCTATAGGGATGTGTGGGTGGGTTCAATGACAGGACCAGTCACACCCAGCAGAGTCACCTCGTAAAGGCGTTGCTAGGCGTTTCCATGTCCCGGTGACCTCTGGACTCACAGATCGCCCGTCTCGGCTGCCAGAGCCCCTGTCGCTCCTGCAAGGGGTCTTATTTCCTTAAGTGCCCAGACAGCGTGGCTTTAAGGTCAATGTCAGCAAAGTGTCACCTGCAGTGAGCACGCACAGGGGCCAACAGAACCACGCCAGCGAGTCTAATGAAACCAGGCTGCAGAAGTGGGGCGATGTTGGAATATCCTGCCCCTGCTTGCTGTCCCGTGTCTGGTTTTCATGGAAATTTGTGTCTGGGAATGAGGGGGGATCGGAATGGATTTGCTGGAGGCAGGTGCCTGCGTTCTTTGGCCATGCCCGTCAGGACTCTGGTCCAGGATCTCCGAGCAGGGGAGGGAGTCAGAGCCACTGGAGATTGAGTGAGCACCGTGCAGTCTTTTTAAGACACGGAGGGTTTTCACGGACTTCCTGATGTTTGAAAATTATTCATAAAAGTCTGCCCCCGTCCGGGAGTTTTAGGGCAGAAAACATCCCCCACTTACTGTTCATCCTCCATAAATTTACTCTTTCAGGTCATCGCAAAGTTCCTTCTGTATTCTGTGATGCTGGTGTATGTAATCTTCGAGGTTGTGAGTTAAAAGGACTCTGTTTCTCTCTCCAGCCAGGGCACAGCCAGTTCAGGTCAGAAAATCATGCTGCATTGGGGATGGCCCTGTTAGACATATAGGATACCTCGCCAAAAGGCTGGGAATAAACTCTGACCCAACCAACCCAGGTGAAAGAAGATTCAACAAGTGGAAATGAGGATGAGAATCTGTTACATGGCCCTGGCAAAGGAAGCAGGATTAAACGCTGTTTCTCAGCTCTTGCTCCAAGCAAGTAAAAATAAGAATTGCACATCTTGTATTTGAGAAAGTTGAATGCATTCTTCCTTTTTAGAATAAGCAAGATTCTTAGTAAACTAAGGCAAGAAGACGTTGTTTGCTATATTGAATATTTAATACAGAATGAAAAGATACTCTGGGAGATCTTTATAGTTTGTAGACAGTGAAAAATAATAGGTCATTGTTTTCAAACAAGTACAGTTATCTGCTTCATTTGCATCAGAATATTAGCGCTTTGTTTGTTTCCATTTCTATATTTTGGTTTGCCTTTGGTTTTGTTTCTTGTGCTTAATACCCACTGGCTTCTAAAACGTAAGAGGAGATGTCAGAGGAGACCTGTAGGTGAATTGTTGCCTAGAGTATCTCCTTTGATAAAGACCCTGCTGCTGGGAGGGATTGGGGGCAGGAGGAGAAGGGGACGACAGAGGACGAGATGGCTGGATGGCATCACTGACTCGATGGACGTGAGTTTGCGTGAACTCCGGGAGTTGGCGATGGACGGGGAGGGCTGGCGTGCTGCGATTCATGGGGTGGAAAAGAGTCGGACATGACTGAGCGGCTGAACAACAGCAGTGTAGTATAACTCTTTCAGTTTCCAATATACAAAGAAATAATTTTGAGGAGTCCTAAACAGACTGGAGTAAATGCAGACAGGATGTATTTATCACTGAGACACCTGTGCTAAATGTATCAAGAAGTAACGATATTCTGTGATGCAGTTAACCCTTTGGCTTAAATTAGTCTTTTTCAACCTTTTCTGAAGAGTCTTTCCAACCTTTCAAGAGCCTTTTCAAACAGTTTTCCCTCTAATCACTCCTCTCCCACATGAATATTGAATGCCACGGATATATAGCATATTGGTTTAGGAATTTTACATCGACATATACATGTATATATGCATTTGCATGTATCTGTGTTTTATATATGAAAGAGGGAGACATTTTTTCATTTCAAGAACAGATTTTAGCTTCTTTGGGAACACATGGCTTCACTTTGAGAGATGCTGATTGTTTAAGAGAAAAGAGGACAGATACTAGTCCACAAACTTAGAAAGCACTGAAAGAGGGGAGCCACTCGGGAGAGTCAGCACGTTATGCTGGGGGATTATGTTAGCCCTTGAGTCCACAGTAGCCTGAAACTCACAGTAGTAAAGCAAAGGCAACTTTTAATTGTATTTTTTATTGAAGTATGTAGTTGATTTACAATGTTGTGTTAATTTCAAGCAAAGGCAGTCGGCTGCTCCAAGGGCTTCACTGACCGTGTGCTGCTACCGCTGACCGAATACTCTCCGCAGGAGAACAGGTGGTGGGGTGTTTATCAGACTTAGGGTGTGTGTAATCAGTCGGTCTGCAGAAACTCCTGAGTTGCAAAAGCAAGACCCCCAGGAATAGGGATCGTAAGACCTCCTAGAGGCCAGGAACCTTTTTCGCGTAGCCTTTACCTCCCCATCTGGGCAGGGTCAGCCCCACTTGGCTTTTGCAGACAGCACGTCCCCGCCGTCATGAATGTAGAAACAGAGGTCGTGCGCCCGATGGATACAGCTGGATCCCATTGGCACTAACGTTGTTTCCCCTCCAGTAAAAATGGAAATATATTAAACAACAAACAACCCCAAAGACACTCTGAGCTGAAACCAAAAATCAATCAGAAAGAGAAAAACACTTGGGTCAGTGTCAAGAGAAACAAATCCACGCCAGCACAGATTTTTATGAAAATGGTCACTGAATAGTATTTCCATGAACAGGCAGCTGACTCAGAGGTGGAGGGTGAGTGTTCTGAGCACTGTCTGAGCTGCCCGCCCACGCCTGGAGCTGACGGACGCTTACTCGAAGGGACCCGGGGATGCCGAAAATAGGAAAAACTGCACTAAGGAAAAAAAAACCGGATTCTTAGGAAGGGAGGGGTGGGCGTGCTGTGAGACCAGAGGGGTTTGGGAAGAAGCTCAGAGTGTGTTTGAGTTTCCCCTCGTCACCAGCAGTCCTGACAGATCTCTGGTTCTCAAAGCCAGTACGAGTATCCAGCGTCCCTTCTCCTCTAGAAAAAATCACACGATGAATACATCTCTGTGAGAGCAGAAGGCCCCAAAGTGAAGTTTTGCTTTTTCTTCTTCAGCTAAGACAGTTTGAAAGAGACCGTTCATTGTACATGTTACATTCGGCCACAACTGAGAACAGAACCGGTCCATCCAGGGCAAAGGACCCAGAGGGGCCGTTCTGATGTGAGAAGGTGGGTCTCTCAAAGGGGTCGAGGCAGTCAGCCTGGCCATCGGTGTTTCAGATCCCGCGCGACAGGTTCTGGGCGGCAGGCTTGCTGCCCAGCAGCCGTCCCCGCCCCTGGCCTCTGGCTCCTCTCGTTCCTGCTCCTGTGTCTTCCCTGGGTGCGCAGGGCTCCTGGGACCCCTCCCTGCCTCATCTTCCAACTTCGGAGCTTCAGCCCACGCTTTCGCTTCCTTCACTTTGCTCTCGAGGCGTGGAGGTGTCTCAGAAGATGGTGCTGGGGCCAGGAGGCGAGGTGGTTTCCAGTGCTTCCCTCCAGCTCGTGGTGTTAGGAGGAGTCATGGTATTTTCTGGGAGTTTGCTTCTTCCGGGAACATCGCTAGGAGACGTGCTTCCCTTGAGATAGGAGGTCCAGGTGGCCCCGGGCCTCTCCGGCCCCGTGGCGTGACACAGAGCCTGGCTGCTCCTTCCACCTGCCTCTGATGTTGTCTGGGCTGTGCATTTGGAAGGTAGAAGGCGCGCTTCCGTGGATTCTTTCTGTCTCTATTGTCTGCATTTTAAGAGATGCTTCAGTCCAAGCTTCCCTTCCCTAGTGGCTCAGATGGTAAAGAATGTGCCTGCAACGCAGGAGACCCGGCTTCAGTCCCTGGCTTGGGAAGATGCCCTGGAGAAGGAAATGGCAACCTCCTCCCGTATTCTCGCCTGGAGAATCCCATGGACAGAGGAGCCTGGTGGGCTACAGTCCACAGGGTCGCAGAGTCGGACACGACTGAGCGACTAACACTTTCACTTTAACTCCAAGCAGGGCTTCCGGGTGGCCCTCGTGGTAAAGAGCCCACTTGCCAAGGCAGCAGACATAAGAGCCGCTGCTGCTGAGGCGCTTCAGTCGCGTCCGACTCTGTGCGACCCCACAGACGGCAGCCCACCAGGCTCTCCCGTCCCTGGGACTCTCCAGGCAAGAACGCTGGAGTGGGTTGCCATTTCCTTCTCCAATGCATGAGAGTGAAAAGGGAAAGTGAAGTTGCTCAGTCATGTCTGACTCTTAGCGACCCCACGGACTGCAGCCTACCAGGCTCCTCCGTCCATGGGATTTTCCAGGCAAGAGTACTGGAGTGGGTTGCCATTCCCTTCCCCAAGAGACATAAGAGGCTCAGGTTCAATCCCTGGGTTGGAAAGATCCCCTGGAGGAGGGCATGGCAACCCACTCCCGTATTCCTGCCTAGAGAATCCCATGTTCAGAGGAGCCTGGTGGGTTGTCGTCCATGGGGTCACAAAGAGTTGGATGTGACTGAAGCAACTTAGCGTAGCATAGCATAACTCCCAGCAAGTAGCATTTATTTACAGAAGCCCCCTCTCCTTGGCGTTCCTCCTTCTCTTCTTTACATAGGACTTCTGTTTAATTCCTTAGAGATAAGCGTTAGTTTGAGTCAGCGGTGATCCACAGTCAGAATTTTGAAAACCAAACATGAGAACTGACCAAATGCTATGTTGTGGTTGCGTGAAGACCAGATTTGGGAGTTGATGAGTCCATGCCCTTAAAAATCACCCAGAATGGCTCTCCAGACTGTGACTGCTCTCACAGTGCATGCTGTGGCAAAATATCATTATTTTATAATCATATCATATATATCATTTTATAATCATCATATCAATCAAAACATCATATTATTATTGATTTTTTTCAGTAATAAGATCCTATTAGATGACTTACCAGAATGTATGCCTATAAATGCTTATATTTCAAGCTCTATACCTCATCTCCCTCAGCTAGAGTTGATGCTTCATTTTGCCTTTCCTGGGGAATTTCCTTTGAACTTACTAATCGAGAGCGCTGACTGTGAAACAGTCTGTGTGTGTGTGTGTGCACGTGCAAAGTCACCTCAGTTGTGTCCAACTCTTTGCAACCCCGTGGAATGTAGCGCTCCAGACTCCTCTGTCCATGGAAATCTCCAGGCCAGAATACTGGAGTGGGTTGCCATGCCCTCCTCCAGGGGATCTTCCCAACCCAGGGACTGAACTCGCGCCTCCTGCAGTGAAGGTGGATTCTTTACGACTGAGCCACCAGGGAAGCCCACGTATATGTAAAGTCTAGTGCGTGGATTTTATGCATACTGTATGCATGGTCTATTGCGTGTATTACAGTGCTATGATAATCCCGTCAGTATTGTGATAACCCTTCACCCAGAGCCTAGACTCAGGATAAGCTGCCTCTTCTTAGACCACATTCAGAGACGTCCCCGAGGACCCCAGTCTCACTGACTCTCAGTCTGTTGCCAATTACTCAGGTAGAAAATGACTGTGTTTGGTGTGATCTCCTTCTCCGGGGGTCCCTGTGGGCCGAGGGACCCACAGCTCGTGTACGGGAAGGCTGCACAGCTCCACAGAAGCCTTCACGAGACCAGCGGAGCCTGTGGGAGGCGCTTCTCACGTTGGAGGGTTGAATCCCCTTGCGCCTAGTCGCTCGGCCGTGGCCGACTCCTTCCGGCTCTCCACTGTAGCCTGCCAGGCTCCTCGGTCCGTGGGATTGTCCAGGCAGGAGTACTGCAGTGGCTTGCCGTTTCTTCTCCTTGAATCTCCTTAAAGAATATACGATTTTAAAACTTATATATATTTATTATTATCTTATTTATTTTTATTATTTTTTTGGCTTCGCTGGGTCTTTGTGGCGGTGTGCATTCTTTAGTTGTGGCACGCAGGCTTAGCCGCTCTGTGGCACGTGGGATCTTTTAGTTCCCTGGGGGATTGGGCCTGTGTCCCCTGCATCGGAAGGCGGACTCTCAGCCACTGTACCACCAAGGAAGTCCCCAGATGTAAGATTCCTAAAAGCAAAGGTGTCTTCCCGTCATGTTTGTTGTAATATGTAGAAAAATCTTTTGAAAGGAAGTATTCTGCTGAGTATAAATAGCATCACACTGGATTGCAGGTCGGATGCCACCCTAATAAATGGAACCCCACTTTTCCTGGAAGTCAGAAAGGCAGTCAGAACCCTGCTCTTTGCTCCCTACTTCATGCCTTGGCCTCGATCCAGGCTGGTGATCCAGAGTGGACCCGTAGGTGCTGAGCAGAGTGTGGCTGGAAAGACCCTTCTAGGGAGGACAGACAACTCCACTCGTGTTTGCTGAGCTGATGGGACAGAAAGAGAGAAAGGTGACGGAGTGTTGTGGTCACACAGGTGCCGGGGACCCAGCCTCTGTCAGTGGCTGGTCTCTGGCTGCTGGACTGAGTCACCCTCTACAGGGGAGGGCTTGTTACCTCCATCGCCTGCCAACGTTCCAGTCAAGGCCTTGGGGCGTTTCTTCTCCCCTTGCCTGGAAACCCCACTGAAGCCATGGATTTACATAAGCACATAGTCATGATTCTCTGCCTTGACCCAAAATGGAACTGGGAACGTTTTCAGGTGATCCTGCCAGCCCTGAAAACGGTTGAGTCGAATCTAGCCTTTGACCTCTTGAGTGTTGTTTTCTTGGGTTGGGCTATTTCAGGAGCATGTGTGCTTGCGAAGTCGCTTCAGTGGTATTCTCTTTTTTTTAAATTTATTTTAATTGGAGGCTAATTGCTTTACAAGATTGTGGTGGTTTTTGCCATGCATTCACATGAATCAGCCATGGGTATACATGTGTCCCCCATCCTGAACCCCCCTCCCACCTCCCTCCCCATCCCATCCCTCAGTGTCATCCCAGTGCACCGGCCCTGAGTGCCCTGTCTCTTGTATTGAACCTGGACTGGCGATCTGTTTCACATATGATAATATACATGTTTCAATGCTATTCTCTCAAATCATCCCACCCTCGCCTTCTCCCACCGAGTGGTTTCGTCGTCTTTGCGACCCCATAGACTGTGGCCCACCAGGCTCCTCGGTCCGTGGGGATTCCCCAGGATCCTGGCATGGGGTGCCATGCCCTCCTCCAGGGATGTTCCCCGACCCAAGGACTGAATCCGTGTCTCTTACATCTCCTGCGTTGGCAGGCGGGTTCTTTATCCCTGCTGCCACCTGGGAAGCCCCATTTTTCAGGAGAGGGCTGGTCGCTTTTGTATTTGCAGAACCACCTGGGTTTCTTTGTGGTCTGAAGACCTGTTCTACCATAAGAAAGCATTTTGCCCCTTAAATAAAGGGACTGGAGACTACCGTGCTCGGCTCTGGGATGTGTCAGGGTTAGAAGGAGGCAGAACTGTGGCCCGGCTCTGTGTCTCTCTGCAGGCTTGCAGGTTCGGGGACTGTTAGGTGGGAGGGTCGTGGAGTGCATGTGGGCTCACTAGGTATATCCAGAAAGATGTTTTTGTTTCCCCACTTGGGGTTTTAGTCCTGAGACTGCCAATTAAACCATCCCATAAATCCTCTGTTATAGGTAGTAAAACCTAATTTTAGATTTCCTGCTTGCTCCAGTGTCTTACTTGATTGCTACTCGCTGGCGAAAGGCTGGCCCTGGGCGGCAGGCACTTAGTTCACGCTGTACCACGTGTTCAAGCCTTTTTTCTCACATCTTTGGGGTTGGGTCTGAACTCACTGACTTCTTTTATCTTGAGTTTCAAGACCTCCTGAGGATCATGATTTGCAGAACTCTGCCGCTTACTTAGTTCTTTTTGGTGAACAACTTTGATGCAAGAGAATAAGGGCAGGGGGCACCAAGAAGGGGGTGGACATTGGGGTGGATCAAGTGAAGAAGGGTGAAGGCCTTTGCAGTTTTTGTTCAGAATATGAGGATCTGTCCTCTGCAGGTCGTTCATGTTCCGTGATCTGTAACTCAGACCCTTCCTACTGCTGGAAACTTCTCAGGAAGACACATGTGAATGCCTATGAGAACCCGTTCTTCCTAAATCTCCCAACACCTTCCACCGACTATCCTGAATGTCACTGAGCCCAAGCTGGCACTGCCCGTCTCATGACAGGCAGGTTGTTGGGAAAAGGGATAGGGATTTTATTCAGAATGCCAGCTGACCAAGAAGTGGTGGACCAGCGTCCCAAAGAACCATCTTCCCCGAGTCAGAATCCAGGCTTCTTTTATAACTAAAAAGGAGCTTTCCTGGTGGCTCCGGCAGTAAAGAAGCCCCTGTAGTTCAGGAGACCCAGGTTCGATCCCTGGGTTTGGGAAGGTCCCCTGGAGGAGGAAATGGTAACCCACTCCTGGGTTCTTGCCTGAGAAATCCCATGGACAGAGGAGCCTGGCAGCCTACGGGCCATGGGGTCACAAGAGTTGGACAAGACTTAGTGACTAAACCACCACCGTCACCACACAGGAAAATGGGGGTGGGGTGGGGGGTGTTGGTTGTTGCAAACTTCTTGGGGCCAGATCCTTTGTTCTTGCAGCTGTCCATGTAGGTCTGATCAGGATGTTCCTGTAAACCTCCCAACAAGACTACTGGTACCTTCTGTTCTGCAACTTTGTCTCTGTGTGAGTGGAAAAGTGTTACACCTTTAAGGTCAGAGCTCTGAGAATGGGCTCTCCTGTATATTTCAGGCTATAGGCAACATTCTGGTAGCAAAAGCAATAGAAGGCAAAGGTTAAAGTAAAAGAAGCAGATCTGATGTGGAGTCAGATTTGTTCTTTGTTACACTGATGATTTAGGGAAGCAGAAAACTGGGAGGTTGGGAGGCGTGAGTGTGACTTCCCATTGTCTTTCTGAGTCACAAATCCAGTCTCTGGTTTCCTGGTATTATTACAGTAATAACTGCCCCTCTCTCATCCCTTGAGTTTATAAGTGGGTGTAAGGAGGTTAACAAGGATATTCTGGGTTTTGAGGCAGCCAAAATTTATTGCCTACGAAGGAGAGGTGAAACTCATGGGAACGTTGTTCTCTCACCCTGGAGACTTGGCAGGGAGCAGTGTGCCCCAAAACTCACGTAAGAGTTTTGGTGTGTCTGTGTATATAGATTTATTGGTTCGGGCACTGGTGGGACGTGAAGTGAAATCTATGTGAACAGTGTTAACATGTTCAAAACTTACAAAGGACTTGTCTAAGCATTTTTGAACTTTGGAAGGCGGTATGTCTAACAGGCAGTCTGTATATAGTACTTTCTTCCCATTGTGGAAATATTAGTACATACAGATAGACAAAATATTTAAATTTAATCTTTTCACACTTATTGTCAGTTCTGGCTACTGACAGTGTTGCATTTAACTCCAGAGGAGTGGTAATTTTTTTTTTTTAATGCACGTTTTTTTTTCCTGTAAGTGGATCATCTCTCTCTCTCTCTCTCTCTCTCTCTCACACACACACACACACACACACACACACACACACACACACACACACGTCTATATATATTATATATTTAAAGAAGGCAGGTTTTATTTATTTTTGTTTTGATTCTTTTTTGATGCCGACCATTTTTAAAGTCTTTATTGAATTTGTTACAATATTGCTTCTGTTTTATGTTTTGGCCACCAGGCTTGTAGGATTTTAGCTTCCCCACCAGGGATGGAACCTGCTCGCCCTGCACTGAAAAGTGAAGTCTCAACCACCGGATCACCAGGGGAGTCCCTGCATGTATTTTTAGAACCTGTGTTTTTTACTTAACATTGTGTCTGTCCATGTCAGTAAATATGCTTCATGAAACATCTTTTCTTCTGTCACGCTATTTCAAGGCTGAAATGGCAACCCACTGCAACATTCTTGCCTGGAAAATCACATGGATGGAGGAGCTTGGTGGGCAAAACCCCATGGGGTCACAAGGAGTCCGGCAGGACTCAGTGACTAACTCACCCAAAGAGGACTCACTCAGGCCTCTCTGAGTGTTTAGGCTGTTTCCAGTTTTCTTTATTATGAACCCAGAGGTCTCTGTCTTGGCTGCCCAATACGGATGCCCAGGGCCCATCACAGAACAATTAAGTCAGGCTGTGTTGGGGGCAAGGCCCAGGAATCAGTATGCTGACATCCTCTTAGGGTTTAAGATCACTGTTGCAAACCATGCTGTCGAGTTACAGATTGGGACACGTTCTTGGAAATAGAATTGTGGGGACAAAGGTGTGTGTCGATTTGGACACCACGAATTTTCTGCTAAAGAAGAGGAGGATTTTCTCTTCCCCTCCCATCCCCTGCTCCTCCATCCTTCCAAGGAGTTAAACTATGACATTGGTTATATTAACATTCACTTCTAATCTGATTATTACTATGTAACTGTTACTACAGGTGAGCAGTGTGGTATGTTCAGTTCAGTTCAGATGCTCAGTCATGTCCAACTCTCTGCGACCCCATGGCCCACAGCACTCCAGGCTGCCCGGTTCATCACCAACTCCTGGAGTTTACCCAAACTCATGTCCGTTGAGTCAGTGATGCCATCCAACCATCTCATCCTCTGTCGTCCCCTTCTCCTCCTGCCCTCAATCTTTCCCAGCATCAGGGTCTTTTCCAATAAGTCAACTCTTTGCATCAGGTGGCCAAACTATTGGAGTTTCAGTTTCAGCATCAGTCCTTCCAATGAATATTCAGGGCTGACTTCCTTTAGGCTGGACTGGTGATATCTCCTTGCAGTCCAAGGGACTCTCAAGAGTCTTCTCCAGCCCCAGTTGTGGTACTATGGTTGTATTGTCTTTTTGTCTATTCCCAGTGTGATTCCTGGGATTTGAGTGTTTTCCCTTAGTTTTTCTACTTGCTTATCAATCACAGATGCCAGTCAGCTTCCTAGCATGACTGGCGTCTCCTGCTGGGGTGGGAAGATGGTTTGGTACCCTCTCAGGCTTTTGGAGGGAGGGAAGAGGATGCCTTGCGAGCCTGTGTTCCCAGGTTCCTGCTGAATCAGCCGCTCCCAGGCAGGGGGATGCCTTGCGCTAGGCTCCCTGTCCCTCCGTTTCGTCATCATTCCCATTCTCAGAGTAACCCTCAGCTTGGCCATTGGCCAGGCTTTCAGTTCTGTTCCAAAAGCATTTTCTTCACAATTTTGAACGTGATGCTTCATTGACTCTCTTGTTTCCTGTTTCCTTTTTTTTTTTTTTTTTAAATTGAAGTAGAGTTGATGTACAATGTTATATATAAGTTACAGGTGCACAGTGCCGTGAATCTAAATTTTTAAAGGTTATATGGTTCCTGTTTATTCTCTCTGAATGCTCCCAGATTTTTCTGCGTGTTCTTGGTGTCCTGAATTTTCACAGTGATGTACCTTAGTGAGACTTTGCTTCCTTTTATTTTGTGAGGTGCTCAAGGGGGCTCTTTCTGTCTAGAAGTTCATGCCTTTCTGTTTTTAGGAAGTTTTCCTGTATTACTACTTTTATAATTTTCCTTCCGTTTTACACTTGTGTGCTTTCCTTAGAACGGTTTTTAGTTAGGGATTGACTCTCTTTTCTGATTTGTTATTTTGGCATCTTTTTTTTTTTTTTAATGGAGGCGGCTTATGTTCTTATTGCTCAACATCTTAGCTGTCTCTTATACACATCTAGATGTGTATAAGAGACAGCTTCACAACATTGNTTCCTTAGAACGGTTTTTAGTTAGGGATTGACTCTCTTTTCTGATTTGTTATTTTGGCATCTTTTTTTTTTTTTTAATGGAGGCGGCTTATGTTCTTATTGCTCAACATCTTAGTGACGGTTTTATAAGTTATTTTTTTTTTCTGCTTCCTGTCATCTCTTTTCGCTCTGAGCTTTTTCGCTTGTTTCTGTTTGTTGGTTTCTGGCCGCTGTCTCACGTTGGAGGCCTTTCTCCCGTCTGGTGCTGCCTGGCTGCTTGTTCGGATGGAGAGCCAGTCTCCAGGATCGTGACCGTGAGCGCAGGGTGGGGGTGTTGGCTGTCCTGTGTGCCGTGGTGGCGGGGGTGGGGGGTGCTGACCTTGGCCTTGGGGAACAGGTGGCTGTCTTGGAGCTTTTCCTTTAGGGCTGGTGGTATCTCCAGAGAGGATCCTGCAGACTTCCTCGTCGGGGTGGGTTGGGCAGTGGAGTGAGGCCTGGGGTTGGAGAGCCTGGCTGCAGAGCACTGAGAGTCAGCAAAGAGAAGGTCTTTGGAGGGGAGAGTCTCACCCTTTGCTTAGTTCTCCTCATCCCCACACTCTGAAGGCCTGGGATCCTACCCATCCCTGGGGAGAGACCTCCAATTACCTGCCAGGGTGTGGATCAACACTTAACGTGGCCCCAGTTCCCTTAGTTCAGTCGCTCAGTCCGTCTGACTCTGCGACCCCGTGGACTGCAGCACACCAGGCCTCCCTGCCCTTCCCTCCTGGAATTTACTCAAACTTGTGTCCATCGAGTCGGTGATGCCATCCAACCTGCTCATCCTGAGTTGTCCCCTTCTCCTCCTGCCCTCAGTCTTTCCCAGCATCAGGGCCTCAGGGGCTTGGAAAGGAAACCAGGAGCGGGGAGTCCTTGCGTTGCTCCTTACGCCAAGTTCCACGTGCTCACACTTTGGCCTCTCCTGTCCCCTTCCGCCATGTGCAGGGCCCTCAGGCATCTGAACATCTTTGAGGTTCCACGGTACGAATTGTCTTTTCCTCTCCCTGGCCTTCTCCTCCATGGGCACAGAAGTCCCCTCCATCAGCTTCCACTTAACCATTTGCTTCTCGTCTGCTTGACTTTGAGGGAACCTCCCATAGGCTCAGACCGTGGCTCAGACAGTAAAGCATCTGCCTGCAATGCGGGAGACCCGGGTTCGACCCCTAGGTTGGGAAGATGCCCTGGAGAAGGGAATGGCAACCTCCTCCAGTATTCTGGCCTGGAAAATCCCATGGATGGAGGAGCCTGGTGGGCTGTAGTCCATGGGGTTGCAAAAAGTTGGACATTTTGAGCGACTTCACTTTCACTTTCCCCTCTTTGGTGAGGATGTCTCCTCTTTGGTTTCTGCGTCTGCCTGGGTTTCTACTTTTTGTTGGTACTCTGATGTCAAGCTCAGGGATTCCACGTACCGTTTTTATGTATCTGTGTCCTGTCGGCAGGTCTTGGATGGGGCTTGAGGGGCTGCTTCTCTCTTCTCTCATTTGCTTAAGCTGTGCTGGTCCTCACTGCTGCTCAGACTGTCTCCAGTGGCAGGGAGGGGGCCGCTGTCCGCAGCGGCGCGGGGTCTGCTCGTCACAGGGGCGTCTCTCGTGGAGGGGTGTGGGCTCTGGAGCCCAGGCCCGGCAGTCGTGGCGCTCGGGCTTGGCTGCTCCCTGGCAGGTGGGATCTTCCCGGGTCAGGGGTCGAACCTGTGTCTCCAGCGTCGGCGGGCGGACTCGTCACCGCTGAGCCGTCGGGGGAGCCCCGCGAGCCGTTTTAAAAAGGGACCCGCTACGTGTAAGGGCTGAAGTAGGCTGCAGATGTTCACGGATGACGGCTGCGTTTTAGCCCGGGCTGCAGCAGCTGTGTGTGGCGAGTATTCGATCCATGGAAAAGAATTCATGATCCTCATGAAGCCCACATTTAGAAAGCGCTGATTGCGGCAGGTGTCACCAGAATGAACTCCCCCTCAGTCCTCACGGCCCAGTGGTGGAAGGCCCGGTCTCCCGGCTCACGGAGGAGGACCTTGGGACCTGAAGTCTCCGGTGACTTGCCCAGGGTTCCTTGGGGAGAGGTGTCTGAGCTGGGTATCAGACCGAGGCTGCTTCATCCGGGGACTGAGGCCTGGAACACCGTTCCATCCTTCAGGAGGGAGGGTGTTTCCTGCCGCCTCTCCGAACCCTCCTCCCCACACTGGGGACAGTCTCAGATTCCACACGAGCCTCTCTCTCTGACGGGTCCCACGAGCCTCAGCCCCTCCCTGGACGTGTGTGCCCTGTCCCATCCCTTGGCATTTAGACCTTGGTTTTCTCTGATCTGCCCACTCAGTATGTTCATGGACATGGAGGTCGTGAGAACGTTCCTGGCCTTGAATTCATTCAGCTGATATTTTTTGCAGGACTGAATGTCTTGTTCTTATTATTATACAGATTCCAGGGGAAAACTCTTAAAGGGAAAATGAGAATCCTGTTGAAACACTTCTGTGTGTATATACACATAAACACACACAGACACATCAAACCCCTGAAAGGACATAATGTAAAGCTGACAAGTGACACCACATATTAAAACAAGACAGGCAGAGAATACGACTGAGTAGAAGTCAGTACGTTATTACATTAGGTTGATAGTACAGTGAGTTAAAAGCAGTGGAGCTATTTAAGAATCTTTATTATTAGTAGTAACTTTTAACAT
Organism: Cephalophus harveyi; assembly: GCA_006410635.1. Lineage (NCBI taxonomy): Eukaryota > Metazoa > Chordata > Mammalia > Artiodactyla > Bovidae > Cephalophus > Cephalophus harveyi. Next base: position 24,085 of record SJYT01069144.1, on the reverse strand, counting down.
TAAAGACATTAATAATATTAACATAATGGTAGCTGCTACTTCGGAGAAGGCAATAGCAAGCCACTCCAGTACTCTTGCCTAGAAAATCCCATGGATGGAGGAGCCTGGTAGGCTGCAGTCCATGGGGTCGCTGGAAGTCGGATGCGACTGAGCGACTTCACTTCACTTTTCGCTTTCACACAATGGAGAAGGAAATGGCAACCCACTCCAGTGTTCTTGCCTGGAGAATCCCAGGGACAGGGGAGCCTGTTGGGCTCCTGTCTATGGGGTCGCACAGAGTCGGACACGACTGAAGCGACTTAGCAGTATACTGAACTGAACTGATGGTATCTTTCAAGAAATTGAGTCCAAATAAAGACCGTTTTGAATGTTCAAGTTGGACTGCAGTGAGAAATGCAAATGGTGGTTTCTTAAGCTCTCAGTCCACTCTCTCCTCACTCAGTCGGGTTACATTTGCTGGTTTGCAGGCAGGTGGCTTTCTTTCGTGCACTTCCACAGAAAGGCACACGGGTACGCAAGGACAGGCACACAGATGTGAATGCATAGACCCGCACACACGCCTTTCAGGAGACTGTGATGTCCAGGAAGGCAAAACACTCGAGATGCTTTTCACACTGACCAGCAAACACAGAGGGGCTGGATGGAGCCTGAGCAGAGGGACCTCTATCTTGGAAGATCTCTGCTTGGAAGGCGTCATCATGGGCAGGGCCGGCTCCGGATCCCAGTCTCTGCCTCCTTTTCTGTATCATCTCACAGCACTTTTCTCCTCTGTCTAGATCTCTGCTTGGAGGGCGTCATCATGGGCAGGGCCGGCTCCGGATCCCAGTCTCTGCCTCCTTTTCTGTATCATCTCACAGCACTTTTCTCCTCTGGCTTTATTTCCTTCCTCGTTTAAAGTCTCTTAAGACTTAAGAGTTCACGATTCTTACATGTAAACTATAATGGGTGTTTGTCTTTTTCCTTTCTGATGGTTTGTCTTATTATTTAAGACATGCTTTGGAATGAACAGTGGCTTCCCTCTAAGTGGGCTTCCCAGGTGGTTCAGTGGTAAAGAACCCGCCTACCAATACAAGAGATGCCGGAGATCCCTGGGGTCGATCCCTGGGTCAGGAAAGATCCCCTGGAGAAGGAAATGCCAACCCACTCCAGTATTCTTGCCTGGGAAATCCCATGGACACAGGAGCCTGGCGGTCTACAGACCATGGGATCTCAAAGAGTTGGACTAGACTGAGCAACTGAGCACGCATGCCCTCTGAACTAGGGCAGACACTCAGATAATACTCACTTGTTCCTCCGTGTTTCAGGTAGAATCTTCCTCCCTTTAGGCCATTGGAATGGGAGAGGAACTCTGGATAGCATCGTACAGAACTGCAGCAGCGGGCCAAGGTGGGAGATGAGATACTGGATGACTTTATAGGAGCCAAAGTACATTCTGCCTTCGATAATCCCCTTCAAAATGAAAAAAGTGGCCCCCTTGAGTTTTTATATTTCCAGCTTTCATCTGCTCCTCACCCACAGGTGCTTTGCTCCTTGGCGTGAGCAAATACCTTCAGGGAAAAGGAACCAGATGTCTCTTTTAATTTTTTTTTTTTTTTTATGCGCACGCTCAGTCCTGTCTGCCTCTTTGTGACTCTGTGGACTGTAGCCCGCCAGGCTCCTCTGTCCATGGGGTTTCCTGGGCAAGAATACTAGAGTGCGTTGCCATTTCCTCCTCCAGGGGATCTTCCCGACCCAGGGATCAAACCCGTATCTGTTTTGTCTCTTGCACTGGCAGATGGGGTCTTTACCACCAGCACCACCTTCAGGCTCCTCCACCATGTCTTTCTGTGGCTTGACAGCTCACTTCTTTTTTATTGCTGAATAATATTCCACAGCATGGATATACGGTGGCTGGTTTATCCATTCACCTGTTGGAGGGCATCTTGATTGCTTCCAGGTTTTAGTAGATACCTTCTTGATTGTTTTCAAAGTTGGAATGAAATTTACAAGGAAAGGATACTGCCTCTGGGGGGACGGCTGTGCTACTGTAATTTACATTGGGATTTTAGTAATGAATCATCAGAACTCATCTGAGATTTTAGTAATGAATCATCAGTACTCATCCAGGCTTCCCACCTGGCACAGTGGTAAAGAATCCCCCTGCCAGTCCAGGAGAGAGGAGACACAGGTTCCATCCCTGGATTGGGAAGATGCCCTGGAGGAGGAAATGGCAACCTGTTCCAGGATTCTTGCCTGGGAAACGCCATGGAAAGAGGAGCCTGGGGTTGCAAAGAATCAGACACAACTGAGCACGCGCACATGCGCACACAGACACACACCCACAGACACACAGACACACACAGACAGACACAGACACACACATACAGACACACACACAGACACACACCCACAGACACACACCCACAGACACACAGATACAGACACACAGATACAGATACACACAGACACACAGATACACACAGACACACACACACAGACACACACACACACAGACACAGACACACAGATACACACAGACGCACACACACAGACACACACAGACATACAGACACACACACACAGACACACAGATACAGACACACACAGACACACACACACAGACACACACACACACACAGTATGTTCACACAGACACACACCCACAGACACACAGACACACACAGACAGACACAGACACACACATACAGACACACACACAGACACACAGACACACACCCACAGACACACATACACACAGACACACAGATACAGACACACACAGACACACAGATACACACAGACACACACACACAGACACACACACACACAGACACAGACACACAGATACAGACGCACACACACAGACACACACAGACACACACACACAGACACACAGATACAGACACACACAGACACACACACACAGACACACACACACACACAGTATGTACCCATACAAAGAGCCATGGTCACATATGATAGCATATACTTTGCAAACTTAGTCCACGTCTACGTCAGTTTAGGTCTCTGATCAGGTTGTCACCGGGAGTGAAGCTCTTCCAAGCATTCTACCTGGAGGTCCCTCTGAATGTACCTGCAGTCTCCCCACTCAGCGTGTTTTACAACTGGACTTCACAGAATTTCCGGTTGGAGGGGAGGGAGATTGTAAGCCTGCACTACGTTTGTTTAGAACCTAGTGTAGAAGTTTCTTCACATTCTTAATGCCCATATTGCCTCTGCCTGCATAGTCCCCGGGATGGGGAGCTCACTCCTTCAGCAAGTTGCTTTTCCCTTTGCAGGGCTTTCCCGGCGACTCAGCTGATAAAGAATCCACCTGCAATGCAGGACACCCAGGTTCAATCTCTGGGTTGGGAAGATCCCCTGGAGAAGGGAATGGCAACCCACTCCAGTATTCTTGCCTGGAGAATCCCATGGACAGAGGAGCCTGATGGACTACAGTCCTTGTGATCGCAGAGAGTCTGACACAACTGAGCGACTGACACATTGCAAGACAGCTGTTTATCAGTACATGCTTCCTCAGACTTCCCTCAGATTTTCTCCTTCATCCTACCTACTTTTACCTTCTAGAATAGCATAATGCACTGGCTGTTTTTTCTTACGATTGGTACCATTAACACCTAGCGCACTGCCTCATTCTTAAAAATCTTACAATAAATATGTCCCTGATAGTCTCAGAACTAAATAAGTGAACGCCTCATCATTTGACTGACCTTCATATATTTCAAATAGCTATTTCCTTAAACTTCTCTTTTTCAAATAAAACACAAGTAATTTTTTCAACCTCTATTTCATATATTGGATTTCCCTGGGATTCTCCTGGCAAGAATACTGGAGTGGGTTGCCGTTTCCTTCTCCAGGGAATCTTCCCAACCCAGGGATTGAACCTTGGTCTTCTGCATTGCAGGCAGATTGTTTTACTGACTCAGCTACATACAAGGGAAGTTCTTCTCTGGTTGATCAGATGGTAAAGAATCGGCCTGCAGTATGGGAGACCTGGTTTTGATACCTGGGTTGGGAACATCCCTTGGAGAAGGAAATGGCAACCCACTCCAGTATTCTTGTCTGGAGAACTCCATGGACAGAGTAGCCTGGTGGGCTACAGCCCATGGGCTCACAGAGTCGGACATGACTGAGCAATTAACACATGCATTTCATATACTACTCTTTTTAGAGCTATCATATATTGGTTTTATTTTTCTGGATATATTATTTTTTTAAATAAATGTTCTTAAAAATTCAGGCCCAGAATTTTTGTTTAGTTGTTAAGTTGTATCTGACTCCTTGTGACCCCCATGGACTGTAGCCTATCAGATTCCTCTGTCCATGGGATTTCCCAGGCAGGAGTACTGGAGTGGGCTGCCATTTCCTGCTCCAGGGAATGTTCCTGACACAGGGATTGAACCTGCGTCTCCTGCATTGCAGGAGTTCAGCTGGTAAAGAATGCACCTGCAATGCAAGAGGCCCCGGTTCAATTCCTGGGTTGGGAAGATCCCCTGGAGAAGGGAATGACTACTCACTCCAGTCTTCTTGCCTGGGAAATCCCATGGACAGAGGAGGCTGGCAGGCTCCAGCCCATGGGGTCGCAGAGTCTGCAGGACTGAGAGACTTCTGCTTTCCTGCTTGCAGGGAGGTTCTTTACCCATGCGCCACGGGGGAACTCTAGCAGTCCTGGGGACTCTGGGCCCGTTTGTGATCTGGGCTTCATGCTTCTGCCCGTGTTCGTTCTTGGTCAGCCCCATCGTAGTGCCCTTGAGGACAACCGCGTCTCTTTTTGATCAATTGCTGCCAAGTCCACGGTAAATAGGAAAGCCCTCAAGAAGTCTAAGCAAAGAAAATAACCCAAACTTAAAATTATATCTTTTGAGATTGAAAAACTGGCAGCTAATCTTTTTTAAAAAATTTGTATTATGCTTTTTATTATCCTAATAATGAATAATTTTAAAACGGAATGCGTGAAGCTTCTAAAACAGTTGGCCTTTAGAATGCCGTAAGAAATGACAAGGTGAAGAGAAGTAAGAAAACGAAACCCCAAACAAATAAAAAAGATGCCAAGCCAAACCTGAAACGACTCACGTACGTTGATGTAGTGTGGAACAAAATGCATGGATCTGCTGATGAAGATGGCATTTGTGACCTCTGCAGTCTGTGCCATTCAGTGTTCTGAGCTTCACACGAGTGAACGGACTTCATCCATCCGACAGCCCTACGGGAGGCACATTTTTAATGATACTTGTCTCGTCTGCGTGGTTAGAAAAGCACATAGTATGAAATTTACCATTTTAACTATTTTTAAGTCTAGGTCGGTTGTTGTTTAGTCTCTCAGGCATGTCCGCTCTTTGTGACCTCATGGATGGTAGCCCGCCAGGCTCCTCTGTCCGTGGGATTTCCCAGGCAAGAACAGCAGGGTGGGTTTCCAGTCCTTCCCCAGGTGAATCTTCCCAACCCAGGGGTCCAGCCTGAGTCTCTTGGGCTGTCGGCAGAGTCTTGATCGCTGACCACCGGGTGCTCGGCAGGGTTAGGCACACTAGCGTTGTTTCAGAGCGCGTCGCAGAGCCGTGTCATCTCTCACATCTGTAACTCTGTCCCCTCAAGCCCTCCCTCCCCATTCTAACCACTGTCCATGCTACACACCTGGCTGCCGTAAATCCTCACATAAGTGGAATCATGCAGTATTCGTCCTTCGGTGATGAACTTATTTCACCAAGCATAATGTCCACAAGGGCTTCCCTTGTGGCTTAGTTGGTAAAGAACCTGCCTGCAGTGCAGGAGACCTGGGTTCGATCCTTGGGTTGGAAAGATCCCCTGGAGAAGCATCCAGTACTCTGGCCTGGAGAATTTCGTGGACATAGAGAGTCCCTGGGGTCGCAGAGTCGGACACGGCTGAGCGACTTTCACTTTCAAGGTCCACACGGTTTATCTCTGTTACAGCATGTGGCCCAGTTCCCTCCTTTTTAAAGGCTGAATAATTTTCCACTGTGTGTGTGCAGACCACATTTTCTCTGTGCGTTCGTTGGTTGATGGACACTTGGGTTGTTCCCGAGTGTTCTCTTGGCCAGTGAAAAAGGCTGCTATGAACATAACTGTCCAGATAGCTCTTCAGGACTCGGAAGGTAGTCTTGTTTCTTTTGAGTAAATAACCCAGAGGTGGAATCACTGGATCATCTGGGTTTTTATTTTTACGTTTAACTTTTTCAGGAACCTCCATACTGTTTTCCAGAGCAGTTGCAGTATTTAAAACTCACACCAACAGTGTTCGAGGGCTCTATTTTCTCTATATTCTGGTCTCTATATCCTGTGTTCTTTTCTTTTTTTTTGTTTCATTGTAGTCATCCTGATGGGTATGCAGTCGGATCTCACTGTGGTTTTCTGATTTGCGCCTTTCTGATGACTGGTATACCGAGCATCTTTTTGTGCGCATGCTGGTCATTCATATGTGGAGTTGTCTTCAGTACACGCCCATTTTTGGAATAAGAGAGTGGAGGCAATGACAGTTTAGTCAGCTTGTTCAAAGGCATATAGATAGTAAATTACGAAATTAGAATTTGAATCTGGACAGGCAGCCAGAGTCTTTAACTTTCACACTTTGTTGTATGCCTCCCTTTGAGGGGAGAATGCGACTCTTTTTGGCTCTATTTTCTCTATATTCTGGTCTCTATATCCTGTGTTCTTTTCTTTTTTTTGTTTCATTGTAGTCATCCTGATGGGTATGCAGTCGGATCTCACTGTGGTTTTCTGATTTGCGCTTTTCTGATGACTGGTATACCGAGCATCTTTTTGTGCGCATGCTGGTCATTCGTATGTGGAGTTGTCTTCAGTACACGCCCATTTTTGGAATAAGAGAGTGGAGGCAATGACAGTTTAGTCAGCTTGTTCAAAGGCATATAGATAGTAAATTACGAAATTAGAATTTGAATCTGGACAGGCAGCCAGAGTCTTTAACTTTCACACTTTGTTGTATGCCTCCCTTTGAGGGGAGAATGCGACTCTTTCAAGTAATTTTTTCTAATACTCTTTCTTCTAGTGGGCTCACGCCTGGACTTCGAGCAGGAGGAGGAGAGAGTCGTTCACACCGTCTCTCCCTCCGTCCTTCCCTTCCCTCCTTTCTTTGTAGGTATTGACTTGTATTCCAAAGAGTCTGTTTGCATATGCAAAGAGTCAGACACAGCTGAGCGACCGAACTGATAGCGAGCCTTGTATTCTACCTGGGTCAGCTGTGGTCTGAAGGGACGCTCGTTGGAGAATGGAAAGGTTGCCAGAGTCTGTCCTGTGATCAAAAGTGACACACACATCAGAGAGATTGATCATGTGTCCGTATAATTTTCTTCCAAACTCAAAGTGAATGGAGATGCGATGGATAATTACACTGATGGGCTTCCCTGGTGGCTCGGTGGTAAAGAATCCGCCCGCCAGTGCAGGAGATGTGGGTTCCATCCCCGAGGCGGGGAGATTCCACCCTCCACGGGGCCGCTGAGCCCGTGTGTATCACAGCTGCTGAGCCTCTGCTCTGGAGCCCGGGACCCACATCAGCTGAGCCCACGAGCCGCAACTCCTGAAGTCCCCGTACCCTAGAGCCTGTGCTGGGGGCAAGGGAAGCCATCACAACAGGCAGCCTGTGCCCTGCAGCAAAGAGGAGTCCTTGGTTCCGACAACTAGAGAAAAGCCTAGGTGGCAACAGAGGCCCAGCACAGAAACAAATAAATAAATACGTAAAATTATTTTTAAAAAGCAGTTATACTGACAACAGGCTAAACTTGAATTGCCTTGGGCAGACGAGAATGTGTGATTCCCTTAGACATAAGACAGATATGATAAGTCATAATATGAGATGGCTCATAAATGCTCAGAATAAAAGGGAAGCCTTCTAAAAACTCAGGAGATGAATTTCTTCAGTGGTGATGGTGATGGAGCCATGATTCGCGCAGAAGCCACGGAAGCTGGGTTTCCGCAGCCAAGCACACTCTCTGGAACTGTCTGTTTTGTTTGCTGGCCTTGGGTCTGAAGTGCTTCCTGCTTGAAAGTGGCAGGAGACAGGTAATACCTGGAGGGCTGAGGAGGGTTAAGGGTTGTGGCTGCCAGCACGGGGGTATCGGGGAGCTTTTGACCTTTCTGTAGAGACAGATCTCTTCCAAAACAGGGGCTGGAAAAGGCGTGGGAATCAGGTGTGCATACAGTCACCCCGAGTTGTCCTAGTATTCTGGAGGGTTTATGTGGATTTTGTCCAAAGGAAAGGAAAGTAGTGAAACAGGGTCAAAACTGGGACCGTGCCATCCCTTAAAAAGGATGAGAAGGCTATAAAAGCCTTCCCAGGCTGTTGGTTATTTTGTCTCTGCTGAAAATGACATATATAGCAGCAACAGAATGTTAGGTTACCACTAAAAGCAAAATTTCTCCCAGTGCGCTTTAAAGAGATGAGACATGTAGGCGTTTAGTGTTACTGATTCTTCCTGATGCCATTTTTTTTTTCCTGAAACCAAATTTTCTATGACTCATAAGAACTCGTATTCTCTCTCCCTCTCTCTCTCTCTGTCTCTCAACTGTGCGAATATGTGAGACCCTGTAATTGGCCTCTAAAATGTTCAACCAGATACAGCCTCGATGGGAAACAAAGTGTAGGGAAGGGGCGGCTGGAAGATGCTGAGCCTCTTTCCTGGAGGGCAGGAGGCGTCAGAGTTGAGGCAGGCAGTGCCCAGGAAATGGTGCATGTGTGTTGCCCACCTGAAATGGCACAGATGTACCAGTGGGTGTTTCCTGGTCTCTGCCAAAGCTGCATGCAGCCCAGGTTATAAGAGCTTTTCTTTGAATTCAGTGATTGCAGGTGCTTGGTGTTCTACAGAATGGAGGGGGTCACCCCTTAGCTTCAGCTTTTACTTTTCTCTTTCTCCTTCCCTCCCTCCCTGCCTGCCTTCCTTCTCTCTCTCCCCCTCCATCCCTCTTTCTTGCATTTGTTTACTTTTTTTTTTTGCTTGCTTGCTTCTAATTGCTTCTCAGTCTAACTGTAGTTATTCCTTGGAGTACATGGTGAATAACAGCTTTTGGATTGCACATCCTTACAAGGGTCCAGATTCCTTGTAGGTTGCCAAGTGAGCTTACTGAAGAAGGAAGTACTGTTTCTTCACAGTACTTCACAGCTGTTTCTTAAAGCTCCCCCCTTCCGTGTGTGATCCTAGGAAATCTTGAAGATTTGTAGCTTTGTGCCAAAAAACATTTACAAGGTGATTTTTCAACTTGTGCAGAGATGGCTTGTGGTCGGTCCTCATCCTTCCCTTCTTCCGCAGTAATAGAACTCCTGAATGTTAGCTGAGAAGGTGCCTGCCCCGCATGAAGGTCACATTTCCCAGCTTCCTTTGCAGCTGAGTGCAGCCATGTGACTGAGTTTTGGACAGTAGCACATGAGCAGAAGGGCTGTGTACAAATTACAGGAAGCTGACCTTCCAGGTGGAATCCTTAAAGGGAAAGGTGTGCCCTTCTCCTTTGCTTTCCTCACTGTAGTTGCTGGATTGCTGATGTGATGACTAGAGTTAGAGCAGCTATCTTGTTATCAGAAGTAAGCTGTGCATTGAAGTAGTAGAACCTCAAAACAGAAGGCACTGGGTCCATGATACACATAACAGCCTTTATTTGTCTGTTTTGGTGTGGTTTAAGTATTGACCGTCTGAAGACTCTTTGAGAGTCCTTTGGACTGCAAGGAAATCAAACCAGTAAATGCTAAAGGAAATCAACCTTGAATATTCATTGGAAAGACTGGATGCCAAAGCTGAGGCTCCAATACTTTGGCCACTTGATGCAAAGAGCTGACTCATTGGAAGAGACCCTGATGCTGGGAAAGATTGAGGGCAGGAGGGGACGACAGAGGATGAGATGGTTGGATGTCATCACTGACTTGGGACATGAGTTTGAACAAACTCTGGGAGATGGTGGACAGGAAAGCCTGGCGTTGTGCAGTTGATGGGGTTGCAAGGAGTCAGACACGACTGAGCAACTGAACAACAACAAGCCACTATTTAAGAAACTATGTAATGAAACCCACCACAGTCACCATTTTTAAGTGTGCAGTTCAGTGGTATGAAGTACACTCACATTGTGTAACCATTGCCACTGTGCATTTCCAGAGCTTTTTGTATCATCATGAGTAGAAACTCTGTACCCGTTAAACTAACTCCCTTAGCTCACCTGTGAGAATCTGTGACATCATAGGCTGTATGTCTTAAGCAACATATATTTCTTACAGTTCTGCGGTTTGGGAAGTCCAGCATCAGGGTCCCAGCATGGTCAGGCTCTGGTGAGATCCCTCTTGCTGCTTGAGGCAGCTGCCTTCCTGTTATGCTCTCACAGGGCAGAAGCAGAGAGAAACTTTCTCTTGTCTCTTATAAGGACGCTAACCCAGTCATTGAAGGTGACTCCTCCTGACCTCTGAAAGGCCCCGTCTCCAAATACCATCACGTTGGCAGTTAGGGCTTCAACATACGCATTTTAGGTGAGCACAAACATTCAGTCCATAACACACTTCGTTCCTCTGTGCCCCCAGCCCCCGGTAGCCCCTGTCTTCTTTCTGGTCTTTATGAATTTGACTGTGGTAAGGGCCTTACGCAGGTGAAGGTGAGAGTGTTAGTTGCTCAGTCCTGTCTGACTCTGCCACCCCTTGAACTGTAGCCTGGCAGGAATTCCTCTGTCCATGGGATTTCCCAGGCAAGAATACTGGAAAGGATTGCCATTCCCTCTTCTAGGGGATCTTCCCAACTGAGGAATCGAACCCAGGTCTGCTGAGTTGCGGGCAGGTTCTTTGCTGTCCGAGCCACGAGGGAAGCCTTTATGTAAGTAGAGTGATGCAGTGTCTGTCTGTTTGCGTCTGGCCTCTTTCATGTAGCATAATGTCTTCAAGACCCATCCATATTGCAGCATGCTCCAGAGTTTAATTTTTTTAAGGCTGAATAATGCAGAATTTTATTTACACTTAACTTTTTGAGGAACTGCCATATACTCTTCCACAGTTCAGTTCAGTTCAGTTGCTCAGTCGTGTCCAACTCTTTCTGACCCTGTGAACCGCAGCACGCCAGGCCTCCCTGTCCATCACCAACTCCCAGAGTCCGCCCAAACCCATGTCCATTGAGTTGGTGATGCCATCCCACCATCTCATCCTCTGTCATCTCCTTCTCCTCCTGCCCTCAATCTTTCCCAGCATCAAGGTCTTTTCCAGTGAGTCAACTCTTTACATGAGGTGGCCAAAGTATTGGAGTTTCAGCTTCAACATCAGTCCTTCCAATGAACACCCAGGACTGATCTCCTTTAGGATGGACTGGTTGGATCTCTTTGCAGTCCAAGGGACTCTCAAGACTCTTCTCCAACACCACAGCTCAAAAGCATCAGTTCTTCAGTGCTCAACTTTCTTCATAGTCCAACTCTCACATCCATACATGACCACTGGAAAAACCACAGCCTTGACTAGACGGACCTTTGTTGGCAAAGTAATGTCTCTGCTTTTTAATATGCTGTCTAGGTTGGTCATAACTTTCCTTCCAAAGAGTAAGCGTCTTTTAATTTCATGGCTGCAGTCACCATCTGCAGTGATTTTTGGAACCCCGAAAAAATAAATACTTCTACAGTAGCGGCAGTATATATTTGCATCAGTAATGCCCAAGAATTCCAATTTCTTCACAATCTCACCAACTCTGTTTTCTGTTATTTTGATAGGATCTATCCATAATGGGTGTGAAGTGGTATGTTGGTGTGGTCTGGATTTACAGCTTATTAGTGATTGGTGATATTGAACACCTGTTCAAGAGCTTATTGACCAGTCTGCATCTCTTATTGGAGAACTGTCTGTTCAAGTCCTTTGCCCATTTTTAAATTTAGTTGCTTTCTTGGAAAAGTCACTGTTTTCCTTAGTGTTATCTCTGCCACTCGCAACTGAAACGAATCCCACCCGATACACTGACCTGTTGCTCTGCTTGTGGTGAGAACGTCCTGGGAGGGGAGGTCACAGGGTCCTGATGTGCCCGTCCTGGAGGTCCGCTCCCATGGCCTCTGGCCCAGCGCTGAGAGAATGGGTGCTTTGCCTCAGGTTCCCTGTAGGGATGGGGGCACTTAGGTTTCCTTTCTTCTGTTCCCAGGGTTTACATCTCAGTGTCCCACTGAAGGGCCCGCAAGCAGGCCTCTCTGAGCTGCATGTCCTTGTCCCAGGGCTGCAGGAGGCTGTGAACTGTGCAGTCAGCACACGGAACTTCACCAGTGAACAGCAAGTGTTATCCTGCCTAAAAGCAGGCCATGGCTAGGCATCAGTGACAACAGCAACATGCGCTCTGATAATCAGGTGTGTCTGACTCTGTGCCCCTTTGGACCCCGCCACACTCCTCCGTCCGTGGGGTCTCCCAGGCAAGAATACTGGAGTGGGCTGCCATTTCCTCCTCCAGGGCATCTTCCCAACCCGGGGACTGAACCCACTACATCTCCTGCATTGGCAGGCAGATTCTTTACTAGTGCCACCTGGGAAGCCCAATAATAGTGATATAAATCGCAATAATACTAAAGATATTATTTAGTTTAGGGTATTTTTGTGGAACGGGGGGACACTTTGGAGGACCCTAGTTATTCATCAGCAAAATCTGTGTATTGCTAGCCTCTTTATCTCATGATAAAAGAGAAAACAGTTAATAATGCAGTTATTATGAGCAGTGATTTTTATGAGAAATTGTGCAAAAATGCTTGCCTTATATTTTTCACAAAACTAGGACAAATTTCACAATTCATATGGAAACACAAAAGACCCAGAGCAGCCAAACCAAACCAAACTGAAAAAGACACATGTAACCCAGTGTTCATTGCTGCACTATTTACAATAGCTAGAACATGGAAGCAACCTAGATGTCCATCAAGAAATGAACGGATAAAGAAACTGTAGTACATTTATACAATGGAATATTACTCAGCCATAGAAAGGAACACATTTGAGTCAGTTCTAATGAAGTGGACTAACCTAGAGCCTGTTATACAGAGTAAAGTAAGTCAGAAAGAGAAAGGTAAATTTCATACACTGATGCTTAGATATGGAATCCAGAAAGGTGGCACTGATGGATTCATTTTCAGGGCAGCAGTGGAGAAGCAGACGCAGAGAAGAGACCTAAGGACACGGGGCGGGGGAGAGGGTGAGATGTCTGGAGAGAGAAACAGGGAAGCTTCCGTTACCGTATGTAAATAGATAGCCAACGGGAATTTTCTGTATGACTCAGGGAACTCAAACAGGGGCCCTGTGACCATCTATAAAGCATTTATCCTTCAATTAAAAAATAAAGTGGCAAAAAAAAAAGCTTGCCTTAGCCTGACTGGCTCTGAGATCTTGGAGCAGGTGGATGAAAGAGGTGGAAGGTTTGACGGGAAGGAAGGTGGGGCAGGGGAGTGGAGGTACTGTGCCCTCAGCCCTGGGAAGGAGGCTGCCAGGTAAACTGCTGAGCTGCCCAGCCGGCAGACTCAACTCTGTTCCCAGTTCTGTTGTGATGGCCGCGTGGTGGAATGCACGGGCTGACATGGTTTGCCCAGTGACTGGAGGTGCGAAGTTGCGTGTTTTAATTGACTCTTCCTCAAGCTCAGGCTGAGGCCATCACACCCATACTGGATGTGTTTGTGGTTCGGGTATTGTGTGGGGCCCATGAATGATTCGGAGAAGGCAATGGCACCCCACTCCAGTACTCTTGCCTGGAAAATCCCATGGGCGGAGGTGCCTGGAAGGCTGCAGTCCATGGGGTCACTGAGGGTCGGACGTGACTGAGCAACTTCAGTTTCACTTGTCACTTTCATGCATTGGAGAAGGAAATGGCAACCCACTCCAGTGTTCTTGCCTGGAGAATCCCAGGGACAGGGGAGCCTGGTGGGCTGCCGTCTCTGGGGTTGCACAGAGTCGGACACGACTGAAGCGACTTAGCACAGCATGAATGATTGACAACTCACATGATCCCTCAAATAGGAAAAGTCTTTTTAAATGGCTGAACTCATGTCAACCTCTTATGACCCTGGGGTCTTTGGTTCTTATGGAGTGAATATAATTCAGTGTTCAGTCTCTCAGTTGTGTCCGACTCTTTGCAACCCTATGGACTGCAGCACGCTGGGCTTCCCTGTCCATCACCAACTCCCGGAGCTTAGAATTCATTGTAGGAAAAGATTATAAATACTGAGAAGCATAAAGAAGTAAAATTCCCTGTAATGTCCTGGTTGAGTTATCCACTATTGTTATTCTGTTTTAAATAGTTGCAGACTCTTTTATGCATATTTGTATAAAGATATACAATACATTGTAAAAAGCATTGCATCCCTTCTTTGACTAGGAATATTATGATATTTATGGGCTTTGCAAGTGGCTCAGTGGTAAAGAATCTACCTGCCAGTGCAGGAAATGAAGAGACCTGGGTTCGATCCCTGGATCAGAAAGATCCCCTGGGGGAGGTAGTGGCCACCCCCTCCAGTATTCTTGCCTGGAGAGTCCCATGGACAGAGGAGCCTGGTGGGCTACAGTCCATGGGGTCACAAAGAGTTGGACACGACTGAGCATGCACACCTCTCCAAATGACTCAAATGTTTTTAGCAATTCTCCGTTGATTACGACTGTGAAACCGAATGTGTTTGGCCTACGAGGGATCATACCAACGTTGCATAGCTGGCTGCTGGCGGAGCTCAGATTCAAACCCGGGTTGTTACATGAAGGTGGAGAGAGACAGGCGCTCTAGGAGGACCTCTGGAAGTGCTGTTTTACCAAGACCGTTTGGGGGTCAAGGATGGCAGCTCAGAAGAGCCAGTGCATGTATAATGTCTCAAGGGTGGACGTGAGTCAGCTGGCTTGAGGAGGGAGGCAGTTTCCAGGAAGCGTGCCAAAGCCCTCCTGGTGCTCCTCTGCAGACAGTCAGCGGTTTACCGAGGCTGGACCGTAGGATATATGGCAAGGAATGGCCAGAGGTCACCCAGAAGGTGGGAGTGAGAGCCTTCAAGTCCCATGGTTGGCTTCGCTCAGAGCTTTGCTCTAGGTCTTCAAACACAGCCTGAAGGATGAAGCAAGCTGAGATTGTTTAATAAATAGTTATACTCTTCAAAATGAAAAGCATCTCAAGAATGTTTTTATTTGATATGTGATGACTATGACTCTGAGAGCTTTAAAACTTCTGTTGTGAAAAAAATTTGCTAGGGAAGAAATGGCTCACTTGAGCTGTATTTTAGCCAAGATAGAGCCGGTATGTCCTTTAAGAAATCGAAACGCTGAATGTTAGGAATTGCCTCGTTTCATTATGGAAGGCTTTGCGTGTGTCACAGTTAAAGGTGATTGTTTAATAAATAGTTATACTCTTCAAAATGAAAAGCATCTCAAGAATGTTTTTATTTGATATGTGATGACTATGACTCTGAGAGCTTTAAAACTTCTGTTGTGAAAAAAATTTGCTAGGGAAGAAATGGCTCACTTGAGCTGTATTTTAGCCAAGATAGAGCCGGTATGTCCTTTAAGAAATCGAAACGCTGAATGTTAGGAATTGCCTCGTTTCATTATGGAAGGCTTTGCGTGTGTCACAGTTAAAGGGGCGCAAATGTATAGACTCATGTGAAGTTCTGTTCCTCCTGGACAGATGATCACCTACACCTTTGTGGACAGATGATCACCTACACTTTTGTGGACAGATGGTTACCTACACCTTAGTTATAGGGTTAGCTGTCAGTGCAGAAAGCAACACATGTGCTGCATTTGTGTGGGGAAGCTCATGTCTGAGTCTAGGACCTTCCTTTTCTGCTGCAATGATGTTATGATGCTAAAGCTGAAACTCCAGTACTTTGGCCACCTCATGCGAAGAGTTGACTCATTGGAAAAGACTCTGATGCTGGGAGGGATTGGGGGCAGGAGAAGAAGGGGACGACCGAGGATGAGATGGCTGGATGGCATCACGGACTCGATGGACGTGAGTCTGAGTGAACTCCGGGAGATGGTAATGAACAGGGAGGCCTGGCGTGCTGTGATTCATGGGGTCACAAAGAGTCGGACACGACTGAGCGACTGAACTGAACTGAACTGATGAAACCCCAGACACTACCTGACAGGTGAATAGATACGTGAAATCGTATTTTGAGCATGATAAAAATTTCAGAGATAATGTATAAGGATCTTGCATTTGTCTGGTCTTCTCTAAGTTTGAATCTAATCTGTACTGCAAGAAAGATGACTCAGTGTTTTTTATTTGCTTTCTCTTTACTTCATGCAAACTCTGTGTGTGTGTGTGTGTGTGTGTGTGTGTGTGTGTGTTTGTGAGTGTGTGAGCTATTTGATATTGCAAGAGACCTAGGAAGCCTTTCATTCAGGAAAGGCAGAGTCTCATTCTCCTAGAGGTCATCCAGCCTTCAGTCTCCTCCCCTGATTCGGTGAATGCAAAAAGGAATGCTCTTTGGTGAATTACATTGACTGTGGAGAGTGAAAAGCCCAGGCAGATTAGGGTCAGAGTAAGAGCATATCCCAGCTTCCCTGGTAGCTCAGCAGGTTAGGAATCCACCTGGAATGCAGGAGACCGTGATTGAATCCCTGGGTCGGGAAGATCTCCTGGAGAAGGGATAGGCTACCCACTCCAGTGTTCTTGGGCTTCCCAGGTGGCTCAGATGGTAAAGAATCCACCTGCAATGAGGGAGACCTGGGCTTGATCCCTGGGTTGGGAAGATCCCCTGGAGACGGGAAAGGCTACCTACTCCAATGTTCTTGCCTGGAGAATCCCCATGGACAGAGGAATCTGGCGGGCTACAGTCCGTGGGGTCACTGAGACTCAGGCGTGACTGACTGACTCGGCACAGCACAGCACGAGAGCGTATCCAGTGCCCCTCCTGAGCAGAAGGCCTGTGACAGGTATGTCCTGGTGCGGTGCGTCTGGGTGGTGACAGCCGGCGGCTCCCCACCCTTCCTGCAGGTGGCCCGGCAGAGCTGGGGGCTGCGCCTGAGCAGCGCATGTGACCCAGAGCCCCACAGGTCAGCCGGGCCAGGCTGCCTTCCCCAGCAGTCGCTTACTTGTCTACCTCAGATTCCAGGTGGTCTGTGGCCTCCGTGCATTTGAAAGTTTGCTGCTGTGAACCGTGAATGACGCTGGGATTCTTGGCCTTCCAAGGAGAAGAATTCGATCCGGGGCCAGTGATGAGGCTTGATGGCTCAGAGCTTTTGTGTAATAAAGTTTTATTAAAGTATAAAAGAGATAGAGAAAGCTTCTGACATAGACATCAGAAGGGGGCAGAAAGAGTGCCTACCTGCTAGTCTTTAGCCGGATGTTACACATCTAATTTAATGGACTGTATAGTCCATGGGGTCACAAAGAATCAGACAGGACTGAGCAACTTTCACCTCACTTCACTTATATACCTATCAGCAAGGTGTTAATTAGAGAAAGGAGATGTCTCAAAACTCAGAGAGTGGCACCAGGCCCCTCACCCACGGCATGCATTTTGAGATAACACGGTACCAGGTGAGTCATCCCGGGCCATAAAACAATTGACATGAATCTTGAAGAAAGGCAGATTTTCAGGTTAATACATAGTCTCATTAACATAGCTTAAGAGAACATGTCCAGAGTAAAACATACTGGTTTGCTGAGCCATTATCGGTTCTGAGTCTTAGGCGGAAAGGACTTGAAGAAAGAGTCTAAGGTAAATACATAGTTCATTAACATAGCTTAAGAAAAACATTTCCATAAGGAAAAAAAAACGCATTTAGCTCAAGATTTGAGAAAAGTTCAGGTGGAACCAGGTGTCATCATGACAACACAGAATTTTAAAAGAAAAGAAAGAGAAGTTGCTTCAGTTGTGTCTGACTCCTTTGGGACTCCGTGGACTGTAGCCTACCAGGCCCCTCCATCCATGGGATTTTCCAGGCAAGAATACTGGAGTGGGTTGCCATTTCCTTCTCCAGGGAATCTTCCAAAACCCAGGGATCAAACCCAGGTCTCCCGCATGCCAGGCAGATTGTGAGCCACCTCCTTTTAATTTTGTATAGAGAAGGGGTAAAAAAAGTCTGACACTTGTGGTTTGTTTCCTCCTGCTGATTAAGAGAGAAAAAAAGTCTGATACTTGCAGCCTATTTCGTCCGCTTGGGGACCCCTCGCCTTCCTGCCCGTTACCCTCTCATTCTCCGCTTTGATTTTAGGAGTGATGTTGCCTGGGGCTTCCCTGGTGGCTCAGAGGTTAAAGCATCTGCCTGGAATGCGGGAGACCCGGGTTCGATCCCTGGGTCGGGAAGATCCCCTGGAGAAGGAAATGGCAACCCACTCCAGTACTCTTGCCTGGAGGATCCCATGGAGGGAGGAGCCTGGTGGGCTACAGTCCATGGGGTCGCAAAGAGTCGGACATGACTGAGCGACTTCACTTTCACTTTCATGTTGCCTAGGGAAACGGGCGTCGTTCTCCTCCTGTAACTGCTTCTGCTGATAAGCGGTGTCGTCCCTAAGTTGGTGAGGCAGGGTATTCTGAGGCTGTCCTGCCTGTCACCCTCTCGCATTCCGCAGTCTTTTGTACTCAGTGAGCCGTCTGGATGTCAGCCCACCAAAGGCCCCGGTTGCCTTGTGTTCATCGTTGTACGTAAGCAACTCTGCTGGCTCATAAATCTTGTAACTGTTTGTTGAACTGAGCTGCCGCAGTGACTCATGTCAGAATCTGTCTTCAGGGCAGGTTTTCCCTTCCCGGGAGAGGCACCGGTGGGGAGTGGGCGGAAATGCAACCCATGGCGAGTCTGGACGTTCCGATGGTACACGTGGACCATTTCATCGTCTGCCCTCATGCTGGCCTTGCACGGCTCCCTGGAACATTCTCAGGCCTGGGGGCCTTTGAGGCTGGCTGATGCTTGTGGTGCCAGTGAAGACTCTTGAGAGTCCCTTGGGCTGCACGGAGATCAAACCAGTCTATGCTGCATATTCATTAGAAGGTTTGACGCTGAAGGTGAAGCTCCAGTACTTTGACCACCTGATGTGAAGAGATGACTCATTGGAAAAGACCCTGCTGCTGGGAAAGATTGGAGCAAAAGGAGAAGACGGAAGCAGAGGGTGAGATGGTTGGATGGCATCACCAACTCAATGGACATGAATTTGAGAGCACTCTGGGAGATAATGGAGGGCAGCGTGGCCTGGCATACTGTAGTCCATGGGGTTGCAAAGAGTCAGGCATAGCTTCGTAACTGAAGAAGAACAACATCAAACCTACTTTGGGGGAAGTATTTACTGGGGGGTGATTAGTTTCATTTATGTATCAGTTAGCTTTTGCAGGAGACCTGGGTTCGATCCCTGGGTCGGAAAGATCCCCCTGGAGAAGGATATGGCAACCCACTCCAGTATTCTTGCCTGGAGAATCCCATGGACAGAGGAGCCTGGGGGGCTACAGTCCATGGGGTTGCAAAAAGTCGGACATGACTGAGTGACTTCACTTTCACTTAGCTTTTGCTGCAGTAACAGATAGCCCTAAAACTCTCAAGGGCTTCTCACAACAGATCGTTATTTCCGACTCAGAAGACTTCAGGTCAGACATGGCTCTACTGGGCTCTGTTTTGGGTCCCAGATGGAAGGGGTTGAAGCTGATGGTGGAGCCGAATCCTGAGATTCCTCTCAGAGTTGCCCCGTGGAACAGGCACCCTTTCACTTTTGCCCACGTTTATTGGTCGAAGCAAAATTCATGGGCAAGACCAAAGTGAAGGGGCAGCTGAGTGTCCTGTGCCCACACGGGCCAGGGCAGGTCATAGACAGAGTGCGGGGCTGCGTTATCCTGTTACAGGACGGATGGAAGATGAGTTGGGAAGTCAGCGACAGTCATCTCCCGTACTTCCTTTATCACAGGCACCATCGGTCCCCCTGAGTGGCCTCGTCTTGTCCCTCTGGACTCCAGCAGCCCTCGTGGGCCAGTGACTCCCGAACATCCCCATGCCTGCTGGCTCCCCCTTACACTCAAATTCCTGTATCCAGCTGTTGGCTTGACATCTTACTCACATACCTAGTGGACATCTTTCAAATTGTTCCTCCAGTAGTCTGTGCTCTTCTCTTTTTTTAGAAAATGTTTTTGTTTCCTCTTTCTTGATGGTGATTTTGTTTGTTTGTTTGTGGCTGGCTGGGATGGGTCTTCGTTGCTGCGCGGGCTTTTCGCTAGCTGTGCTGAGGGGGCCACGCTCTAGTTGCGGTGCAGGGACTTGTCATTGCAGGGACTTGTCATTGCAGGGCCTTCTCTAGTTGTGGAGCGTGGGCTCCGGGGTGTGTGGACTTCGTAGCTGCAGCACGCGGGCTCTCGAGCAAGGCTCAGAAATCGAGGCTGATGGGTTTAGATGCTCTGCAGCACGTGGGATCTTCCTGGGCCAGGGATCGAGCCTGTGTCTCCCACACTGGCAGGTGGATTCTTGACCATGGAGCCACCAGGGAAGCCCTGTGCTCTTTTATTAAATGGTGAAAACCCTTGGCATTATCCTCAGCTCTCTCCCCGGAGGCCAGGGGTGAAGTGTGTTAGAGGGTATTTAAGGTTCCTTCCTTGCTTTTGAACTGTGGTGCTGGAGAAGACTCTGGAGAGTCACTTGGACAGCAAGGAGATCCAACCAGTCCATCCTAAAGGAGATTAGTCCTGGGTGTTCATTGTAAGAACTGATGCTAAAGCTGAAACTTAACACTTTGGCTACCTGATGCGAAGAGCTGAGTCATTTGAAAAGACCCTGATGCTGGGAAAGAATGAGGGCAGGAGGAGAAGGGGGTGACGGAGGATGAGATGGTTGGATGGCATCACCGACTCAATGGGTGTGGGTTTGGGTGAACTCCAGGAGTTGGTGAAGGACAGGGAGGCCTGGCGTGCTGCGGTTCATGGGGTCACAGAGTCGGATACGACTGAGCCGGGGAACTGAACTGAGCTGAAGATCCTTCCACCTGGACAAGTCTGTGTGTTGGGGAGTGTGTGGGGATGGTTCTAGGGGGTTCTACTTTCTGAGCTCCGCAGAGCAGATGCACCGGCCTATTGCTGCCCACCCCCTGCACACCCCCTGCTGAGCCATGACTAGTGGGAACTCCATTTAGCTCTGGACTAGGGGGCAGGTAAAGTCCTGTCCTTGGATAAAAGTTAATGGTGGCACTCATGTTCAAATCCACATTTTTCCGTGTCACGAATCCATGCTTTTTTCCAGTACACAGATGTTGTTGAGAAAGTCTGCTGGTGTGGCATTCTTAAATTCTTAGTGATGGGAACATTTTCATGGCTCAGAATCTATTTTTTAATTTTTTGAAAAAACGTCTGTTCCTTACCCATGAAACAATGTAACCTGTGTTTGAAAAATAAATAAAACCAGTGTTCTCTTTCGTGGGTCATTTTCAAATTCCGGTATTGTTCCTCCCTAAGCCGACAAGCTGGCTGCAGGGCTGCAGAAGGCACTGGGGATTTTGTGGCCAGAAGTCAGAGGTTCGTTTGGCTGTTCCACACGGCCAGGAGAGTCGACTTGGCATGGCTCTTAGTCCTTGGAGTAATGATTGGGAACAAAAGAACAGGTCATAGCTTTTCAGCTGCACAGCCTCTCCAACCCACAAACCAAACCAAACCCACAACCGACCACATAAAACCCGACCAGCCCAAACAGCCGAATAACAGAAGATCCTTGCTGAAGACACCAGATCATGTAGAAGGAATATAATCCTGATTTATGGAGTCTCTTTATCTAACACTTAAAATGCTGATTTGGAGAGGGAACCCGGCCCAGATACCTCAGCAGAACAAGGCTCTACTGCTTGGTGGGCGTTCTGCGGGTTGTCAATGGTCTCTTCACCACGTATTTTCCCATTCAAGTGTAAAGCTTTTTGAGTTGAAATAACACTAAGCACATTCAGAAAATCATGCACAGACTGCAAACTTGTATCAAGTATCTCCTTTCCTTTTGGGATTGATTCAGGCAATTAGACTGTAGCCTACATATTTTCCTTCCTCTTATGTTTATGTTGGTCTTCTCATAATAGCTGAGATGAATTACGTCCCAGGGTAAAATTAATGCTCACAGTACTGGGAGGCGGTGGCGATGATGCTACGCAAAGGCAGCGTACTGTCAGCTCCCGGCTTCAGCAGAGCGCTGAGAGGGGGCAATGGCATGACTTGCTAATTTATGAAGCCGTGAGGCTGGTGATAAATTCTGGCCCCATAGACTGTGTCAGGTCGTGTAGACTGAAGTATAATAGATTGACCCGGCGTGTTGTCTGGGGGCCTCCTGCGCTGTCCCCGTGAGTTGGAATCTCAGAGGTGATGCTCTGAGGTTTGCTCGGAGGGCTCGTGTGCCGTTTTGTCCCTTCCCATGGAAGACTGAGGACCACGGTGGTAATGAACTGTGAGGTGGTAGGCGGGATTGCAGGGCGGCTGAGTGACAGAGGGAGAGAAACGGGGGAAAAAAGAAGGAGAAGGGGGAGGCGGAGAAGGAGGACATATCACGTCTCGGGGGCGACATGGAGATGCGCCCGAGGCGCCTCGCTGGCTCTCTGGATCCCGGGTCTTGGACCACAGTTCCAGACCCCACTGGTTCGTGCAGCTGGCGTCCTTGAGATACCAGCTCAGTGTCCCGACTGGCTCGGGTTTGAGGAAGAGAGAGGGTCTACTGCTGGAGTCGGTCACTGGAGCTGTCCTGGTTAATTCAGCGGGTGGATGGCGGCGGCGCCCAGTGGGCCTGGTTGGGCTGGAGATGGCAGCGGCGCCCAGTGGGCCTGGTTGGGCTGGAGACGGCGGCGGCGCCCAGTGGGCCTGGTTGGGCTGGAGAGGCCTGGTGGACACAATCGCCTTCCCGGGTGAACCAGTTTCTCACGACCCTTTCCCATGACATCTCCTTAATGTTTCAGGTTCCTCTTCAGTTCATTCCTTAGTCATTGGCTTTGATGTATTAAGTAAATTTTTGGAACTGGGTTCCAATCTCTTAACACAGAGCCACTCATTTCATGGTCCCCACAGCCCAGGGGGCTTGGGATACCTTTATTCTCCTCGCATCCGCTGGTGAAACGGGCGCAGCGCGGTGAGCTGATCAGTGCCACGCTGCTAGGGCATGCTGGAGGGGGCTGGGGACGCCCCTCGGCGGCACTGTCCCCCATCGTGGGGGCCAGGCGCTGCTCGTTCAGGACAAGAGGCTCTGCTGCCTGGTCCCGAATGTCCCCGCGTGGTGGGGGAGATGGAGCCGTTACTGTGTTCTGGTGGTAGAGGAACTGAGCCACCAGCAGGCATGGCCTTTGTCCAGAGGAGTCTTCTGAAGGGCTCAGGATGACCTTTTTTAATTGGAATGATGGTGTTTTAACGTTTAAAAACATTTTTATTTCTTTCCTTCCCGCCCCCCTCCCCCCCAAGGAAGGTAATTTGATCATTTGTGCTAACCTTATAGTTATGGCGATTTAAAATGTTGCCAGCCAGGCTTCTTGCTTTTGGGGCCAAAGAATGTCTTTGAGGTTCAACCTGATCTTAGTTTATGATGATCGTTCCGTGTTACCTTTTCCTTGCCACCTGTGATTTCTAAGGGCACTGCGTACAAATGTCTACAATTTGTGTATCCCGGTGTTTGCTCTTTCCACTCCTATCACTTCCTGCGTGAGTCTGTTTATTCTAAGCTGCCCTTTCAGCCCTGCTTTTGCACAGGTTCCAAGGCCACTTTCCCTCTTGAAAGTATCTTATATGATGAGACTTACCCCAGCGTGGCTTCTGACTTCTACGGGGCTGGGAGCTGGGTTGCCACAGCTGGTTCTGCCAGTTTCCCACCGGTGGCTTTCCCTTGACCGTCTGTGTCCTGTTGCTTTCTGATCTGACTGCTGATGGTCTGGGAGCCCCCGTCCCCTGGCCGCCCCCAACCCCATCCTCCCGTAAGATGAGCAGAGGTTGTGCCTGGCACAGGTGGCCTCACCCCGCGCCCCCTCCATCCCTTCAGCCACTGCTCCAGCCTGTCCCCCTCCCCTTGCAGCTGCTGCTGGCTGACCCAGGGCCACCACGTGCTCCCTCTCTGCCTGCTGTCCCCTGTGAGAGCATCTCTGCCAGGTTAAGAGGGTCTTCCTCGCCTCTCTGCCCTGAAGATGGATTCCTCCTGGGGCTTTGTCAGCAGCAGACTCTCAGCAAGCCATTTGGGAAACAAAGG
>SJYT01069127.1:596201-620681 GCA_006410635.1 Cephalophus harveyi | reverse complement strand
GCTCTTTTCTGCAGCGGCATCTCGAGGGCATTCACGCCTTCTCTCTTGAACCTCGCAAGGGTCCTTCCCACCCTTGCTGCAACTCAAGAAATTCCCCGACATACCCGTACCAACATTTTTGGAACACCAAGGGTCCTAGCACAATTTAGGAGGAGCCCCGTTTCCCCACCGTGAGCTCGAGATGAGGGTCCCATTCCCTGCTTCGTCGGGAAAGAATTCCCGCCATTCCCATCACATCTCAAGAGGTGGCGCTCTCAACAGGAACACGGAGTACTCCTGAAGTCGCGCCACCGTTCTAAAAGTTCCATAGATGTCTCAGTCCACTCCAGATGAAAGTGATTTCCCTGCACTCCCTTGAGTGTCACCCGCCTTTTTCCTTACACCATGGTGGCTCCTTCCACAGCCCTGTGGCATCTCGAGGGAAAGACAGAAATCCCTGGGTCAACTCGACGGGAACACTGACACTGCTGCTACAGCTCGGGAGGAAAGAGGACGTGCACGTAACCACAGGAGACCAGGCCTGACTCCCCTGGGGAGACTCCAGAGGAACCCCAAGATCCATGCAATCACTGGAGGCGAAATATGAAGTTCCAGTTTCGGCTCCAGACGGGGAGTTAGGACCCTGCACTGACGAGTGGAATCCCGAAGGGCTACTCTCAACTCGCTCAGAGAATCGCCTTTCCTGAGGCCACGCAAGCGGGTCCCTGAGGGCCCCGTCGTAACTCGAGAATAACCTGCCACAACTTGAGAAAAACTAGGAGGTTCTACCCTCCGGGCGAGATAAGGCTGTTTTCTGCAGCGCCATCACGAGGGCATTCATGCCTTCACTCTTCAAACTCGCAAGGGTCCTTCTCACCCTTGCTGCAACTCATGAAATTACCCGACATACCCGTCTCCACATTGTTGGAACATCAAGGGTCCCAGCACAGTTCAGGAGTAGCCCCGTTTCCCCACCGTGAGCTCGAAATGAGGGTCCCTTTCACTGCTTTGTCGGGAAAGAATTCCCGCCATTCCCGTCACATCTCAAGAGGTGGCGCTCTCAACAGGAACACGGAGTACTCCTGAAGTCGCGCCACCATTCTAAAAGTCCCATAGATGTGTCAGTCCACTCCAGATTAACGTGATTTCCCTGCACTATCTCGATTGTCACTCGCGTATTGCCTCACACCACGGTGGCTCATTCCACAGCCCTGTGTCATATCGANCAGTGAGACTTCTTTGGTGTGTGTGTATTCTCAGTCGTGTCCAACCCTTCGTGGTCCCGTGGACTGCAGCCCACCGGGCTTCTCTGTGCATGGGATTCTCCAGGCAAGAATACTGGAGTGGGTTGCCATGCCCTCCTCCAGGGGACCTTCCCTACCCAGGGATGGAAGCCGCGTCTCCTGCATCTCTTGCATTCGCAGGCAGATTCATTACCGCTAGAGCCACCTGGGAGGCCTTGTGCTCTAAACATATATTTGCAATCGAATTATTCATCTTTTACTGTGCTTCCTGTCTTATCTCACAGAAGCAGAAAGTGCCTAGAGATCGGGCAGGCATTCATGAGTGCATTCATTTCCAAGGATCCCTGCAAAGCGACGAAGAAAGACTACAAACCACTGATCGACCTGGCATATTCCACTGTGCCTTGTGGCGAGGTAACTGGGGCCAAGCTATGGATTTAAAAACTGAGCATAAAAGCCCAAGGGAAGCGGTCATAATCAGGGTGAGGGAAGAGGAAAACTGGATATTAGGATGTAGGCTTGACTGGCGGGGAGGGAGCTGGTGGGCCTTTGGGAGACCAGGATGTCACAGGGATTCAGGACACCCCGGGGGACAGGAGATGAGAGAGAGGATTGGGGATGTAGAAAGAGGAAAGGAAAGTTGGCCAAAAATCAGGCAAGATAAACCTAGCATAAATCCCAACCCAATCCAAACAAAAGTAATCCACCTGATAAAATGCAAAACTCTCCCTAACCTCTGGTGATAGTGATGATGGTAACAGCAACGCCTTTTTGAATTTTCTGAGTGTCCTTTTTGCTTACAAAGGACTCTCTGAATCTTATCCTGTTAAGTTTTCACTGTGAACCTGTGAAATAGGCAGGTTAGGCATCAGTATCTCCATTTCACCAGAAAGAATACCGAGACTTTGTGAGTTGGGGGACCAGTGATGACTGAGTTTGATGGTCTTGAGAGTGCCCAGCTGAAATGTAGAGAGTTCAAGATTTAGAGCCAGACAGGTCTGAATTTTAATACACTAATTATACTGGGAAAGTTCTCTAACGGAGCGCATCTTTTCTGTTTTAAAAGCTTGATTTATCTTAATTTTAGGATAATTACTTTACAGTACTGTGATGATTTGTGCCATACATCAATGTGAATCGGCCATAGGTATACATGTGTCCCTTCCATCATGAACCCCCCGCACCCATGGAGTGCCTCGTTTCTGAAATGGGTGTCTAAGGTGAAAATTCAGCGTGCCCCAAATTCATGCAGCCCCGAAGCCTTCAAGCCGCAAATTACAGCGTCTCCTCCCACTGTCAGAGCTGCGGTTACCATGGCGCTCTGGTTGGCACAACAAGCACGAGGCCCTTCACAGGGGAGCTGCTCGTAGATTCCCACCCAGGAGACGCTGGCTGAATAAGTGGTGGGACCCCTGACAAGCACTTGACTTGTATTGTCTCATTTCGCCTCAGCATCTCAGGGGTTCCTTACCATTATTATTGATGGTGGCTGAGAGGCAAGAATCCGCCTGCCAATGCAGGAGAGGTAAGAGACCAGGGTCTCCGTGCAGGGGACTTAGGAGACCAAGGTCTGATCCCTGGGTTGGGAAGACCCCCTGGAGGAAGGCATGGCAATGCTCAGTCATGTCCCACTCTTTGTGACCCCATGGCCTGTGGCCCACCAGGCCCCTCTGTCCATGGGATTCTTCAGGCAAGAATACAGGAGTGGGTTGCCATCTCCTTCTCCAGGGGATCTTCCTGACCCAGGGATCGAACCCGAGTCTCCTGCATCACAGGCACACTTGCTACCATCTGAGCCACCGAGGAAGCCCCCGAGGCCTGGCTGCCCACCCCAGTGTTCTTGCCTGGAGAAGCCCATGGACAGAGGAGCCTGGTGGGCACAGGCCAGGGGTCCCGAAAAGTCAGATGCG
The DNA here is from genome assembly GCA_006410635.1 of Cephalophus harveyi. Lineage (NCBI taxonomy): Eukaryota > Metazoa > Chordata > Mammalia > Artiodactyla > Bovidae > Cephalophus > Cephalophus harveyi. The sequence goes on along the minus strand of SJYT01069127.1, from coordinate 617,548 downwards.
ACTGAAGAACCTAAGCGCACACACACCATTTTACGGACGCGGAACGCGAGGCTTAGAGACTCCTTAGTCGCCCGAGGTCGGAGAGCTAGAGAGCAGGGATGCTGGGTTTTATAAAGGCAGCGAGACTCCAGGGCCTGGCCGCAAAGTACACCCTCCACTGCCTCCTACTGAGAATAAACAGATCCATGGACCAGAAGGTGGTTCTGAAATCTGACTTTACAAGGGACCTTTACAACGGTCCCTGACAGAGCTCACTGTGTTTGTTCTTTTCCTCGGTTTGTAAGGGGGAAAGCGGGGATTATAGAGCTCTTTAAGAACCAATGAGCAGTTCTCCCAGAAAATGGCATGTAGCAAAAACTGTTTTGTCAAGAACTTCAGGAATTTGGAACTTCTTAATGCCTTCCCCAGATGTGTTTGGAGCTTTAAAAATTCTAAGATTTAAAAAAAATTTTTATTTATTTAACTCTGGCTGCACTTTTTATTTTCTTTTTCATTTTTATTTATTTAATTTCAGGTCTTGGTTGCTGAGCTCAGGCTTTTCTCTCGTGCAGTGACGGTTCTCGCTGCAGAGCAGGGAGTCTGAGGGCGCAGGCTTACTAAGTCATGGTTCACGGGCTTAGTTGCCCCTTGACATGCGGGATCTTCCCACATCCGGGCCAGACCTGTGTCCCCAGCGTTGGCAGGAAGTTTCTTAAACACTGGACCAGCAGGGAAGTCCTATTATAAGATACCGATTAGTAGCTTTCAGGCTTTTTTCCTGCAATCCAGAAAAATCACTTCCCTTTACATTGTGACCTAGAGAACACACACACACACATGCTCACACACACACGCATACATACGCACAATCTCACGCACACACAGAAATTGATGATGCCCACCATCCTTACTCTTATACAGGTGATTTACATGATGTCTCCCATGCTTTCTTTCATTAAAAAAAGAGGCAGAATTGATGTTTTTATTCAACTTAGTAAATTGATCTCAATAATAGATTGTTTTTATTCTTTTCTAGAGAGTCTTATGGAGCAAAACGAAAGAGCTGGCTCATGAATACGCGAAAAGGCAGGGCCTGGTGACCCTGGAGGACACGCTGCTGGGTTATGTTGCGGACGGCCTCAGCTGGTGTGGAGAGCCAGGCTTTTCTGGTGAGATCTGGGGCCGTGTGGGGCGGCCCGGAGAAGCGCAGGGTGCAGGAGCCTGGGGCTCTGTGAGTGCGCCCTTGGCCGATGGAAGACAGCGTTCTGTAGGCCAGCTCATGTTTCTAGAGAAAAAATGTCTTCAGGATTTGGGACTGTCCAAGCTTCCTGAATCTCTCCTTCCTGAGGGAAGGTGTAGCCTGCTTTGGAACGGTGGTCTGCTTTCTCTAAGGGCGCCATTCAGGACCAAAGCATTCTCGGGCGGGAGGAGCCTCCAAGGGAGCTAGGCAGAAGCCCTTGATTTGCAGAACAGCCCCCAGGGGTCACGCGCCGGGCTTCTCTGTCTCGAGCTGTGCGTGGCTCTGCCAGAGGTGAGAGGTCCCTTTATCTTCCCAGAAAGACGGAGAACACCTCCCTGCAGGAAGGTATTTCTGCCGAGAAAGTCTGACTGCGCTTTGACTTCTTTTTCTCCTCCTCTTTTTATTTATAATGTGGGTATTTTTGCTTTATATAGTTTTATTCTTTTACTTTGTATATTTTATTCTTAATATTATTTTATTGCTTTTTACTTACCAAAAATAAATAAATAAATAAAACTGACTGTGGTGGCTTCTTCATCCCAGATGTCCACTGTTTCCAAATACAAAAAGGATGCACTCTTAAAAAAAAAGAAAAGATTTTATTTATTTATTTATTTTTGGGAGTGCTGGGTCTTTGTTGCTGTGAAGGCTCTTTCTCTCGTTGTGGCACATGGGGGCTACACTCTAGTTGCCGTCTGTGGGCCTCTCACTGCCATGCCTTCTGCTGTTTCGGTCACGGGCTCCAGGGCACGTGGGCTTCTGTGGTTGGGGTTCATGGGCTTAGTTGCTCCTTGGCATGTGGGATCTTCTTCGATCAGGCATCGACCCATGTCTCCTGCATTGGTGGGTGGATTCTTCCCCACTGAGCCACCAGGGAAAAAGTCAGCTTAAAGCTCAACATTAAGAAAACTAAGACCATGGCACCTGGTCCCAACACTTCAAAGCAAGTAGATGGGGAAAGAGTGGAAACAGTGACAGACTTTATTTTTTGCAGTGGGGCAGGGGGGCTCCAAAATCACTGTAGATGATGCCATGAAATTAAAAGACACTTACTCCTTGGAAGAAAAGTTATGACCAACCTAGACAGCATATTAGAAAGCACAGACATTATTTTGCCAACAAAGGTCTTTCTAGTCAAAGCTATGGTTTTTACAGTAGTTGTGTATGGATGTGAGAGTTGGACTATAAAGAAAGCTGAGCACCCAAGAATTGATGCTTTTGAACTGTGGTGTTTGGAGAAGACTCTTGAGAGTCCCTTGGACTGCAAGGAGATCCAACCAGTCCATTCTGAAGGAGATCAGTCCTGAATATTCATTGGAAGGACTGATGCTGAAGCTGAAACTCTAATACTTTGGCCACCTGATGAGGAGAATTGACTCATTTGAAAAGACCCCGATCTGAGAATGATTGAAGGTGAGAGGAGAAGAGGACAACAGGATGAGATGGTTGGATGGCATTACCAACTCAGTGGGCATGAGTTTAAGTAAACTCCGGGAGTTGGTGATGGACAGGGAGGCCTGGCGTGCTGCAGTCCTAGATCAACCCTGGGATTTCTTTGGAAGGAATGATGCTAAAGCTGAAACTCCAGTACTTTGGCCACCTCATGCGAAGAGTTGACTCATTGGAAAAGACTCTGATGCTGGGAGGGATTGGGGGCAGGAGGAGAAGGGGATGACCGAGGATGAGATGGCTGGATGGCATCACAGACTCGATGGACGTGAGTCTGAGTGAACTCCAGGAGTTGGTGATGGACAGGGAGGCCTGGCATGCTGCGATTCATGGGGTCACAAAGAGTCGGACATGACTGAGCGACTGAACTGATAATAGTCCCAGTCATTGCTCTATGTGCTGTATGAATATTGGTTCATTTAATCCTTCAGGACTCCTGAGATGATCCCATTGTACAGATGAGAAGCCTGAGGCCCAGGGCTGCAGGGTGAGTTGTTAGCTAGTGAGTGGTAGAGCTGGAGCAGACCCAGGATTACTGGCTGAAGGATCTGTACTCTTAACCATGTGACATCCTGCCTGTTTTCTGTCACCTATGTCTCTCAGCTTCTGTTTTTCTTTTAATACTGTTTTTATTCTGTGTTTTGTCTACAGAAAGGCAGGGAAGTCTGTCAACCCTGTCCCATTTGGCTACCAGGTTGCCTGTTTTGCCTAGGTTTTCCTCAGGCAATATTGAAATCGTTGTGACATCCTGCCTGTTTTCTGTCACCTATGTCTCTCAGCTTCTGTTTTTCTTTTAATACTGTTTTTATTCTGTGTTTTGTCTACAGAAAGGCAGGGAAGTCTGTCAACCCTGTCCCATTTGGCTACCAGGTTGCCTGTTTTGCCTAGGTTTTCCTCAGGCAATATTGAAATCGTCTATATTTTCATCTAGTGTGTTTATTTTGTAATTTTCAACTCATTTTTAATCTAGACTTTCCACCCAGAAATATGACATGTAAATGTGTGTCTCCATTTTTTTTTTCTTTTTGGCTAGCTTCCGGTTTTCGCTGTATTTCTAGCTTTCCTTTTAAGATTTCCTTTATTGTGAGCTGGGCTTCCCGCGGCTCTAGTGGTAAAGAGTGCCCCTGCTTTAGCTTTTGATGGCCATTCATTTAATCCTTTTAGCTTTTAAATGTGTTTCCTTAAAACTTTTTAGTTTTTTTTTTTTTTTTTCAATTTACCACTTCAATTCTTTCTTAAAGTTAAAGGTATATAAGCATCTACTTCTCATCTGTTTACCATTTAGAGTTCTTCATTATTGCTTTCTTTTCAATTAAATCCCATATAGGTCATTTTATTTTGTCAGCTTCCTTCTTCTTTGGCCTCAGGTTTTACGGATTTTAACCTCTTCCCCTTGTTTTGTTTGCTGTCTTTCCATTCCTAAATTTATGTTTTAATTGCTCTACAGTCTGGCTTAAATGCTTTTTCCTTATTTTTTGCTACATTAATTTTGCCTTGTGGTTTGCTTTATTATGAAAACGGTAGGCTGCAGTCCATGGGGTCTTGAAGAGTCAGACACGACTGAGAGACTTCACTTTCACTTTTCACTTTCATGCATTGGAGAAGGCAATGGCAACGTTCTTGTCTGGAGAATCCCAAGAATGGAGGCGTCTGGTGGGCTGCTGTCTATGGGGTCACACAGAGTCAGACACAACTGAAGTGACTTAGCAGCAGCAGTTTCCATTGTAACCTTCTAATTCCGTTTTTAAAAAAACTTTTTATTCTGCTTTTTATGTACTTGCTTTCTCTTTATTGTAAAATTTCTCTCCTTTTCTTTTTATCTAATGAGCAGGTGGCAAGGGGGAGATAACCTTGTGGGCAGGAGGTAGGTGACAAACTCAGAAACTTCTCTCTGGGTGTGATTGTGAAGATAAAAAAGCTTTATGTTCATGAAACCCTATGAACAGGGGCACCGTTGTAGCACCTTACAAAAACATATGTTCACTTCATCATCATCAACATTTTTGCCTCTATTGGGAGATGATTCAAATTTATCTTTCCACTCCACAGTATTTATTTACATCTGTACATGAAAAGGTTTTGTTCTAATTTGTCTTATTTTGTTTTTAATGCATTTAATTATTATGGAAATCCTCAGGATTACTCCCTCATCCCTGGAAGGTTTCTGATCTGGAGCTTTATTTTCCGTCATTGGCAGTTAAGCCCACATCTGTAGTTATGTTAGTTTCCCGAGGCTGCCATAATGAAGAGCTGCATTTTTGTTGTTGTTCAGCCACTAGGTCATGTCCAACTCTTTGTGACCCCAGGGACTAAAGCACACCAGGCTCCTCTGTCCTCTACTATCTTCCAGAGTTTGCTCAAATCCATGTTCATTGAGCATGTCTGGTGATGCCATCCAACCGTCTCATCCTCTGCTGCTCCCTTCTCATCCTGCCTCCAATCTTTCTAGCATCTGGGTCTTTCCTAATGAGTCAGTTCTTCACATCAAGTGGCCAAATTATTTGAGCTTCAGCATCAGTCCTTCCAATGAATATTCAGGACTGATTTCCTTTAGGATGGACTGGTTTGATCTCCCTTTAGTCTAAGGGATTCTCAAGAGTCTTCTCCAGCACCACAATTCCAAAGCTTCAGTTCTTCAGCACTCATCTTTCTTTATAGTCCAACTCTCACACCCATACATGACTACTGGAAAAAACCATAGCTTTGACTAAATAGACCTTTGTCAGCAAAGTAATGTCTCTGCTTTTTAATATACTGTCTAGGTTTGTCATAGTTTTCCTTCCACGGAGCTAGAGTCTATTAATTTTATCTTTGCATTTGCTCTCTGCAGTGATTTAGGAGCCCAGGAAAATAAAGTCTGTCATGGTTTCCACTTTTCCCCCTTCTATTTGCCATGAAGTGATGGGACCAGATGCCATGATCTTAGTTTTTTGAAAGTTGAGATTCATGCCAGCTTTTTCACTCTCCTCTTTCACCCTCATCTAGAGGCTCTTTAGTTACTATTCACTTTCTGCCATTAAGAGTGGTATCATCTGCATGTCTAAGGTTGTTGATATTTTTCCTGGCAGGTAGCTCAGTGATAAAGAACCTGCCTGCTAGTGCAGGAGATGCGAATTTGATCCCTGGGTAGGGAAGATCCCCTGGAGGAGGGCATGGCAACCCACTCCAGTATTATTGCTGAGAAAATCCCATGGACAGAGGGGCCTGGCAGGCTGCATTCCACGGAGTCACAAAGAGTCTGACACAACTGAGCAACTGAGCGTGCACACACACACACACAAATACACACAATCTCGATTCCAGCTTGATTCCTACAGCGTTTCTTATGATGTACTCTGCATATAAATTAAATAAGCAGGGTGAAAATATGCAGTCCTGTCATACTCTTTCCCCAATTTGGAACCAGTTCATTGTTCCATGTCTGGTTCTAACTGCTGCTTCTTGACCTGCATACAGGTTTCTTAGGAGACAGGTAAGGTGGTCTGGTATTCCCATCTCTGAGAATTTTCCACAGTTCAGCATGTCCACACAGTCAAAGGCTTTAGCGTAGTCAAGGAAGCAGAAGTAGGTGTTTTTCTGGAACTCCCTTGCTTTCTCTATGATCTAATGAATATGACATCAAACAATATAAATTTATTTTCTCACACTTCTGGAGACTAGAAGTCCTCGATCAAGGTGTCGGCCGGGCTTTCTCTGTCTGAAGGTTCCAGGGGGAGAGACTCTGACTCTTCCAGCTTCTGGTGTTTGCTGGAAAACCTTGCTCATGGATGCATCACTCCACCCCCTGTCTCCATCCCCACCTGGCTGTCTTCTTCCTGTGCATCTCCACAGCATCTTCTCCCTGTGTTTGCCTCTGTAACCAAACCTCCCTTCTCATAAGGACCTCAGCCTTATGGGACTAGGACCCACCCAACCTAGAGGTCTCATTTAAAAAAATTAATTATTTTAATTGAAGTAGCAGGCTCATTGTGACTTGATGGCATCTGCAAACACCCTTCAACACATCTTTTGGGGGGTACATGAGTCAACCTATAATGAGAGGGAAGCAGAAAGATGGGGTTTTTTGTAGGGTCAGCTGTGCATATACCTGCAGAGGAGACAGGCAGCTGCTATGTGTCTGACTTCTGGAGCACGAGAAAGGGTTCTGGGGTCTCTCCACACCCCCCAGGGCCTGCTTGCTGGTGGAAAGCCAAGGTGACACCATGCCAGATTGTGCCTTTGCTCTCATTCTGCCCTCCGCGGCCATGCCCAATCAGTCCCCACCTAGTCATTTGCCTGGCATTCATCCTTTCCTTCCTATGTCTGTTACCACTGCCTGAATCCAGCTCACTAATATCCTCCCCTTTCTTGCTGGACAGACTGTTCACCCCTGACCCCTTTAGGTCAGCCTGCATCTGGCCATCCCAATGGGATTGCTTCTGTCTCGTACCTAAAACCCGACCCGCTCTCTTTGCCTCTAAGATAAAGTCTGAATTCTGTCTTCCATACACCTGATCATCAGTCCAGCCCCTCCCCATCCCTTCTGCTCTGCCAAGATCCTTCTAAACCCCACGCCTGTGCACTGCTGCTGCCTCCACACACAGCCCCTTTCTCTAGCTCATCTGTCTGAAGACTCCTATCCATCCTTCAAAACCAAGTTCAGCATCACCTTCCCCCCTGGTACTGCATACCACCCCCAACCAAAGTTGACTTTTCTCTGATTTATTTGATTATAGCAGATCACTGGGGCCTCTGAAGGCAGAACTTTTATCTAATTCATCTCTCTGTCTCCAGGACATAATACTCAATAAATGCTTGTGTAGTCAAATGCATTGAATAAAGAAAATGTGATATACACACACAAAATGGGATATTATTCAGCCTTTGAAAAAAGAAAGTCCCATCGTTTGTGACAATATGATGAAGCTGGAGGGTATTATGCTAAGTGTAATAAACCAGACAGGAAAAGACAGATACAGCATGGTACCACTTATAAGTGGAATCTTTAAAAAAAAAAAAAAAAGGAACCCATAGAAACAGAAACTACATAAGTGGTTTCCAGGGGTTGGAAAGTGGAGGAAATAGGGGAAAAGGGTAAAATTTTTCATTTATTAGAAAGATAAGATCTGAGAATTCAATGTGTAACATGGTGCCCATAATTGTTAACTCTGTATTATATAATAGAAATTTGCTGGACAGTAGGATTTCAAAGACAGTGAAAGTTGCTCAGTCTTGTCCAACTCTTTATGACCCCATGGACTATACAGTCTGTGGAATTCTCCAGGCCAGAATACTGGAGTGGGTAGCTGTTCTCTTCTCCAGGAGATCTTCTCAATCCAGGAAGTGAACCAGGGTTTCCTGCATTGCAGGCAGACTCTTTACTTGCTGAGCCACCACAGAAGCCATCAGTTCAGTGCAGTCGCTCCGTCGTGTCCGACCCTTTGTGACCCTGTGAACCACAGCACGCCAGGCCTCCCAGTCCATCACCAGCTCCCGGTCAGTTCATTTCAGTTCAGTCTATCCGTCGTATCCGACCCTTTGTGACCCCGTGAACCGCAGCACACCAGGCCTCCCTGTCCATCACCAGCTTCTGGTCTGTTCAGTTCAGTTCAGTTCAGTCGCTCCGTCGTGTCTGACTCTTTGTGACTCCGTGAACCGCAGCACGCCAGGCCTCCCTGTCCATCACCAGCTCCCGGAGTCCACCCAAACCCATGTCCATCGAGTCGGTGATGCCATCCAGCCATCTCATCCTCTGTCGTCCTCTTCTCCTCCTGTCCTCAGTCTTTCCCAGCATCAGGGTCTTTTCAAATGAGTCAGCTCTTCACATCAGGTGGCCAAAGTACTGGAGTTTCAGCTTCAACATCAGTCCTTCCAGTGAACACCCAGGACTGATCTCCTTTAGGATGGACTGGTTGGATCTCCTTGCAGTCCAAGGGACTCTCAAGAGTCTTCTCCAACACCACAGTTCAAAAGCATCAATTCTTCTGCACTCAGCTTTAGCCATAAGGACTTCAAAGTTCTCAAAAAAAAAAAAAAAAAAAGAATATGAGGTGATGGATGCACTAATTAACCTGATAGGGGAGAATCTTTCCACAATATGTATGCATATCAAATCATTATATTATACCCTTTAGGTAGTTTGAAGTGAAGTGAAGTCTCTCAGTCGTGTCCGACTCTTTGCGACCCCATGGACTGTAGCCTACCAGGCTCCTCCCTCCATGGGATTCTCCAGGCAAGAGTACTGGAGTGGGTTGCCATTCCCTTCTCCAGGGGATCTTCCCAACCCAGGGATCGAACCCGGGTCTCCCGCATCGCAGGCAGACGCTTTAACCTCTGAGCCACCAGGGGAGCCAATTTTATTTGTCAATTATTTGTTGTTGCAGCTATTCGGTAGCTAAGTCGTGTCCAACTCTTTGTGACCCGTTACACTGCAGCGTGCCAGGCTTCCCTGCCCTGCACTGTCTCCCAGAGTTTGCTCAGATTCATGTCCATCGAGTTGGTTATGCTGGCTAACCAGCTCATCCTCTGCTATACCTCAATAAAAAGCAATACAAATAAATGTCAGTGTGTTAAGGCAGGTTTCCTTGGTAGAAGTAGCACAGAAACTGCATGTTCCTGTCTTATGTCTGTGGTTCCTCGCTGACAGCTGAGCCTGTCTGGATGGGGTGTGTGCAGGAAGACTCTGAGGGCATCTGAGCCTAAGGGTGTGGGGATGAAAGCAGTGAGGGAGGAAATGATCTCAAATTCTTTCTGGAACTGGAAATTCTACTGGGGGCTTGTCTCTGTCAGATGAGCTTTTGCTGCAGTTTCCCAGAATGATGACTCAAAGCTGGTCACTGTGTTCCTGTCTGGGGCGTGGAGGGTAAGCTGAGGACTTGGAAGGGATTCAGGGGGCACTTAGTTAAATTGGGTTGAGAGGCATCCATTTTCCGTCCCCTGTCTTGGCAGTGATGCCACGGAAAGTGGCTCCACTGTGATCCGACAGCCCACAAAAAGCAGAGATGAATTATGCCTTTTCTCTCCCACTTTAAGTACTTTTCTGAAAACCATGTCTTTTAGATTTGAACAAGTGGTCTTGTCCAGACTGGAAGAAAGACTGCAGTATGAACTATCTTTCTGTATTCTGGGAAATGCTGTCCGAAAGGGTAAGAACCTGGGTGGGATGGGGGCCGAATGGGAAGGAGTTTCTACAGGGAGGGGATATATGTTTATTTCTGTCTGTTTCATGTTGTTTGGGCTTCCCTGGTAGCTCAGACAGTAAAGTGTCTGCCTGCAATGTGGGAGACCTGGGTTCAATCCCTGGGTCGGGAAGATCCCCTGGAGAAGGAAATGGCAACCCATTCCAGTACTCTTGCCTAGAAAATTCCGTGAATGGAGGAGCCTGCTAGACTACAGTCCATGGGATTGCAAAGAGTCTGACATGACTGAGCAACTTCACTGGTACTGGCATGTTGTTGTACTGTGTGAAACCTACCCAACATTGTAAAGCGGTTATCCTCCAGTTCTCTTGCCTAGAAAATTCCGTGAATGGAGGAGCCTGCTAGGCTACAGTCCATGGGATTGCAAAGAGTCTGACATGACTGAGCAACTTCACTGGTACTGGCATGTTGTTGTACTGTGTGAAACCTACCCAACATTGTAAAGCGGTTATCCTCCAGTTAAAAATATTAAAATAAAATAATTCACTTTATGAAGAAAAACAAATAAAAGGGTAAGTACCACACCTGAAATTCTAGAATTTGGAGACCAAAGAGCTTAGGAGGTCATCCAATTGGTGGTTGGTTTTAATTCGCTTGGAGAAGGGAGCATCCCATCTCCTTTTATAAACAAAAGTTTAGGGTCTTTCCTGAGAAAAATGTTCATAAGCACGTGCCAAAAGATTTTCACATGTCATATGTGGCCATTCATGGAAGGTCTCGGGCTCTAGATGAAGATTCCCTGCTTCTGCCTTTTTTTGGAGCTTTGGCTGCCAGGTGCTGCTATGTGTCTGACTTCTGGAGCACGAGAAAGGGTTCTGGGGTCTCTCCACACCCCCCAGGGCCTGCTTGCTGGTGAAAGCCAAGGTGACACCATGCCAGATTGTGCCTTCACCCTCATTCTGCCCTCTGCGGCCATGCCCAGTCGGTCCCCACCTAGTCATTTGCCTGGCATTCATCCTTTCCTTCCTGTGTCTGTTACCACTACCTGAATCCAGCTCACTAATATCCTCCCCTTTGTTGCTGGACAGACTGCTCACCCCTGACCCCTTTAGGTCAGCCTCCATCTGGCCATCCCAATGGGATTGCTTCTGTCTTGTACCTAAAACCCGAACAGCTCTCTTTGCCTCTAAGATAAAGTCTGAATTCTGTCTGCTCTGCCAAGATCCTTCTAAACCCCACGCCTGTGCACTGCTGCTGCCTCCACACGCAGCCCCTTTCTCTAGCTCATCTGTCTGAAGACTCCTATCCATCCTTCAAAACCAAGTTCAGCATCACCTTCCCCCCTGGTACTGCATACCACCCCCAACCAAAGTTGACTTTTCTCTGATTTATTTGATTATAGCAGATCACCGGGGCCTCTGAAGGCAGAACTTTTATCTAATTCATCTCTCTGTCTCCAGGACATAATACTCAATAAATGCTTGTGTAGTCAAATGCATTGAATAAAGAAAATGTGATATACACACACAAAATGGGATATTATTCAGCCTTTGAAAAAAGAAAGTCCCATCGTTTGTGACAATATGATGAAGCTGGAGGGTATTATGCTAAGTGTAATAAACCAGACAGGAAAAGACAGATACAGCATGGTACCACTTATAAGTGGAATCTTTAAAAAAAAAGAAAGGAACCCACAGAAACAGAAACTACGTAAGTGGTTTCCAGGGGTTGGAAAGTGGAGGAAATAGGGGAAAAGAGTAAAATTTTTCATTTATTAGAAAGATAAGATCTGAGAATTTAATGTGTAACATGGTGCCCATAATTGTTAACTCTGTATTATATAATAGAAATTTGCTGGACAGTAGGATTTCAAAGAAAGTGAAAGTTGCTCAGTCATGTCCAACTCTTTGTGACCCCATGGACTATACAGTCTGTGGAATTCTCCAGGCCAGAATACTGGAGTGGGTAGCTGTTCTCTTCTCCAGGAGATCTTCTCAATCCAGGAAGCGAACCAGGGCTTCCTGCATTGCAGGCAGACTCTTTACTTGCTGAGCCACCACAGAAGACATCAGTTCAGTGCAGTCGCTCCGTCGTGTCCGACCCTTTGTGACCCCGTGAACCGCAGCACGCCAGGCCTCCCAGTCCATCACCAGCTCCCGGTCAGTTCATTTCAGTTCAGTCTATCCGTCGTATCCGACCCTTTGTGACCCCGTGAACCGCAGCACACCAGGCCTCCCTGTCCCTGTCTCTTATACACATCTTATTGGGATGTTTATTGCTTTCTACGCCTTTGATGAAATGAGGTACTTTTCCCTCTGCCTCCGGTGGGTCAGGGCTAACACAGTCTCCTACTGGCTCTTTCACCTTTAAAAGAATATACTTTTCATATCGAACTTCAGGACTGAAGATGTGGGCTACAAAAGGTAGAATGTTGTATTCTATGGTAAGATTTTTGTCTTTCTAAGTCAACACTTTTGTCCAGTTTCTCCGTTGTTTAAAATTGTCTAAAGATCCTTGCACAGGGTCCAACTCTTCCTCTTAGCTTTTTGAGACCTGCTCTCTCTCCTGTTGGAGAAGGCAGTGGCACCCCACTCCAGTTCTCTTGCCTGGAGAATCCCATGGACAGAGGAGCCTGGTGGGCTGCAGTCCACGGGATCGCTAAGAGTCAGACACGACTCAGTGACTTCACTTTCACTTTTCACTTTCATGCATTGGAAAAGGAAATGGCAACCCACTCCAGTGTTCTTGCCTGGAGGATCCCAGGGACGGGGGAGCCTGGTGGGCTGCCGTCTATGGGGTCGCACAGAGTTGGACACGACTGACGCGACTTAGCAGCAGCTCTCTCTCCCGTAGAGCTTCCCAGGTGGCTCAGTGGTGGAGAATCTGCCTGCCAGTGCAGGAGACACAGGAGACACGGGTTCAGTTCCTGGGTCGGGAAGATCCCCTGGAAGAGGAAATGGCCACCCACTCCAGTATTCCTGCCTGGAGAATCCCATGGACAGAGGAGCCTGGCGAGCTACAGTCCACGGGGCCACAAAGAGTTGGGCTTGACTGGCTGGGCATGCCCGCTCTCGCTCCCGTAACACCCAGTCCTGCCCATCTCCCTTTGCTCACCCTGTTTCCCCACATGACCTGTCCCGTCCTTCCTTCTGCCTGTCTAACGTCTTCTCGTCCACGAACATCTGCCAGGACCGCTCTCTCCTCCCTGGACAGTACGGATCCCAGCGCGTCCGCTGCTGCGCAGCAGGGGCTCGGCCGTGCCTCTGACCTGCTCTCCGTCCTTGCAGGCAGTTTACTGTCACAGTTAAAAGCGGGGCCTCCAGAGGTCGTGACATCTCACCTGGGCGACCTTAGCAGGGCCCCACTAGTCTCTGTGTACCTGAGGAGGTGCTGGGGATGTGAAGATGGACTGGGAGGGTGTGTGAAAAATGCGGAGCCACATGCCAGACAGAGGAAGTGCTGGCTGAGTATCTCCTTTCGCCCACACCACTGACTCTGGTCTCACCCTGGCTTTCCTTCGCTGACCGCCTTCTGCACTTACAGGTTCTACCACATTGCATACCTTTCCAGTCTTGCTTCAGCCTTTCCCTGGATAAGGCTGATTGAGATGAGGGAACATATGTTAATGTGCCCCGGGGGCTTCCCCAGGTGGCTCAGTGGTAAAGAATCAGCCGGCCAATGCAGGAGATGTGAGTTTGAGCTCTGAGTTTGGAAGATCCCCTGGAGAAGGAAATGGCAACCCACTCCAGTGTATCCCTCTCCGTGGGCGGAAGAGCCTGGTAGGCTACAGTCCATGGGATCATGAGAGCTGGACAGAACCGAGTGACTAAAGCGCCACCACCCGGCACTCCAGATGCCCCAGATGAATTTTGCTTCTTTCCTTTTTTTTGTTTTTAATATTTATTTGGCTACATCCTGTCTTAGTTGCAGTTGCCCACATGGCATGCGGGACCTTAGTTCCCCATCCAAGGTTTGAACCCACGTCTCCTGTACTGCAAGCGGATTCTTAACCACTGGACCACCAGAGAAGCCCCTCCTTGTCCTCTGTTAATGTTTGAGTCCAGGAGGGAGCCTTTGTTCTCTTGTCTTCTTCTGACCCCTACCTTTCGGGCTTTTGGGTGCAAGTGTGAACATTCCAAAATTTTGTAACCTGATATTAGGGGCCCAAGGACTTGTAACAGGAGTAGTGGAGCCTAATGGGGAGAGCTTAGGGCTGGGGTCAGAACAGGACATAGGGTTCTTTCAACGACACGCTTCTCAAACTCACTGTGCATGGGGATCACCTGAGAATTGTTGGGCTGCTGGCCCTGATTCAGCAGGTGGTGGGCAGAGATTCTGCGATTCTAATGAGCTCCTTACCTTGGTCTAAGCGAGCATAAGAGAATCGTATCTTCTTGGAACAGCAAGTGTGTAAAGAATCAGCATCAATGTACAGATGAAGACCCTTATTTTGAGAATCTTACTTATCTGGGGTCATCCTGAATAAGTAAAGGTGGCTGATTCTGATGCAAATTATGGGTCACTTCCAAACGGTAGGTTCTAACCAGTGACACCCCGCCTGATGACTTTTCACAGGGGCTGTGGGTACTCCAACAATTCAGTCTGGGGTTAACAATGTTCTGTGTCTCTTCTCTCTTAGCATATTTGGACGAGTGGAAGCCCCTAACTTGAGGCCACTGGTTACACTACAGGCTTGGCTGGTACATGACCCTGGAAAATCTCCCCGGTATGTGTTATTACTCTGTACTCCTATGTATTCTCAGGGTTATTTCAGAAATCAGCCCATGAAAGAATCCACAGTCACAGGGCTGAATGCGCTGAGAAAAGACTGGCTCAGGAAATGAATGAGGCCTTACTCTACCTTTACCCCATCCCAACACAGCTCAGCTGCTAAAGAATCCGATTCAGCAGGAGGCCCCAGTTCAACTCCCGGTTGGGAAGTTCTACTGGAGAAGGAATAGGCTACCCACTCCAGTATTCTTGGGCTTCCCTGGTGGCTCAGCTGGTAAAGAATCTGCCTGCAATGTGGGTGACCTGGGTTACAGCCATAATCTCAAATCATAAAGAGCAAGCTTTATGGTTTTCTAATTTTAAAATGTAGACTCTTAAAACTGTTTACCCATAGCACATATTTATTGGAGAAAAGTTTAAATTACAGATAGATAGATATATATATATATTTTTCTGGTTTTCAAAAATTTTAGTTATTTATTTTGACCGTGCTGGTCTTCATCGCCATGTGAGCTTGTCTCGTGCTGTGGCGAGCGGGCTTCACACTGCGGCACCGTCTCTTGCCGGGGCTCCCAGGCTCTAGGGTGTGCGGGGCTCAGTAGTTGGCGGCAGGATGGCTTATTTGCTCCACGGCATGGGGGATCTTCCCAGACCTGGGATCGAACCCGTGTCCCCTGCATTGGCAAGTGGATTCTTATCCACTGTACCACCAGGGAAGCCCCGAGTATATGTTTTTTAAAATCACCTACAACTCAGTTATCATAACTGAGAGCCCTCACTATTTTTAAGATGTGTGGTCAATATTTAACTCCAGGCAGAGATCTGTGCCAAAAGCATCTTTGGAAATTTTCAGCGGGGCTCAGTAGTTGGCGGCAGGATGGTTTATTTGCTCCACGGCATGGGGGATCTTCCCAGACCTGGGATCGAACCCGTGTCCCCTACATTGGCAAGTGGATTCTTATCCACTGTACCACCAGGGAAGCCCCGAGTATATGTTTTTTAAAATCACCTACAACTCTGTTATCATAACTGAGACCCCTCACTATTTTTAAGATGTGTGGTCAATATTTAACTCCAGGCAGAGATCTGTGCCAAAAGCATCTTTGGAAATTTTCCCATATATGACAGGTAGATACGGGACAGATAGTTCCCATAGAAAAGATGCAGAGAGAAACACTTTCTCAAAGAATGGCGAAGCTGAGATGCTTCCCACCACTTCCCTGTCACCACCCTTTCCCACCAACCGTGTCAGAAAGGCAGGGGGACAGATTCAAGAACATTCGCTGAAGCCTTTGTCTCTCCAATGACCTGAATTCCCCATCAGCCAGCTGGCTTCTCTCTGGAAACTGCCAGAGAATAACACAAGCTTTCTGTAGCAGTTAGATGGGAAAACAGAACAAAGGAACACCCACAGAAGAGACATGGCAGACATCTGACCAGTCTGAGTTACTCAAAGTTCTTTTGCATTGAGAGAATGGAATATGAAAACCCAGGACAAGATTAGGGAATGTCAGTGAGTCGTTCACAAAACGGTTTTATCTCTTTCCTTACATTAACCATTCACTTTTTTTTTTTTCTTGAATGGCCCAAACTGTAGGTTCTGGGTGAGCTCACTCATCCTTCACCTTGCAAAAATAATTAAGTATACCTTCCCACCTGGTCTTGTGGAGTGACCTACATAGGAGACCAGCACCTGTCACTCAAGCATCAGTTCATGTGACCTTAAACTTGGGGACCATATTTGAAATCACTGCTGGTTTGCTCCAACCATGAGGTCATGATATATTCAGCATAACCAGACCCTCAGGGTCCCCTGTTGTATCTAACAGTTCCCTATCATATTGAACTGTTTTATCTAACAATTTGATGACTTTGCAAGAAACTTGCTTGTCTCTAAGAGAGCTCAAAGTGAATGTCATGGATATAGATGTCGACTGTAGACTTCTTCCATAGCATTATTTCCTTGAGGGTGAGGATACTTTTCCCACCTAGAATGTATTCACGTGGGTTTTCTGGGTGGCGCTAGTGATAAAGAACCCACCTACCAGTGCAAGAGACTTAAGAGATGAGGGTCCAGCCCCTGGGCCAGGAAGATCCCCTGGAGTAGGAAATGGCAACCCACTCCAGTACTCTTGTCTGGAATATTCCAGACGAGAATGGACAGAGGAGTCTGGCAGGCTATAAGACATGGGGTCTCAAAGAGTCAGACACGACTGAGCGTGCACACACACACACACACACACACGTGTATTCATGTGGGGGATCCCAGATCACAATGTTGATGAGGATGGATGACTCTACTTACAGCCAATGTGCCCAGCTGGTCACAACAGAGGGCTAGAGATGAGCCTGAGATGGTCCATCCTAGAAGCCCAGGGAAGCTGCTAGCTACTTCTAAGGCGCTCTCTCTTTCTTGACTCACATTTAACAAAATCAGATTTGACTGCAATTTAAGGAACCACTTTACCCCCACTAGACAACCCCCTCCACTACGTGCCAGCCACTCCCATTGAACTCCGTTGCTTTGTGATTTAATTTTTACGAAAACTAGAGTCATTCACCTGCTGATACTATAGGAGGTATTCTGTGCAAAAAAATCGGGATCCTCTCGCTGTTGGCAACCAGCCCTCTTCTAGAGAGTCTATGACCTCTTGCTGCCTGATGCTTTGACCTAACACTTCCTCAGGAAGGTTTTGAAGAAGAGAAAACCAATCCTCAATGGAAAATATGGGGTCTCTCCTCTTTGGTTGCTGCTTCTGCTGTTTCTTGACCATCAGCTGAGGTTCACAGCAGCTATCTATGACATGTGGGAGCCAGACATTCATTCCCGTCTCCACATATCATCAAACATCAGCTATCTATCGCTATGGCTTTACGCATGCAATGAAGCTACACTGGGCTGTAGTTTCAGTCATTCACTCTTGGACTTGACCTTTCTCGGCATTGTCACTGCTGCAGAAGGAACTTGTGTGGGTGCTAAGTGGTCTATGCGTACTTTTGCCATAATGAAGGGCCTTCTTTCATTGGCAAGTTGACCAACGGGTGTATTGTACTGCCTCTTGACCTTTTTTCTTTCTCATCATAGCCGTGACGAGTTTCTTCGAAGATTCTGAGGATTTATCTTGCAGATGAGTCAATCAGCATGGTTGAGCCCTGGCAGTACAGATCAACACACACTATTCAGGAGACATGCTGGTGGAAAGTTGGGACTTTGGGGGGAAACTTTTGTTATAAAATTAACACCAGAGATGGAAACCTTTTCCTCCAGGATCTTAAAATAACTTATGCTATTGACATAGTTTTTATCTTGATCTAATTGTCAAGAAAAATTAATTATAGTATAAAGTTAGAGTAGAAATTTTATACAGTTTTTTAATTTTATTTTTCATATGATTCTTTTATATTGCTAATATGTTGAAGCTAATATTCTTTTATATTGCTAATATGTTGAGCTAATATTGCTCTCTGTTGAAGAATGACCTCTCCAAACCTATTGGCCGGTCAAGAAAAATAAATGCCCAGACTTTTCAGCAAAGGTCACATATCAAAATGAATGACCTTACCTCCGGATATATTTTTGTATCTTTCCTACAGGTAAACTATAGATGCCATGGTTATGGGTCATGTTACATTCTATAGGATATAAATTACTCCTGTGCTTGTTGTTTTATCTCTAATCCTTCCAACAGCCCTGTGAGGTTGATATTACTATCCTCCATTTGTTAAATGAGAAGAATAAGTTCAGAAAGTTTATATAATTTCCCAGAAGTCATACATTTAGGTCAAGGCAGAGAATGAATTTGAACTCAACTTTATTTCAAAAATTCGTGGGCTTGCCCTTTCTAGGCAGATATACTAGATTGGTAGTCCTTATGTTCTCTTCTAATGAATGTATGTTGGATTAAATTGAATACAATAAAATCTGAAATGTGATTTTTCTGCATGG
This sequence comes from Cephalophus harveyi, assembly GCA_006410635.1. Taxonomy (NCBI): domain Eukaryota; kingdom Metazoa; phylum Chordata; class Mammalia; order Artiodactyla; family Bovidae; genus Cephalophus; species Cephalophus harveyi. The sequence goes on along the minus strand of SJYT01069127.1, from coordinate 599,085 downwards.
CTTCAAAGCATGTACATTTTTTCATCCTCATCCTTGCTTCTCCTCATCTCTGTGTCTTATGTAGGAGTCAGTTAAAATGTATTTATTTGTTCTTGATGCTGATAGTTTGTTTCTCACTTGAATTTTACTTGATTAGTCTTGCTTGGGAATGATCGTTTTTACTACTCTTAAAGAACCAACATTTAACTTTGTTTTGTTGATTTTCTCATTCTACTTATTTAGGTTTTACTTTTCTCTGTATTATTAGAGATAGAGAGATTCGAATTTCTTTGCATTTCCTTATTCAGCTTCTTAAGATGGAAATTGAGATCACTGAGTTTGCTGTACTCAAACTGTGTGCATTTTATTTATTTATTTATTTTTTTTTTTGCTGTGTGCATTTTATTTTTTTATTTATTTTTTTTTTGCTGTGTGCATTTTATTTTTTTATTTATTTTTTTTTGATGTGTGCATTTTTTTTTTTTTTTTTTCTCCTTTAGGATGGACTGGATGGATCTCTTTGCAGTCCAAGGGACTCTCAAGAGTCTTCTCCAACACCACAGTTCAAAAGAATCAATTCTTCTGCACTCAGCTTTAGCCATAAGGACTTCAAAGTTCTCATCAAAAAAAAAAAAAAAGAATGTGTGGTGATGGATGCACTAATTAACCTGATAGGGGAGAATCTTTCCACAGTATGTATGCATATCAAATCATTATATTATACCCTTTAGGTAGTTTGAAGTGAAGTGAAGTCGCTCAGTCGTGTCCGACTCTTTGCGACCCCATGGACTGTAGCCTACCAGGCTCCTCCCTCCATGGGATTCTCCAGGCAAGAGTACTGGAGTGGGTTGCCATTCCCTTCTCCAGGGGATCTTCCCGACCCAGGGATCGAACCTGGGTCTCCCGCATTGTGGGCAGATGCTTTAACCTCTGAGCCACCAGGGGAGCCAATTTTATTTGTCAATTACTTGTTGTTGCAGCTGTTCGGTTGCTAAGTCGTGTCCAGCTCTTTGCGACCCGTTACACTGCAGCGTGCCAGGCTTCCCTGCCCTGCACTGCCTCCCAGAGTTTGCTCAAATTCAAGTCCATCGAGTTGGTCATGCTGGCTAACCAGCTCATCCTCTGCTATACCTCAATAAAAAGCAATACAAATAAATGTCAGTGTGTTAAGGCAGGTATCCTTGGTAGAAGTAGCACAGAAACTGCATGTTCCTGTCTTGTGTCTGTGGTTCCTCGCTGACAGCTGAGCCTGTCTGGATGGGGTGTGTGCAGGAAGACTCTGAGGGCATCTGAGCCTAAGGGTGTGGGGATGAAAGCAGTGAGGGAGGAAATGATCTCAAATTCTTTCTGGAACTGGAAATTCTACTGGGGGCTTGTCTCTGTCAGATGAGCTTTTGCTGCAGTTTCCCAGAATGATGACTCAAAGCTGGTCACTGTGTTCCTGTCTGGGGCGTGGAGGGTAAGCTGAGGACTTGGAAGGGATTCAGGGGGCACTTAGTTAAATTGGGTCGAGAGGCGTCCGTTTTCCATCCTCTGTCTTGGCAGTGATGCCGCGGAAAGTGGCTCCACTGTGATCCGACAGCCCATAAAGAGCAGAGATGAATTACGCCTTTTCTCTCCCACTTTAAGTACTTTTCTGCAAACCATGTCTTTTAGATTTGAACATGTGGTCTTGTCCAGACTGGGAGGAAGACTGCAGAACGAACTATCTTTCTGTATTCTGGGAAATGCTGTCAGAAAGGGTAAGAACCTTGGTGGGATGGGGGCAGGATGGGAAGGAGTTTCTAGAGGGAGGGGATATATGTTTATTTCTGTCTGTTTCATGTTGTTTGGGCTTCCCTGGTAGCTCAGACGGTAAAGTGTCTGCCTGCAATGTGGGAGACCTGGGTTCAATCCCTGGGTCAGGAAGATCCCCTGGAGAAGGAAATGGCAACCCATTCCGGTACTCTTGCCTAGAAAATTCCATGGATAGAGGAGCCTGCTAGGCTACAGTCCATGGAGTCACAAAGAGTCGGGCACGACTGAGCAACTTCACTGGTACTGGCATGTTGTTGTACTGGTGAAACCTACCCAACATTGTAAAGCAGTTATCCTCCAGTTAAAAATATTAAAATAAAATTTCCGGTACTCTTGCCTAGAAAATTCCATGGATAGAGGAGCCTGCTAGGCTACAGTCCATGGAGTCACAAAGAGTCGGGCACGACTGAGCAACTTCACTGGTACTGGCATGTTGTTGTACTGGTGAAACCTACCCAACATTGTAAAGCAGTTATCCTCCAGTTAAAAATATTAAAATAAAATAATTCACTTTATGAAGAAAAACAAACAAAAGGGTAAGTACCACACATGAAATTCTAGAATTTGGAGACCAAAGAACTTAGGTCATCCAATCGGTGGTTGGTTTTAATTCGCCTGGAGAAGGGAGCATCCCATCTCCTTTTAGAAACAAAAGTTTAGGGTCTTTCCTGAGAAAAATGTTCATAAGCACGTGCCAAAAGATTTTCACATGTCATTTGTGGCCATTCATGGAAGGTCTCGGGCTCTAGATGAAGATTCCCTGCTTCTGCCTTTTTTTGGAGCTTTGGCTGCCAGGCACCTCTGGCTTGGCTGAATCCTCTGATCCAGGTATTGGCGCATCTTAGATTCCTGGAACAGTCTTAATAATCTACATTTGCAGACCATTTTCTGTGTGCTAGGTGTAGTCCTCAGGGTTTTATGTGGATTAAAATCATGCATCCTCGCAAGAACTCTGTGAAGCAGGCACCTTGAGTATCATACCATTTTACAGATGACAAAATGGAGGTGCAGGTAAATAAGCATTCCACTAAAGAGATACAGCAAGTGGCAAACGTGGGTGTTGGTCCCAAGATGTCTGACTCCCGATCCAGAATTCACGCTGGGAAAT
>SJYT01069127.1:501710-586181 GCA_006410635.1 Cephalophus harveyi | reverse complement strand
ATTTTATTTTATTTTATTTTTTTTTTTGCTGTGTGCATTTTAGTACTATAATTTTTCTTCTGAGTGCTGCCTTAGCTACAGCTGTTAAAATTTTTGATATGTCTCTTTTCCTCATAATTTAAAAATATTTTCTGATTTAATTATTATTTCAAAATGTGTTGCTTAAGTTTTAAACATCCGAATATTTTCTAGTTCTTTGTTGTTCTTGTCAAAACATAAGATGCATTGAGTGGAGAATTAATAAACTCATCTGGAAATCCTTCAGGGAGCCCAGTAGGTTTTTTGAAAACAGCATACATTTTGGAGTCAGACGTTTCTGGGTCCATCTTTTGGCATCACTCTGTGCTTTAGAATGAAATGCCTAATCTCTCTGAACTTCAGCTTCCTTGTCACTTAATTAAGGATTATAAATTTACCCTCATCAGAGTGTGGTGAACACTAAAGAAGATGACAGAAACTGACAGTCTAACACAGTGAGTCGTGTGTAAGAAATCACTAGAACTCGTAGACGCCCTTCTGCCTGCCCTTTGATTGACAGTCCAGCTCCCGTCGGGGGTCCATACGCTACGCCCCCGCCACCGCCCTCAGAGCAGGGATTCTCCACTTTCTCGTGGGATATGGTCTTGGCTGGACATGAAAATAGATGCTAGGGCCCGTTCTGGTTAAGGTGCAGTCTTGCCTCCTGCCTACCTGCAGAACGTCTTCAGAAATAGGTCCCTGCTGATCCACTGGGTAACCCAGCTGTTTTTCCTCTCAAGACTCTGCCTGATTGTTGGGCTAGCTTGCTGAGTTCCGGATCCTTTGATGTACCTTCCTTGTTTACCAGGATACCCCATGAAGTGGCCCCCTGTGTCAGGAAAGTTTTGTCCTTCACATCTCCTTTCAGTGATGAAATGGATAGAGTAAAAATCCATTTGTGAGAATCTTCCCCTCAAGAAGACTCGTCTGAGTGCTTAAGGTCACAGCTGGTGGAGACCAAAGGGGAAGCTGGTCCGCAGGTTGTCACGCCCGCTGCAGAGCGCCCTGAGGGCCCTGGAGGCGGCCGGGGGCTGAGGTGCTGTTTGCTTCTCACCACCTTTGTGTCTCCATTAGCATGATGCTTCGTCCGTGACTCCGCTCTCCCTGTAGTTCTGATTTTGCATCTTTGCCATTGACCAAGCATCATGGGCCTTCCCTGGTGGCTCAGCTGGCAAAGAATCCACATGCAATGCAGGAGACGCTGGTTTGATCCCTGGGTTGGGACGATCCCCTGGAGGAGGAAATGGCAATGCACTCCTGTATTCTTGCCTGGAAAATCCCGTGGACAGAGGAGCCTGGCGGGCTCCAATCCACAGGGGCGAAAGAGTCAGATACGACTCAGTGACTAAATCATGTGTCTCTAGCCCTAAGGACTTTTTCCGTAAATAGATCCTCTGTATCCCTCTTCTTCTAAGTGACATCTCTACCAAACTGCTGATTGCTCATCAAGCCTCATATTTTACTCCTAAACCTGCTATGCCTTGTCTCCCCACTTCATTCCTGTGTGCTCTAGAAAAATCCTGTTACTATCCCAGATTTTGCACACCACCATATTCACCCAAAGGCTCTGGGGATGAACCGTAGCCTCCTTTCCCTTTTCCAGCTCCTCAAGGAGCACTATTTTCCTTCTCTAATGGTTTATGACCTGATAACATTTGAAGCACACTTTCAAACACAGTTCTGATAGTTGGAAGGATACACATATGCACGTATGCGTGTATATGTGTATATGTGTACACACGTTTTTCTCAGTCCATAGGGATGCTGCATTTAGTAGGTCTTTCTTAGTCCCATTTGTGTTGACCTGTTTTGCACCACATCTGTGTCTCTTATATACTTGGCAGACAAAGCCAAGTATATATCAAATATTTTGGAAAAATACATTCTTTTCGGCTCGACAACTTTCTGTGCCTTTCAACTCTCGTTGGAAACAAGCTCACCCAAGCCTGCACACTCCCCGCTGGAAGAGATGCCTTGGGAGCCGTGCTGACTTACTTCCTGGCATGCAGTTTCTCCTGAGGACCACTCCCAAGACTGTGACTTGGGCATCTCAGGAAGAATCCACATGGCACAGAACGACTCTGTGTTTTCGTGACTTTTTAAAGGGCAAGTGGTTATTTATATGAATACAAGTTTTGTATGGCAAATTAAAATTGTATGAAGCAAAATGTTAAAATAAACCTACAGCATAACTTTAAAAGGCATTTGTATTTATTTATTTAATTGGAGGATAATTGCTGTACGATGTTGTGTTGATTTCTGCCGTAGGATAGCTTGAATTGGTCATAAGTGTATCTCTTCCCTCTTGAGCCTGCCTCCCAACCCCCACCCCCATCCCATCCCCCAGGTTGTCACAGAGCACCAGGCAGGGTTCCCTGTGGTCTATAGCAGCTTCACATAAATAAAAGATAAGATATTGAAAAAGAGGGGATATGTGCATATGTATGGCTGATTCACTTTGCTCTGCAACAGAAATGAATTCTACATTGTAAAGCAACTGTACACCAATAAAAATTAATCAAAAAATAAAAAGGAATTAGAAGGAGACAGCATTTTATAAATGCAATGTTAGCCTAACATTTTCCCACAGTTTTTAAATAATGAAGCAATTAATTTCTTTTTGCTACATTAGCCATCATTTTTTAAACTTTTCATTTCCTGTTGGAGTACAGCCGATTAACAATGTTGTGACAGTTCAGGTGACCCGTGAAGGGACTCAGCCGCATATACATGTACCCATTCTCCCCCAAACTGCCCTCCCATCCAGGCTGGCACACAGGATCGAGCAGAGTTCCCTGTGCTATACGCAGTAAGACCTTGCTGGTTATCCATTTTAAACAGAGCGGGAGTCTTCCCAAATCCCATGGACAAAGGAGCTGGGATGGCCACCGTCCGTGGAGTCCCAGAAGAGTTGGACACGACTGACTAAACAACAGCAGGTCAACCCCAAACTCCCTGGCTCTCCCTGCCCCCACCTGTCCCCAGTCACTTACGATCAGCCGCTTTCTCGTCTGCCTGCCTTCTCACAGTGTGGCACATCTCCAGGCCCATCTATGATGCTGCAAATGGCGTTGCTTCACATGCTTTTTAATGACTGAGTGATATTCCCTTGTACAGACACCACATCTTCTTCATCCACTCCTCTGCTGATGGACCTTTACGTTGCTTCTTTGTATTAGCTATTGTAAACAGTGCTAGCCAGTATTTGAATATATGTTTTTTATATCAATCCATCAGGGACTCAGTTTCTGGGTGCTACCCCAAGAGGCAGTGGTTAGCTGGCCCTCAGATCACACTCACAAAGCACAGAAGGGTTTGAATTGATCCCTAACACAGCGTTTATCCTTGAACTTAATTCAAATTGGCTTATCATGCTTTTTTAAAAAATCATTTAAGCAAAGTGCAAACAGCACAAGGTAGTGAAAACAGTGGGATTAAGAGACAAGTGACCCAGTGAGAAAGTTCATTAACATCTATGACTCTCCAGTTCAGAATATATTTACAACAGATAGCAATGAATTATACAAATACTGAATAATAAAGGACTTTGTGGATTTATTCTTTTGAAAACAATTGTGTCTGGAAAAAAAACTGCTTGCCCTTACTTATGTGTGGAATCTAAGAAAGTCATACTCACCGTGACAACAAGTGGAAAGGTGGCTATCAGAACTGAAAGGGTAGGGAACAGGGCAATGCTGGTCAAAGGGTGTTGTAAACTTCTGGTTATAAGATGAGAAAGTTCTGGAGACGCAGTGACTAAGGAAGTTGAACTCCAATACTTTGGCCACCTGATGCGAACAGCCGACTCATTGGAAAAGACCCTGATGATGGGAAAAATTGAAGGTGGGAGGGGAAGGGGATGGCAGAGGATGAGATGGTTGGATGGCATCACTGACTCAATGGACATGAGTTTGGGCAAACTCTGGGAGTTGGTGGTAGACAAGTAAGCCTGGTGTGCTGCAGTCCATGGGGTCACAGAGTCGGACATGACTGAGCGTCTGAACAACAACAAAATAAATATCAAGTTTTCTCACCACACACACACACAATTGAACTCCAATACTTTGGCCACCTGATGCGAACAGCCGACTCATTGGAAAAGACCCTGATGATGGGAAAATTGAAGGTGGGAGGGGAAGGGGATGGCAGAGGATGAGATGGTTGGATGGCATCACCGACTCAATGGACATGAGTTTGGGCAAACTCTGGGAGTTGGTGGTAGACAAGGAAGCCTGGTGTGCTGCAGTCCACGGGGTCACAGAGTCGGACATGACTGAGCGTCTGAACAACAACAAAATAAATATCAAGTTTTCTCACCACACACACACACACACACACACACACAGAGGTAACTATGCAAGATGATGAATGTGTTAATTAGCTTAACTGTGGTCATCGTTGAGCAATGTATATGTAAACCGAAACATCACATTGTATACCTTAAATATATATTTATTTGTCAATCATACCTCAATAAGGCTGGGGGTTGGAGGAAGAATCAAACAAGCTGGAGATGCTCTTCCAAAGACAACATAGCCTCTCGCCAACCCCACCCCAAGGTTAAGTGAGTCGGGCAGCCGGAGAGAGGATGGACGGTCATTGTGGATGTCTTGGGGATGGGGAAGGTGGGAATAGATGCTCAGAGGGGTGCACATAGTCTGTTGAAGACCTAATAAGCCCTCACCATTCCTCTATGCCATCAGAGACATCGAAGAACGAACAGTGCTGCTTGCTTTCCAGCAAGAATCTCAGCTCGGAAGTTTTTAGAATCACGTGATGACACACCTTTGTCCTGTTAAGAAACCTCACCTGAGACCTCCCAGGAGTCGATGAGATAGTGAAATGTGTGACTATTAATAAGGAACATAACTGTGAAACAATGTTTGGAATCGTGAGCCACTGCAGACCTGCAGAGAAGAGAAACCAAAGAAGGTTCATCAAACACGTGTATCAGCCAGTGACCTTAGCTGCAACAACTGAATACAGCTCCGGCCAGAAATACATTTTCTAGGGAAGCTCAGAGGCTGGCAGGTTTTCCAGGAGGGTAGGAGAACATTTTGGAAGCCACTTAGTCAAGAGCAACCTTCCAGGACTTCCCCGGTGGTCAAGTGGTTAAAAATCCACTTCGCAATGTAGGAGATGTGGACTCGATCCCTGATCTAGGAACTAAGATCCCAAATGCCACGGAGCAACTAAGCCCGCACGCCACAGCTACTAGGTCCTTGAGCCCCAGCTAGAGAATCTGTGCACTGCAACAACAAACCCCGCGCGCCAAACCAACACCTGCCACAGTCAAATAAATAAATAATATTTTTTTAAAGGGCAACATTGCAAAGGACTCCACAGACAGGTCAGGTCGAGGGGTCATCCTTGCCCCAGGGACACTCAGCTGTCACTTTGTCACTGCCAGATGTGGCCACTGTTGCTCCTGGGACCAGAAATAACTGAAGGGGATGGTGCATGTCAAAGCACACAGAGCGTGGCCCTCGCCTCCCACGCTGGCCTCACGTGCACGGTCACCAGATCCAGCTGACGTCAGATCCTGAAGTGCATAGAATGCTTAGAACAGAGCTCAGCTTTTCTGCCTGTAAAATGGGGTGATAGTGGTGCCCAGCTCTTTGGGTTGTTTGAGCTTTAAGCGAGATGATAGCTGCACAGTTCTCAGGCTAGCTCTTGAGGTGGTGGTCCAGTGGTTAGGACTTGGCGCTTTCACTGCCACGGCCTGGGTCCAATCCGCTGTCAGGAAGCTAAGATCCTGTGAGCTGCATGGCCTATGTGTGTGTATATATATAAACAGTGCTTGGGCTGGGAGGTGGGAGGGAGGTTCAAGAGGCAGGCTACGAACATATACCACATATACATACCTGTGGCTGATTCATGTTGATATACGGCAGAAAAAATAATTTAAAAAAAACAGCGTTTGACACATAGAGTACCATCAAGTTTAGTTTTTTAAATTCAAAAAATACTGTTGGAATCTGTTTTTATTCTAGAGTAAATTGCTTGACAAGCCTACTTGGTTTGGAAGCTGAGACCCAGAGACCACGTGGACAGTGGAGGAGAGGGCAGGGAATGGCTCTCTTGACAACCAGCTGGGTCAGCCACACTCTCTCATCCTAGGTGGGCTTTGAATCATCCTAGGTGGGTACTACTTTCCCACCTGAAAGGACTGGCCAGAGATCCTCCTAAGACCTTTCACTAAGACCTGGCTTCCACTCTTGGAAGATCTTCCTGACCCAGAGACCGAAATTGTGTCTCCTGCATTGGCAGGCGGGTTCTTTACCACTGAGTCACACACCAAATGATAAACTGATTCATTGATTCACTGATTCATTCAGCAAGCTTTATTAAGCACCTATTATCTACCAGCCAGCTACAAGAGGGCTTCCCTTGGTAGCTCAGCTGGTGAAGAATCTGCCTGCAATGCAGGAGACCCGGGTTCAATTCCTGGGTTGGGAAGATCCCCTGGAGGAAGGCATGGCAACCCTCTCCAGTATTCTTGCCAGGAGAATCCCAGGAACAAAGGAACCTGGTGGGCTACAGTCCATGGGGTCACAGAGTTGAACACGATAATGACCAAGCACAGCCCAGCTACCAGTCAAACCACTGCGACCCTTCAGCCTTCCTCCGCACCTCCAGGACATGGTTTAGAGTGACGCACCGGGCTTCCCCAGGAGCGCTAGTGGCCAAGAACCTGCCTGCCAATGCAGGAGATGTAAGAGGCATGGATGTGATCCCTGGGTCGGGAAGATCCCCTGGAGGAGGAAATGGCAACCCACTCCAGTCTTCTTGCCTGGAGAATCCCATGGACAGAGGAGCCTGGTGGGCTACAGTCTATGGGATGGCAAAGAATCAGATACACCGAAGCATGCCTGCTGTTTACATGTATGTTTCCTCTACTATCTCCACCTCAAGTTTTAGAGACAGACAACGGTATTCCATCACTTTATTTCCATGAACCTAGTCCTTACTGGTTGAAACAAGTATAGCATATTAAAAACCAAAATTATATCATAAAGGACGAAATAAAGCAGATCTTAAAATCAATACAAACAAGCAACAAACTGACCCTAGTGTACATCTTATTGATAAATCAACTACCCAGGCACAAGAAATGAACTCAAGTCTTGTTTGAACATAATATACTGACTGTGCAATATTACTGGCATATGTTCTAAGGATGAAAATAACCACAAATAAATCTTTAACTCTAATCAATATTTCGTTTTGACATGTATCGTGTTTTGCAGGTTAGACCAAATGACTACAAAAAATGAATGTATAAACTGAGAGACGACGAATGAGGGGTTAAGTTTGAATTGATGGGATCACTGTGAAATACATATTTGCAGATGCAATATTGTTTAGCTACATTGCTATTTCATCATATTTTAATTTCTCTGAGGTCCTAATTCTACAACACATGTTGAATGCTTGCTATAATCCAGACCCGGTACTCAGCAGTTTACATGAAATATTTCATTTAGTTTTCACCACTGCACTTTGTGATTTGTACAACTGTTCAGAAAAGGTGACAAATTTGCCCACAATAATGGAAGAGTTAGGTGTGATCTGACCCCAAATTGTGCTTATAATCACAGAGATGAGTAAGACAGGTCATAATCTACTCCATTTTAAAGAACAGCATTCATTTTAACACTAAACTTGATCTGATAACTGAAATAATTGTCTTACAGGAAAAGCCTTGGAATCGCCTAATTCGTCATTGAAAGGATTTGTGCTCACTTGGCATAGAGCATATTGTGAGGGGTTGGGAAGCAAGATCTGGGTTCTAGACCCACTTCTGAAAAATCCCAGCTCTGTGACCTTCTGCAAGTACACCAGACCTTTCTGGGTCTCTGTTTTTGCTTTTTTAATTGAAGGAGCTGGAAGACATGTGGAGTTACAGACTTGAATGTCTGCAGATATCGACTGGAAACATAAATTAGTAAAATGCCCTCAGGACCCATATCCTGTCTATGGTGTTGGTGACCTCTCAGCTGCAGCCCCAACATTGCCAGGCAAGAGTGCAGGCCTGCTTGAAGTCCTCTGAACTTCCAGTTCCTCAAGAGAAACCAGCAGTCCAGGCTTATGTGACACTTTCCAAATCTTAAACTATTAACTTAAAAAAAAAACAAAAACAAAAAACCTTGTGTCAGAAAAACAAAAAAACCCAACCCATATTGGCTCTCAGATCAACACCTTATACATTTGTGGATCAGATAAACTCTGAAGTCCCTTCAGGGGGAGTCTTTGTAGAAAATGAAATGGTCACTCCAGTCATGGAGATGTTCCATGCCTTAAATTGTGAAACTCAAAATGGATTACCTGGTTGACCTCAGAACTTTGAGGGAGTGGACAAATCCTAGCACTTTTTTGGGCCACCATCTTCCTACGGTGCAATGAAGAGCCTGAGTGTCTCTGGGGATGCAGGGATAAGCCTGTTACCCACTGAGCCCCTGGTATATGTCAAGGGCCTTCATGAATCATACCATTTGCATTAGCTGGGGTTGTGCAGAGAAGCAGAACCATGAGTAGGTAGACAGACAGAGGAGGAGGCTGTTAGTTGCTCAGTTGTGTCCGACTCTGTGAGCCCATGGACAGGCTCTGTGAAGCCTGGCAGGTTCCTCTGTCTATGGGATTTTCTAGGCAAGAATTCTAGAATGGATTGCCATTCTCTTCTCCAGGAGATTTTCCCAACTCAGGGATCAAACCTGGGTCTCCTGCGTTGCAGTCAGATTCTTTACCATCTGAGCCACATGGGAGATGATTAAATTGATGGATAGATAGATAGAAGATGGATAGATGATAGATTAGATAGGTGGATAATGATAGATGATTAGATAGATAAGTAGATAAATGATAGATAGATGATAAATAGATCACTAACAGGTAATAGACAGGTAATAGAGGATAGATAGATAGAGATGGATTTTAGGAGGTGGTTTGTGTGATTATGAAGGCTAGCAAGTCCAAAATCTGCAGGGAGGGCCATCAGGCTGAGACCCAGAAGAGATAATGGTATAGTTCTAGTTTGAAGGTCACCTGCTGGCAGAATTCCCTCTTGTTCAGCAGAGGTCAGTCTTTGTTCTACTCCTCAGGCTTTCAACTTTTCTGATGAGAAAATTATAACTCACATTATAAAGCGTAATCTGCTTTACTTAAAGCCCACAGATTTCAATGTTAATCTCATCTGAAAAAAAAAAAAAAAAACAGCCTCTCAGAGACATCAAGATAACGTTTGACCAAAAGGCTGGACAAAGTGACCTGCTCAGTTCAGTTCAGTCACTTAGTCGTGTCCAACTCCTTGTGACCCCATAGACTGCAGCACACCAGGCTTCCCTGTCCATCACCAACTCGCAGAACTTGCTCAAATTCATGTCCATCGAATCAGTGGTGCCATCCAACCAACTCATCCTCTGTCATCCCCTACACCTCCTGCCTTCAATCTTTCCAAGCATCAGAGTCTTTTCCAATGAGTCAGTTCTTCACATCAGGTGGCCAAAGTATTGGAGCTTCAACTTCAGCTTCAGTCTTTCCAATGAATATTCAGGATTGATCTCCTTTAGGATTGACTGGTTTGATCTCCTTGCAGCCCAAGGGACTCTCAAGAGTCTTCTCCAACACCACAGTTCAAAAGCATCAATTCTTTGGTGTTCAGCTTTCTTTATTGTCCAATTCTCACATCCATACATGACTACTGGAAAAGCCATAGCTTTGACTATACGAAACTTTGTTGCTAAAGTAATATCCCTGCTTTTTAATATGCTGTCTAGGTTTGTCATACCTTTTTCCCCAAGGAGTAAGCGTCTTTTAATTTCATGGCTGCAGTCACCATCTACAATGATTTTGGAGCTCAAGAAAATAAAGTCTGTCACTGTTTCCATTGTTTCCCCATCTATTTGCCATGAAGTGATGGGACTGGATGCCATGATCTTTGTTTTTTGAATGCTGAGTTTTAAAGCAGCTTTTTCACTCTCCTCTTTCACCTTCATCAAGAAGCTCTTTAGTTCCTCTTTATTTGCTGCCATCAGGGTGGTGTCATCTGAGTATCTGAGGTTATTGATAATTCTTCCAGCAACCTTAATTCCAGTTTGTCCTTCATCCAGCCAGGCATTTCTCATGATGTACTCTGCACATAAGTTAAATAAGCAGCGTGACAATATACAGCCTTGACGCATTCCTTTCTCAATTTGGAATCAATCCATTGTTCCATGTCTAGTTCTAACTGTTGCTTCTTGACCTGCATACAGATTTCTCAGGAGGCAGGTCAGGTGGTCTGGTATTCCTATCTCTTTCAGAATTTTCCAGTTTGTTATAATCCACTCAGCCAAAGGCTTTGGCATAGTCAATGAAGTAGATGTTTTTCTGGAATTCTCTTGCTTTTTCTATGATCCAACGGATGTTGACAGTTTGATCTCTGGTTCCAATGCCTTTTCTAAATCCAGCTTGAACATCTAGAAGTTCACTGTTCACATACTGTTAAAGCCTGGCTTGGAGAATTTTGAGCATTACTTTACTAGCGTGTGAGATGGGTGCAATTGTGCAGTAGTTTGAGCATTCTTTGGCATTGCCCTTCCTTGGGATTGGAATGAAAACCAGTCCTGTGGCCACTGCTGAGCTTTCCAAATTTGCTGGCATATTGAGTGCAGCACTTTCACATCATCTTTCAGGATTTGAAATAGCTCAACTGGACTTCCATCACCTCTACTAGCTTTGCCTGTAATGATGCTTCCTGAGGCCCACTTGGCTTCACACTCCAGGATGTCTGGCTCTCGATGAGTGATCACAGCATTGTGGTTAGCTCGGTCATGAATATCTTTTTTGTATAATTCTTCTGTGTATTCTTGCACCTCTTCTTAATATCTTCTGCTTCTGTTAGGTGACTTGCTAAGTTGATACATAAAGTTAACTATCATACCATTTAGCTTTCACCATGATCAATGAAGTAGATTACTATCCCCGTTCTACAGATGAGGAAACTGAAGCTCTGAGACGTTTAATGACTTATACAAAAAGCAATTAGGGGCAGAGCTGGCCTTCATACCTGTATGTCTGACTTCCAAATTCATTTCTTCACCCAGTTCTATCATGATTCTTCATCATTCCCTCCAAAGAAATCCCAGGGCTGATCTCCTTCCGAATGGACTGGTTGGATCTCCTTGCAGTCCAAGGGACTCTCAAGAGTCTTCTCCAACACCACAGTTCAAAAGCATTTTAAGTGAGTAAAAGTCGCTCAATCGTGTCCGATTCTTTGCGACCCCATGGACTATACAGCCCATGGAATTCTCCATGCCAGAATACTGGAGTGGGTAACCTTTCTCTTCTCTAGGGCATCTTCCCAACCCAGGAATTGAATGGGAATCTCTTGCATTGCAGGTGGATTCTTTACCAACTGGGCCACCAGGGGAAGTCCAAGAATACTGGAGTGGGTAGCCTATCTCTTCTCCAGCGGATCTTCCTGACTCAGGAATCTAACTGGGGTCTCCTGAATTGCAGGCAGATTCTTTACCAGCTGAGCTAACAGGAAAGCCCTATCTCTTTAAGGACAATAGCTAAAAATATGGGCTTAGAACTTGGACCATCTGACTTTAATGTCCAGCCACCCTGCTTACTGACTCAGGTGCAATGTCTTTGATTGTCAACTATTGCTAAAAATAATTCTGCTAAAAAAAACTCTGTGCGAACCCATGGACTGCAGCACGCTAGGCTTCCCTGTTCTTCACTATTTCCCAGTTTTTGCAAACTCTGCTGCTGCTGCTGAGGTGATAAATGATGAATGACTCATTTTATCCTGGGCCACTAGGGGGCGGAGAGGCAGGCAAATCCTCCCTCTCTCTTTTCTTCTCTGGGTTTTTTCATCTCCGCTCCCAGGTATGTTCCCTTTAAATGCCCCGCCAGCCCTGAAACTTTGGGGACCAGGGCAGTAGAATGGGAGGGTTTGGTGCTGTGAGAATGCAGGCCCTTTTCCTCGTGAATTTTCACCTAAATTATTTACATCTCAAATGAGTTGAGAGTGAATGAGGAATTAGCATTCTTCCACTCTTCCTAGTAATAGTTGTTATTGTTATTGTTCAGTTGCTAAGTCATGCCTGACTCTTTGTGACCCCATGGACTGCAGGATGCCAGGCTTCCCTGTCCTTCACTGTCTTCCTGAGTTTGCTCAAACTCATGTCCATTGAATCGGTGATGCTATCTAACCATCTCATCCTCTGGGATCCCCTTCTCCCTTTGCCTTGAATCTTCCCAGCATCAGAGTCTTTTCCAATGAATCAGCTCTTCACATCAGGTGGCCAAAGTATTGGAGCTTCAGCTTCATCAGTCTTTCCAATAAATATTCAGGGTTGATTTCCTTTAGGATTGATTGGTTTGATCTCTTTGTAAAAGGGACTCTCAAGAATCTTCTCCAGCACTACAATTCGAAAGCATCAATTCTTTGGCACTCAGCCTTCCTCATGGTCCAGTTTTTACATCTGCACATGCCTACTGGAAAAGCCATAGCTTTGAATATAAGGACCTTTGTCAGCAAAGTGACGTTTCTGCTGTTTAATATGCTGCCTAGGTTTGTCATAGCTTTTCTCCCAAGGAAAACCATGAAAACTCTTATTTTCCCTAAAGTCCTTGCTACACTCTTGTTTGTTCCAAGACCAGAGAAAATCGGAAACACTGTTAAAGGGATCTCCACCCTATCTCTGTGGAGAGATCCCCACTTCCGTCTCTGAGGCTACCCCACGTTAGAGCAGGTCAGATGTGCTTTGGCGTGGAATCACCATAATGTCCAGACTCATAATTTTAAAAAGTGTCCGCTTATCTTTACCTCTCACCCTTTATTCTGGCTTGGCAGAAACTTATAAACTACTGGGAAAGATTATGTAGCAGTATGTCCATATTTCAATTACCCATTAGGTGAGGGAATGAAGTCACTCAGTCGTGTCCTACTCTTTGTGACCCCATGGACGGTAGCCTACCAGGCTCCTCTTTCCATAGGATTTTCCAGGCAAGAGTACTGGAGTGGGTTGCCATTTCCTTCTCCAGGAGATCTTCCCAATCCAGGGATCGAACCCAGGTCTCCCACATTGTAGGCAGACGCTTTACCATCTGAGCCACCAGGGAAGAGCCCTACCCATTAGGTAGGTACTCGTGTTTGAATTCAATCAAAAAATTTTTTTGCCTGAAAGACGTTATAAAATACACTTCTTTGAGTCATGCACAGAAAAACAAAAAACAAAAAACAAAACAAATGGATTTTGGAGACTTAATAGTATATTCTATATTATTAATAATATAATATATTTTAAATTAATAATAACATAGAATAATATTGACATTGGGTTGACCAGAAAGTTTGTTCTGACCAACTCAATAATAATATATGCTGTACTGGAAGGATTATACAATATCACAATATAATATTATTAATATAATAATTAATAATAATATTTATCT
Organism: Cephalophus harveyi; assembly: GCA_006410635.1. Classification (NCBI taxonomy): domain Eukaryota; kingdom Metazoa; phylum Chordata; class Mammalia; order Artiodactyla; family Bovidae; genus Cephalophus; species Cephalophus harveyi. The sequence continues at coordinate 572,717 of SJYT01069127.1, read as the reverse complement.
AAAAGTTGTGCCTACATTTTGTCCTTTTAGTCTTAGAGTGAGGATATATTGAATTTTCTCTCTGAAGACCAAATATTCTCAGTTAAGAATATGTTCTAAATAGACATGTGGCCAGGAAAAACTAGAGTATACAATTTTTGAATGACAAATTATAGATTGGATTGATAAAGAATATCAGGGCATTTAGGGTGTGGTCCCAAACTCTCAAGTCCAGGCTTTGCCTTTCTTCATGCCTGTGGTATCTTTCTCAAAGACTTAATGCTGGAAAAATTTTATGTTCCTTTTACCATGTAATCAGGAATGTTACATCCTGTAATGAGGTCATCAGGAAGTACCTGAAAGTCCCCTTTTCTAGCTTCAAAATGCAAATGGTTCAGAAAACACTCAGGCCATTTATTTCAGTATTGGAGAATTAATGACAACTCAGCATATCCCAGGTTTTGAAATTTAAAACTTGCTCTTCAACTTCTGTCACACTGACACATTTTATTTTTGAGGGTATTGGGCTTTTCAGAGAATAAAGAGAAGATTGGGGGTTACATGTAACATAAAAATTACAGTAAATGTTTACTGGAATACTTGATGAAATGAATCTTTATTTATGTAAGGTTTATATATCATTTGTATAACTTTGTATTTAATTACAAAACAAAATTTGGGAAATATGCTATTAAGAAAAAGAAGAAGACAATAAAAATGACTTCTAATTCCATCACCCAGGGATAATTACCATTCTCATACTTTTGGTGTAATGCCAAGCTTCATCCCTGTCAAAAAGTAGGTCCTCAAGAAGTTTTAGTTCACTGACTATGTCCTTGATCTTTATTATTATGAATGTGTGTATTTATATATATTTAAAATTACAGTCATATCATGGGAACTGTTCTGTAATCTGTTTGTTAACACATACTTCCAAATGATAAACACACACTTATTATAACACACACTTCCAAATTATAAAAAAATGAGTTTTCTGCTTCAAAACAGAAAACTCAGAAATACTTTCATGACTTCAAACAAGTTGATTAAGTTATCCTTGGGAAATAGACTCAGAAGAAGAGGATGTGAGAGCAGAAAGTTTATTAGCGGTGCTCTTGGGATCAACCCTTTGGGAGGGGAAACAAAAGAAGCAGTTTTGACCAGAAGGAGAGGTGAATCTGCCATGCAGCCTTAGAAAAGGTCCCAACTGATCCCAAAGTGAGCTGAGATGGCCATCCTGGGAGTCCCTCCTGGAGGTAAGGGCTAGAACAATGAATGCTGAACAGTCATTAGAGGCAGGTAAACTGGTCCCTTCATCAGAAACAATCCTGGAGCGGACTCAACTGAGAGCCATCAGCTTCCAGCACTGCCAGATGCTGGGGAGGTGAATAATGAAGGTCTAGGGTTTGCAAGGCATCTGACCACCCGCCGGGCTATGCCACACCTGCCAGGGATGCTGTGGGGCCATCTTAGCTTCTATTTATTTGGGTGTTCTATTTATTCATACCATCTGCATTCTGTCAATGTATACCAGAAGTGGGATATGAATAGGTGAGTACTTACCCCCCACCCCTTTCAAACTGTCTTCTGTTTGTGACTATGTGGGCTTCTCAGGCAGCTTAGTGGTAAAGAATCCGCCTGCCAAGCGGGAGACACAGGTTCGATCGCTAGGTTGGGAAGATCCCAGAGAGAAGGAAACGGCAGCCCACTCCAGTATTCTTGCCTGGGAAATCCCATGGACAGAGGAGCCTCAAGGGCTACAGTCCACGGGATGGCAAAAGAGTCAGACACAACTTGGCAGCTAAACAGTAAGAAGTTGTGACTATAGCGCAAATGCTCCTGGCTCATTCTTTTGAACATTCTTTGTGAGCTTGATTTTTCTAAGTGGCTGAAGGAAGGTGACCATATTGGGCTCAGACAAAAAAATGAGATGGAACTTTCATTTCACACCAGTCAAACTGACCATCAACAAAAAATCTGCAAACAGTAAGTGCTGGAGAGGGCGTGGGGAAAAGGGAACCCTCTAACACTGTGGGTGGGAACGTAAATTGGTACAGCCACTATGGAGAACATTGTAGAGATTCCTTAAAAAAACTAAAAACAGAACTACCATATGACCCATCAATCCCACTCCTGGGCATATACCCCATGAAAAACATAATTTGAAAAGATATATAGGTTAAGGTTAAGTCGCTCAGTCGTGTCCGACTCTTTGCGACCCCGTGGACTGTAACCTACTAGGCTTCTCCGTCCATGGGATTCTCCAGGCAAGAATACTGGAGTGGGCACCCTAACATTCATTGCAGCATTATTTACAATAGCCAGGACATGGAAGTAACCTAAATGTCCATTAGCAGAAGACTGGAGAAAGAAGACATGGCACATATATACAATGGAATGTTATTCAGCCGTAAAAGGAAAGAGTTTGCTATTTGCAGAAACGTGGACGGACCTAGAGACCGCCATACAGAGTGAAGTAAGTCAGGAAGAGAAAAACGAGTATCGTGCATTAACACATGTATGTGGAATCTAGAAAAATAGTACTGATGAATCTATTTGCAGAGCAGAAATGGAGAGAAAGACATAGAGAAAAATGTAAGGACAGCAAGGAGGGGGAGGGGGTGGTGGGATGAATGGAGAGATGTAGACTGATAAATATACACGACTAGGTACAAAGCTGTTGACGACTGAGAAGCTTCTGTGCAGCACAGGAAACCCTGTTCAGTGTTCTGTGGTGACCTAAACCGGAAGGAAATCCAGTAAAGAGGGGAGATACGTGTATGTGGGTTTTCCTGGTAGCACAGCTGGTAGAGAATCTGCCTGCAATTCAGGGGACCCCGGTTTGATTCCTGGGTCAGGAAGATCCCCTGGAGAAGGGATAGGCTGCCCACTGCAGTATTCTGGGGCTTCCCTGGTGGCTCAGTCAGTAAAGAATCCACCTGCAATGCGGGAGACCTGAGTTCAATCCCTGGGTTGGGAAGGTCCCCTGGAGGAGGGCGTGGCAACCCCCTCCAGTATTCTTGCCTGGAGAATCCCCATGGACAGAGGAGCCTGGTGGGCTACAGCCCATGGGGTCACAAAGAGTCGGGCACAACTGAGTAGCTAAGCACAGCACAGTGAATTTTAGGGCAGGACACACACAGCACTTATGTATACATATGGCTGATATACTTTGCTGTACAACAGAAACTAATACAACATGTGGAGCAATAAAAAATTTTCTTATATAAGTAGCCGATTCTGATTTTCGTGGGCTCCAAAATCACTGCAGATGGTGACTGCAGCTATGAAACTAAAAGATGCTTGCTCCTTGGAAGGAAAGTTACGACCAACCTAGACAGCAGAGCCATTACTTTGTCAACAAAGGTCCATCTAGTCAAGGCTCTGTTTTTCCCTGTGGTCATGTATGGATGTGAGAGTTGGACTGTGAAGAAGGCTGAGCATCGAAGAATTGATGCTTTTGAACTGTGGTGTTGGAGAAGACTCTTGAGAGTCCCTTGGACTGCAAGGAGATCCAACCAGTCCATTCTGAAGGAGATCAGTCCTGGGTATTCATTGGAGGGACTGATGTTGAAGCTGAAAGTCCAATACTTTGGCCACCTGATGTGAAGAGCTGACTCATTTGAAAAGACCCTGATGCTGGGAGGGATTGAGGGCAGGAGGAGAAGGGGACGACAGAGGATGAAATGATTGGATGGCATCACCAACTCAATGCACATGGGTTTGTGTGAACTCCGGGAGTTGGTGATGGACAGGGAGGCCTGGTGTGCTGCGGTTCATGGGGTCACAAAGAATTGAACTGAGCCACTGAACTGATCTGAACTGAACTGAACTGAGGGGAAATAGTTGAGTTTAAAGGGACCTCAGCTGCATGACTCATGACAAAGAGGGCTTCATGTTTTGGCAAAACTATAGCAACGGTCAAGCCATCCTGGAATGGATAGACCTGCTCCAGGTTGAGAGGTCTGTCTCGTCACTCCCATTCAAGGCAAGCTGTGAGATCAAAGTGCTCATCTTCTACCAGTACAGTGCACACACCCACCCGCCAGGTTGCCACGCCCTCCTCCAGGGCATCTTCCCCACCCAGGGGTCGAGCCCACATCTCTTACACCTCCTGCATCGGCTGGCGGGTTCTTTACCACTAGTGCAATCTGGAAAGCCCTCTAATTGTTTACAGGAGGATACATTTAATAGAGGGATTTATTGCACCAGTAATGAAGGAAGCCAGGAAGCAAGACTGGGACTGGAGAAGAATAACAGCTGGAAGCCTTCACTACTGTAAGACTGGAAAATCAAAGGGAGGAAAGCCTGTCACTGGATCCTGGGGGCCAGGTTACCTGGCTGGAGATGGGACCCGGCGGGCCTCTTGGGCAGAAGCAGGGAGTCCCAGAGATGATCACCCTGCTGAAGGAGGGGCTACCTGAGCAGAGAGGGTGGGAGGGCAGCCCTCGGGGTGCCCTTTTCCTCACCTTCCTGTCTCCATCAACTCCTGCAGCTACTGAATTCATCAAGAAGCCAGAAGACACGGGACCCCTCGGGGTCAGCTGCCCGGCATACAGAGAAGAGCAGGGCAGTGAAGTGAAGTCGCTCAGTCGTGTCCGACTCTTTGCGACCCCATGGACTGTATATAAGTAGCCGATTCTGATTTTCGTGGGCTCCAAAATCACTGCAGATGGTGACTGCAGCTATGAAACTAAAAGATGCTTGCTCCTTGGAAGGAAAGTTATGACCAACCTAGACAGCAGAGCCATTACTTTGTCAACAAAGGTCCGTCTAGTCAAGGCTCTGTTTTTCCCTGTGGTCATGTATGGATGTGAGAGTTGGACTGTGAAGAAGGCTGAGCATCGAAGAATTGATGCTTTTGAACTGTGGTGTTGGAGAAGACTCTTGAGAGTCCCTTGGACTGCAAGGAGATCCAACCAGTCCATTCTGAAGGAGATCAGTCCTGGGTATTCATTGGAGGGACTGATGTTGAAGCTGAAAGTCCAATACTTTGGCCACCTGATGTGAAGAGCTGACTCATTTGAAAAGACCCTGATGCTGGGAGAGATTGAGGGCAAGAGGAGAAGGGGACGACAGAGGATGAAATGATTGGATGGCATCACCAACTCAATGCACATGGGTTTGTGTGAACTCTGGGAGTTGGTGATGGACAGGGAGGCCTGGTGTGCTGCGGTTCATGGGGTCACAAAGAATTGAACTGAGCCACTGAACTGATCTGAACTGAACTGAACTGAGGGGAAATAGTTGAGTTTAAAGGGACCTCAGCTGCATGACTCATGACAAAGAGGGCTTCATGTTTTGGCAAAACTATAGCAACGGTCAAGCCATCCTGGAATGGATAGACCTGCTCCAGGTTGAGAGGTCTGTCTCGTCACTCCCATTCAAGGCAAGCTGTGAGATCAAAGTGCTCATCTTCTACCAGTACAGTGCACACACCCACCCGCCAGGTTGCCACGCCCTCCTCCAGGGCATCTTCCCCACCCAGGGGTCGAGCCCACATCTCTTACACCTCCTGCATCGGCTGGCGGGTTCTTTACCACTAGTGCAATCTGGAAAGCCCTCTAATTGTTTACAGGAGGATACATTTAATAGAGGGATTTATTGCACCAGTAATGAAGGAAGCCAGGAAGCAAGACTGGGACTGGAGAAGAATAACAGCTGGAAGCCTTCACTACTGTAAGACTGGAAAATCAAAGGGAGGAAAGCCTGTCACTGGATCCTGGGGGCCAGGTTACCTGGCTGGAGATGGGACCCGGCGGGCCTCTTGGGCAGAAGCAGGGAGTCCCAGAGATGATCACCCTGCTGAAGGAGGGGCTACCTGAGCAGAGAGGGTGGGAGGGCAGCCCTCGGGGTGCCCTTTTCCTCACCTTCCTGTCTCCATCAACTCCTGCAGCTACTGAATTCATCAAGAAGCCAGAAGACACGGGACCCCTCGGGGTCAGCTGCCCGGCATACAGAGAAGAGCAGGGCAGTGAAGTGAAGTCGCTCAGTCGTGTCCGACTCTTTGCGACCCCATGGACTGTACCCTACCAGGCTTCTCCATCCAAGGGATTCTCCAGGCAAGAATACTGGAGTGGATTACCACTTCCTTCTCCAGGGGAGCTTCCCGACCCAGGGATTGAACCCGGGTCTCCCGCATTGGAGGCAGACGCTTTAACCTCTGAGCCACCAGGGAAGCCAGAGTAAAGAATAAATCTGAGGGTGAGTAGAAAGTGAAAGTGAAAGTGTTAGTTGCTCAGTCGTGTCTGATTCTTTGCAATCACATGGACTGTAGCAGGCTCCTCTGTGGGATTTCCCAGGCAAGAATCCTGGCGTGGGTTGCCGTTTTTTTCCTCCAGGGGATCTTTCTGACCCAGGGATCGAACCCACAGCTCTTATGTCTCCTGCATTGCTGTGTGTTCTTTACCATCAGCGCCACCTGGGAAGCCTGATGGTGATCAGGCCCAGTGCAGTCTATTAAAAGCAGGAAGAGGAACTTTGATGGAACCAATCTTCTCCCCATCAATCATCTGAGAATCCCAGTGGTCTTCTCAGGGAGGCAGTAATTCCTCAAAGGATCCAACTCTTTGTCATGCCCCAGGGTGGAAACACTATTGTTTAAATTTAAATGCTTAACAAGTCCTCAGCAGCATGATCTTGGTCCAAGCATGTTGGTTAAGGTGGAGTTCCAGTCTTAGGCACATGCCTGACACAGTGGGCATCTCCATCATGGGACCTTGGCTTGGAACCTGACATTCCAATTCCTCATTCTGAGTTCTCCACTGGAAGCCTAACCTCAGCCAACATCATTGCAACCAACAAATATGTTCTGTTATCACTGAGCCTCAAACAGGAAGGTTTTCAACTCTTTATCCCTACTCTCCCATGATCTCCCTGGCCCGTAAGAAAATTTCCACCTTTAACCCAGTAATCTTTTTGCCTTCTCATGCTGTTCATGGGGTTCTAGGCAAGAATGCTGAAGTGGTTTGCCATTCCCTTCTCCAGTGGGCCAGGTTTTGATGGAATCCTAGCTGAGCTATTTTGAATCCTAATAGATGATGTGAAAATGGTGCACTTAATATGTCAGCAAATTTGGAAGACTCAGAAGTGGCCACAGGACTGGAAAAAGGTCAGTTTTCATTCCAATCCCAAAGAAAGACAATGCCAAAGAATGCTCAAACTACCACACAATTGCACTCATTTCACATGCTAGCAAAATAATGCTCAAAATCCTTCAAGTTAGGCTTCAACAGTACGTGAACCAAGAACTTCCAGATTTACAAAGCTGGATTTAGAAAGGGCAGAGGAACCAGAGGTCAAATTGTCAACATCTGTTAAATTATAGGAAAAGCTAGATAATTTCAGAAGAACATCTGCTTCATTGACTATGCTAAAGCTTTTGATTGTGTGAATCACAACAAACTGCGGAAAATTCTTCAAAAGATGGGAATACCAGACCACCTTGCCTGCCTCCTGAGAAACCTGTATGCAGTTCAAGAAGCAATGGTTAGACCTAGACATGGAATAATGGACTGGTTCAAAATTGGGAAAGGAGTATGTCAAAGCTGTGTATTGTCATCTGCTTATTTAACTTATATACAGAGTATCTTATGCAAAATGCCAGGTTGGATGAAGCACAAACTGGAATCATGACTGCAGGGAAAAATATCAATAACCTCAGATATGCAGATGACACTACCCTTATGGCAGAAAATGAAGAGGAATTAAGTTCAGTTCAGTCGCTCAGTCGTGTCCGACTCTTTGCGACCCCATGAATTGCAGCACGCCAGGCCTCCCTGTTCATCACCATCTCCCGGAATTCACTCAGACTCACGTCCATCGAGTCTGTGATGCCATCCAGCCATCTCATCCTCGGTCGTCCCCTTCTCCTCCTGCCCCCAACCCCTCCCAGCATCAGAGTCTTTTCCAATGAGTCAACCCTTCGCATGAGGTGGCCAAAGTACTGGAGTTTCAGCTTTAGCATCAGTCCTTCCAAAGAAATCCCAGGGCTGATCTCCTTCAGAATGGACTGGTTGGATCTCCTTGCAGTCCAAGGGACTCTTAAGAGTCTTCTCCAACACCACAGTTCAAAAGCATTGATTCTTCGGCGCTCAGCCTTCTTCACAGTCCAACTCTCACATCCATACATGACCACAGGAAAAACCATAGCCTTGACTAGACGGATCTTAGTCGGCAAAGTAATGTCTCTGCTTTTGAAAATGCTATCTTCCTTCCAAAGAAATCCCAGGGCTGATCTCCTTCAGAATGGACTGGTTGGATCTCCTTGCAGTCCAAGGGACTCTCAAGAGTCTTCTCCAACACCACAGTTCAAAAACATCGATTCTTCATTGCTCAGCCTTCTTCACAGTCCAACTCTCACATCCATACATGACCACCGGAAAAACCATAGCCTTGACTAGACGGACCTTTGTTGGCAAAGTAATGTCTCTGCTTTTGAATATACTATCTAGGTTGGTCATAACTTTTCTTCCAGGGAGTAAGCGTCTTTTAATTTCATGGCTGCAATCACCATCTTTAAACACATCAAAAATAAGATGGAAATGTGTAGATAAGTGATGAAACAAGCGTAGTGAAATGTTAATAGTGTATCAACGTTCCCTGTAAAGTTACATCAGCTAGGCTATGTTTGAATTTTTTTCATTGGGGAAAGACATACACCTGTGATGATTAATTCTGTGTCAACTTGGCCAGGCTAAGGGATGCCAAGATAGCTGTTAAAACATTGATTTTGGATGTATCCGTGAGGATGTCTCTATAAGAGATTAACATTTAAATAGGTAAACTGAGCAAAGATCTCCCTCATCAATGACTGTGGGCATCATTCAACCCCTTGGGGGCCTAAATAGGACAAAAAGGGTGGGGAAGGATCTACATTGCTCTCCATTTGACCTGGGACATCCATCTTCTCTTTCTTAGGCCTTCAGCTCTGACCAGGACTAACACCATCAGCCCCTCTGCTTCTCGGGGACTGAACCTTGAGCTGCAGCTACACCATCAGCTTTTCCGAGTCTCCAGATGGCAGGTCATGGGACTCTTCAACATGCTCATGTGAGCCAATTCTTTATAATATATATACCCCTTTGGTTCTGTCTCTCCCAAGAACCCAAAATACCCTAGAACCAGAAAGTCTAAGATCATATCTTGGTTCAACCACATCCCAACCATATAAACTTAAGCAATTGCTTAACCCCTCTGGGCCTCAGTTTCCTCATAAAATGAGACAACAGCACCTTCTATGGTGTTAGTATGAGGACTCAATGAGTTAATGCATGTTTGAACTTTCAGGAGCACCCTAAGTGCCCAGTACATCTTAGTTATCATGCCATCTCTTGATAAGCCCCACATTTCCTTCCTTGCCACCCTCGAAGGGTCACCAAGAGGAATGGCAGACACTTGGAAGTCTCTTGGTGGTCCAGGAAGAGTTTCAGTTGGGACTGGGGACAGAGGAGAGAGAAAAATATCTGCCGGTCAGCCTATTTTCAATCTGAATGAGGGGACTGAGTCTTTCCAAACTACACACCCAGCACATGCTGGACACTGCTGCTGCCACCTCCTCGGAGTTCTAGGCAGAGGGTACATCCCAGCAAGATATAAAGGCATCAGAGGGGATTCAGGAAGTAGCAGTAGTCAGTAGAGGTAACCAGGACCCTGTTGAACAAAGCATCTGAATTTCTATTAGGGACCATGGGGGAAAAACCATGTTGTCATGTGTATGGAAGAGTTAACACTTGAAATATTGAGAACGGATGGGAGGGTGATGGGAATGGAAACCCAGAGACCATCAAGGTCAACTAGGACCTTCTTGCTGCAATCCAGGGTAGACAGAGTGGTGGATGGAAGATCTATGTGTGACTATCCACTTCCCAATCTACAAAAAGAACTCTTGTTCTCAGCCTTGACCCCAAGTCTGGCGTTTCTGTTTCACACCTGCTATTTTATTCAATCAGAGGTCTTTTGCACCCACCTAGTACTGAGGTTTTCAAGAAAAGGAGTAATGTCAAATTCATCTATATCCCACAGACCTAAGTAGGTACTTAGAGAGTAAGAAAACCCCTGCTAAAGTGATGGGGATAAGTCTGGTAGGGTCTGACTTCTCATGAGAGGGGTGGAGAGAAGGAAAGGTACTGATTCTTATGGTTCAAGCTGCCACAGCCCCCAGGAGCCCTAGATGCGAGGCATCAAGTCAAAGGACAGAACCAGACGATTCCTCTCCTCTGAGTTTGGAAAAGAATTGAAGGATTGAGCCCCTTGCGCTCAAGCTCTGAGCCATCCAGGTAAGGCATAGATGGGAATACAGCCTCTGGGTCAGAGGAGCAAGAGACACAGAGCAATCAGGGACAAGGGTGGGCTTAACTCCTGGTGGAGTTTCTCTAGGAGAAAAGTGAAGGGCCCTCAGAGCACTGAGCCTGATGGTCAAGAAGAGTTCTGAGCATAGCCAGGGTGTGAGGTCAACAGGACAGGCAATACTGCAGGTAACTGGTTTTAGGATGGCTAAAAAAGCCAAGGTCAGGCTTCCTAGGTGGTGCTAGTGGTAAAAAAAAAAAACCTGCCTGCCAATGCAGGAGACATAAGAGAGGCAGGTTTGATTCCTGGGTTGGGAAGATCCCCTGAAGGAGGAAATGGCAACCCACTCCAGTATTCTTGCCTGGAGAATCCCATGGACAGAGGAGCCTCGAGGGCTATAGTCCACAGGATCACAAAGAGTTGGACATGACTGAAGCGACTGAAGCATGCATGAAAAAAGCGAAGGTCACTTATCTACAGGTTCACGAGCAGTTCTAACCATGCTCCTGTAGACTCTGACCATGTGTGGGTATTAAGGTTAGACAGCACACAAAAAGGAGATGGCTTTTAAAAGGTTTGCTGTATGTGACAGGACACGCAGACCTTAGGGGACAGTCTGGGCCTTCAGCCTGTCTAGAGAATGAGGTATAGCTTAGCCATGGCCAAAGAACATGATCCAGGGCATCTTCAGTGTTGTCAAACCATGACCATATTGATCAGAAACCCTGATTTAAGCAGAAATAATTAGAATATATAGCCCAGGTAATGACTCAGATAACAGGAATCAGCCAGAATACTGCCTCCTTCCCTACCCTCCAAATCACAGCCCAGAACTGCTCCAAGATCCCACTGTTGCACCTTCAAGCACAAGCTATAAAATTAGCTGAGACAAGTTGAAGATACTTTCATGTAAGACACTGACACATCCAGAGGACAAACATCTAGACAGAGGGGCAAGTTCACAGCAAGTCATCCTTAAATGTTCACTTTAGTCCACCGCCTTTTACTCTGGAGAAGGAAGTGAAAACCCACTCCAGTACTCTTGCCTTGAAAATCCCATGGATGGAGGAGCTTGGTGCAGGCTACTATCCATGGGGTCGCAAAGAGTCGGGCACGTTATCAACATCCACTCTTCCTATACTTCAAGGAAGTGTGATACAGTGGGGGTTAGATACCCATCCTCTGGTCCCCTAGCAAGGGGAGTATCCAAGTCAGCTATATTCTATTATAATCCAATATGAGGTAATACTCAGGTTTACCCCAACCCTGTCATATTGTGACCTATGGACTGGAGTGTCAACTGTCCCCATCATACCTTCAGTTCAGTTCAGTTTATTTCAGTCGCTCAGTCGTGTCCGACTCTTTGCAACCCCATGAATCGCAGCATGCCAGGCCTCCCTGTCCATCACCAACTCCCGGAGTTCACTCAAACTCACGTCCATCAAGTCAGTGATGCCATCCATCCATCTCATCCTCTGTCGTCCCCTTCTCCTCCTGCCCCCAATCCCTCCCAGCATCAGAGCCTTATCCAATGAGTCAACTCTTTGCATGAGGTGGCCAAAGTACTGGAGTTTCAGCTTTAGCATCATTCCTTCCAAAGAACACCCAGGGCTGATATCCTTTAGAATGGACTGGTTGGATTTCCTTGCAGTCCAAGGGACTCTTAAGAGTCTTCTCCAACACCACAGTTCAAAACCATCAATTCTTTGGTGCTCAGCTTTCTTCACAGTCCAACTCTCACATCCATACATGACCACTGGAAAAACCATAGCCTTGACTAGACGGACTTTGTTGGCAAAGTAATGTCTCTGCTTTTCAATATGCTACCTAGGTTGGTCATAACTTTTCTTCCTAGAAGTAAGAGTCTTTTAATTTCATGGCTGCAGTCACCATCTGCAGTGATTTTGGAGCCCAAGAAAATAAAGTCAGCCACTGTTTCCACTGTTTCCCTATCTATTTGAGCACCGAAGAATTGATGCTTTTGAACTGTGGTGTTGGAGAAGACTCTTGAGAGTCCCTTGGACTGCAAGGAGATCCAACCAGTCCATTCTGAAGGAGATCAACCCTGGGATTTCTTTGGAAGAAATGATGCTAAAGCTGAAACTCCAGTGGTTTGGCCACCTCATGCGAAGAGTTGACTCATTGGAAAAGACTTTGATGCTGGGAGGGACTGGGGGCAGGAGGATAAGGGGATGACCGAGGATGAGATGGCTGGATGGCATCACTGACTCTATGGATGTGAGTCTGAGTGAACTCTGGGAGATGGTGATGGACAGGGAGGCCTGGCATGCTGTGACTCATGGAGTCGCAAAAACTCAGACACAACTGAGCGACTGAACTGAACTGAACTGATTTCACTTAATTGGGGTCATAATCAATGCTTTCTAGCATCAAACTGATCGCAAGTGTTCACACATAAAAACAATTTTTACAAAATAGGCAGTTGGCCAGATTTGTCCAACAGCCAGTTTACCAACTCTTGGTCTAGTGACTGCAGTGAATCACCACTAACTCTACAGGTTGGTTTTTCTCTCCAAGGAGAATTGGAAAGAACCTGTTATGATCTGAATATTTTTGTCCTTCCAAATTCTTTATGTTGAAATTCTATCCCCCCCCCCAAATAGTATTAGTAGGTGGGACCCTTTGGTGTGATTTGATCATGCAGATAGAGCCCTTAAGAATGAGATTAATGGAAACAACCTAAATGTCCATCAACAGAGAAATATAAAGAAGATGTGGTACATATATACAATGGAATATTACTTAGCCATAAAAAGAAGGAAACTGCCATTTGCAGCAACATGGATGGACCTAGAGATTCTTATGCTGAGTGAAGTAAGTCAGAGAAGGAGAGACATCATATGACATCCCTTATATGGGAAATCTAAAAACAAATGATCCAAATGAACTTATTTATGGAGAAGAAATAGACTCATAGACTCAGAGAACATACTTATGGTTGCCGGGTGAAGAAGGGTGGGAACAGATAGAGAACTTGGAATTCACATGTACACACTGCCATGTTTAAAATGGATAACCAGTAAGGTCCTACTGTATACAACAGGGAACTCTGCTCAGTGTTATGTGGCAGCCTGAATGGGAGGGGAGTGTGATAAGAAGGGATACATGGATATATATGATTGAGTTCCTTTGCTGTCCACCTGAAATCATCACAATATTGTTAACTGGGTGTATTCCAGTATAAAATACAAAAAAATTAAAAACGAATGAGATTAGTGTCTTTATAAAAGAGACCCTAGTGGAGGTGATGGAATTCCAGTTGAGCTGTTTCAAATCCTGAAAGATGATGCTGTGAAAGTGCTGCACTCAATCTGCCAGCAAATTTGGAAAACTCAGCATTGGCCACAGGACTGGAAAAGGTCAGTTTTCATTCCAATTCCAAAGAAAGGCAATGCAAAAGAATGCTCCAACTACCGCACAATTGCACTCATCTCACATGCTAGTAAAGTAATGCTCAAAATCCTCCAAGCCAGGCTTCAGCAATACGTGAACTGTGAACTCCCTGATGTTCAAGCTGCTTTTAGAAAAGGCAGAGGAACCAGAGATCAAATTGCCAACATCCGCTGGATCATGGAAAAAGCAAGAGAGTTCCAGAAAAACATCTACTTCTACTTTATCGACTATGCCAAAGACTTTGACTGTGTGGATCACAATAAACTTACGTGAACTGTGAACTCCCTGATGTTCAAGCTGGCTTTAGAAAAGGCAGGGGAACCAGAGATCAAATTGCCAACATCCGCTGGATCATGGAAAAAAGAGGAATTAAAGTGCCTCTTAATGGAGGATACGGAGGAGACTGAATAAGCTGGCTTAAAACTCAACATTCAAAAAAACAAGATTGTGGCATCTGGTCCCATCACTCATGGTAAATAGATGGGGACACAATGAAAATAGTCGTAGACTTTATTTTCTTGGGCTCCAAAATCACTGTGGATGGTGACAAGGGCCATGAAATTTAAATGTGTTTGCTTCTTGGAAGAAAAGCAATGACAAACCTAGACAGCATATTAAAAAGCAGAGACATTACTTTGCTGACAAAGGTTCATATAGTCAAAGCTATGGTTTTTCCAGTAGTCATGCATGGATGTGAGATCTGGGCAATAAAAAAGGCTGAGCACAGAAGAACTGATGCCTTCAAACTGTGATGTTGGAGAAGACTCTTGAGAGTCCCTTGGACAGCAAGGAGATCAAACCAGTCAATCCTAAAGGAAATCATTCTTGTCTATTCACTGGAAGGACTGATACTGAAGCTGAAGCTCCAATACTTTGGCCACCTGATGCAAAGGACCAAGTCATTGGAAACGACCCTGATGCTGGGAAAGATTGAGGGTAGGAGGAGAAGGGGGCAACAGAGGATGAGATGGTTGGATGGCATCACCGACTCAACGGACTTGAGTCTGAGCAGGGAGATAGTGAAGGACAGGGAAGCCTGGCGTGCTGCAGTCCATGGGGTTACAAAGAGTTGGACAGCGACTCAGCGACTGAATAACAACAAAATTCCACCAGGCAAGATTCTCCATGTTGTATCACTGGAATTTCAACACTCACTCACACACACACACAGTCACACACACACATTTTGGAAATTTTGTCAGTTTTGAGGAGCCTCGTCTTGTATTCTTCTCTCAGCTGTGCTAGTCCCTCTTTTTGTGACTTAAGCAAAAGGCAAAGTGTTAATCGTTCAGTTGTGTCCAACTCCTTGCAACCCCATGGACTGTAGCCCTGGCTCGGGAAGAGCCCCTGGAGATGAGAATGATAACCCACTCCAGTATTCTTGCCTGAGAAATTCCATGGGTGGAGGAGCCTGGCAAGTAACACTTTCACACTTTTGTGACTTGGGGTAAGGTGATTAACTCATCTGAGCCTTGACTTTCTCAAAATTTAGTGGCTTGCACAATTACCATTTTCTTGTCCCAGTTCTGAGCAGCTTTCAGCTGGAACAGCTCGTGTCTGCCCCCATGGGGTCTCAGCATGGCTCCCCTGGACCTCAGGGTTCAAGACGGCCTCACTCACATGGCCAGAGCATTGGCTGGAGTAGCAGGAACAGCTGGAGGCAAACCAGCATGAGTGGGCTTCTCTCTTCCTATAGTGTGGGCTGAAATCACTCACACGTCTGGAACCTATAACCTAGGTTTCTTTCTATGGTTGGTTGGGTTCCCCTCTGAGTAAAGGAAGAATCCATGTGGCTCCTTAGGGTGTAGGCCCAGAAGTCCCAGAACATCACATTGGCTGCAATCTATTTGTCAAATTGTTATAGCAGGCAGGTAGCTAGGGATGGGCAGAGAAGTGAGGCAGGGGCCAGGTGGCAGGAAATCACACATCTTGCAAATGGTGGGGATTAGGAGAGTCCATAGACAGACAAGGAAAAGCAGGAATTTCTAGACTGACAGGAAGCCACAGATTTTGGGTGAAAAGTGTCCAGGTAGCAGACAAAGAAAGGTGGGGAAAGGGGGGGATCTCCTAAGTCCAATGTAACCTGTTGTTTATTATACTCTTGAAAGTGAAAGAAAGTGAAAGTGAAAATCACTCAGTCATGTCCGACTCTTTGCGACCCCCTGGCCTATACAATCCATGGAATTTTCCAGGCCAGAATACTGGAGTGGGTAGCCGTTCCCTCCTCCAGGGTATCTTCCCAACCTCCAGATCCAACTGGGGTCTCCTGCATTGCAGGCTGATTCTTTACCAACTGAGCTATGAGGAAGCCCCAGTAAGGTTAGCAATAAAATTAGCCTTGCAGATAAGAAGTACCCATTATGCACTGATGCCATAAGCCTTCTGATCTGAGCTTGACTGAAGTGACTTAGCACATGTGTTAATTATTAG
Source organism: Cephalophus harveyi (assembly GCA_006410635.1). Taxonomy (NCBI): domain Eukaryota; kingdom Metazoa; phylum Chordata; class Mammalia; order Artiodactyla; family Bovidae; genus Cephalophus; species Cephalophus harveyi. The sequence goes on along the minus strand of SJYT01069127.1, from coordinate 556,607 downwards.
CCACTCAGTCGTGTCCAACTCTTTGTGGCCCCAAGGACTGTAGCCCACCAGTCTCCTCTGTCCATGGAATTCTCCAAGCAAGAATACTGGAGTGGGTTGTCATTGCCTTCTCCAGGCATCTTTCCAACCCAGGGATCAAACCCGTGTCTTCTGCATTGCAGGTAGATTCTTCACCACCGTGAACCCCAAGGGAAGCCCACAGACACCGTTAGCCAACCACAAAGTTTCTCATGAGCTCCTCTTGCAGTCTTACCATTTTTCTCAAGACTAGGCTCTAAACAAGAATCATCAATCTAAGCATTTAAAAAAGAGACGAAACCCATCTACCACACTGGCTTATTTCCTGAGGGGCAGGAGGGATGTGAATATTTTTGAATACACTCCCCAGGTCAGTCCTGACATATCCTGCCCCCTCCTGGTGGAGACCACTGCCTTAGCCTCTTTATTTGGCATAGCGGAGTAACCTCAGCAGTGACTTTCTAACAGGATCGGATTCTCATATAACTTTCTCAAGCAAACAGGATTTGGGTCTCACAACTCAGGGGAAAGATGATGCAACTGAGACTCAAAGAAGTTGGACAGTCTGTTCAAGTTCCATTAGTGGGTTAGCGGAGGCCCCAGTGTCTTATAACTTCTCACCCGAAGTCTCAGAATCATAGACCCTGAAAGGAGAAGTGACACCATCGGTTGAAGCCCTTTGCTTCATGGATTAAGACAGAGTCCCAGAAGATTGAAGGTCTTTCTGCTGGTCAGAGCCTGGTTGGCTACGGTCTATGGGGTCACAAAAAGTCAGAGATGACTGAAGCAACTCAGCATGTAGCCACTGGCCATGCCCGACAGCAGAGGTTAACCTCAGTGCTAGAACCCAGGGTTCCCTGTTTCTAAGGAACTGCCCTTTATTTCCATTTCAGCAGAGCTAAACATTGCCACTTAGCTGACTTTAGATTCTTGGTTCACCCATTTGGCTGATGTGCCCATTGAAATTAAGTAAGGAAGGAGGTGAATTCTCACAGATTCAGACCCACAGCCCAGAGCAGTTCCTGCACCCTAAGACTGTTATAAAAGCTGCAAACTATTTAAATTAGTCTTTATGTTTAGAATTTGCCTGTCAGATGTGATTCTAAAGATTGGGAAATATGCTGCTCTGACAGATTCTGTTATTGCCTTTGATTTAGTATTGTCATCAGAGGTATTTCATGCAGAGTCCCGAGATGTTTTGCGGAGTGAAATGTCTAAAAAAAATCTGAGATATTATTTCGGGATAAACCTAACCTCACTAGCTTCTTGAATTTATCTAATCAATGTGCAACCTTATTTACCTCATTAATTTATTTTACTTGCCAGCTCCAGAGCATGCGCGCTCAGTAGTTGAGATGCGTGGGCTTAGTTGCCCCACAGCAGGTGGAACCTTAGTTCTCTGACTAGGGATTGAACCCGTTTTCCCTGCATTGGAAGATGGATTCTTACCCACTGGGCCACCAGGGAAGTTCCAGATGTACATCTTCTTAATAAAGAGATTTCCAGAGCTGGAAACTGTGACTTAAGAAAAATGAGACAAGGAGTTGTCATTTTAAAAAATATATATTTGGCTGCACCAGGTCTTAGTTGTAGCACATGGGATCTTCAGCCTTCACGGCCACATGCAGGGTCTTTAGCTGCGGCATGTGGGATCTACTTCCTCCACCAGGGATTGAACCCCGGCCCCCTGCATTGGGAGCACAGAGTCAGCCACTGGACCACCATTCCAGCTGTCATTTTTTGAGTACAGCTGGGAACCAGAGGCTCACCTATGTTCACTCATTCAGCTCTACAGAGCCTGTGTGAGATGAGCATTGTAAAGTGAAAGTGAAGTCACTCAGTCGTTTCCGACTCTTTGCAACCCTAAGGACTGTAGCCCACCATTCTCCTCTGTCCATGGGATTTTCCAGGCAAGAATACTGGAGTGGGTTGCCATATCTGCCTCCAGGGGATCTTCCCGACCCAGGGACCAAACCCAGGTCTCCTGCATTGCAGACAGACTCTTTTCCGTCTGAGAGTTTGTGTGAGATGGGCATTGTAAGCCCCCATTAAGTACGGATGACGAAGCTGAGACCCAGAGCGGTTTTCCATCTCCAGCATCTGTACTGCACACTGACCATCTGGGCTAACACCGCAGGTGATATCAGAAGCCAGTCACTTCGTGACCAGCTTCTCGACTCTGCTTGCCTCTTCAAGCACTTTTTCCTAGACATTCCCCTCTGTTTTCTACAATGTCAATTTTTTTGATCTTTGTTACATTATTCTCATCAGCACACAAACATACAGTCAATTTCACCATTTAACAAAAACAGGCATATAAACGTAAAAAAAAAAACAAAAAAACACCTTTTTTTTTTTTTTCTGCCTGCATTGGTGATTTCATTTCTCAACTCCCCTTTGAAGCAAAGTTCCGTGGAAAGATTGATTATATTGACTGATTATTATTCCTTTCTTCCTGTTCTTTGACCTTACCCCACCTGCTTTTTGGTCAACACTCCACCAGGAGAGGGCTCAGTGGCTGTGGCGTATGGGCTTACTTGCCCCATGGCATGTGGGATCTTCTTGGACCAGGAATTAAACCCGCGTCCCCTGTACCGGCAGGTGGATTTTTTGCCACTGAGTCACCAGGAGGCCCCAGGTTGACAGCTTGGGCTTCCCAGGTGGCCCAGTGTGATGGAAGAGACCAAGTGCGATGGAAGAGACCCCGGAGACTCGAGTTTGATCCCTGGTCCAGAAAGATCCCCTGGAGGAGGAAATGGCAACCTGCTCTGGTATTCTTGTCTGGGAAGTGGACAGGAGGAGCCTGCAGACTACAGTCCATGGAGCTGCAAAGAGTCAGACACGACTGAGTGACGAGCACACGTCTCTACCAAGACAGCTCTGGCCACGTGCCCAGGGGGTGCCAGTGCTAAAGGTCCCGCCTGCCACTGCGGCGGGATGATCCCCTGGAGGGCACAGCAAGCCACTCCAATACTCCTGCCCGGAGAATCCCGTGGACAGAGGAGCCTGGCGGGCTACAGTCTACGGGGTCGCAAAGAGTCGGACACAACTGAAGTAACTTAGCAGGCACGCATGTTGTTACATCCCCTGGCCCTTCACCTGTGTTCACCTTCCTTGGCATCTGACACAGTCATGTGAGGAGGGTGACGTGAGCACGTGAAGCGCTAGTGGGGTCATGACCGGGGGAGCAGCTGTACTTCACCTCGGTCAGTTGTTGGGTTGTACCGTATGGTGTTGCTAGATCTTTAAGGCTTTTTTGAGAAGCAAAGATTTAGATTTTATGCTAAATTTTTAGAATGCTTGTGACTAATTACAAATGTTAAGAATACTGTGCAGGACTCTGAAGCCACATGTCAGCTGGTCTCCCTTTCTTACCTTTGCTCCAAGCTCAAGTACCTGCAGAAAAATCTGTTCTCATTTCTCTCTAGACTCAAGTCCCAGAGACATGTGTTGGTAGTTTTAATATTCTTTTCTTCTTCCTGGTTTGTATGTATCGTGTGTGTGTGTGTTCATGTTTCTTTTTTGGAGGAGAGTGGCTTTTATTACAGTATAACATACATACAGAAAAGCAGTTAATCATAAATATTCACTTTGAGGAGTTTTTCATAAAATGAGCATGCTTGGTCAAGAAACAACTCTTTTTACCACCCTGGAAGCTTCCTTCACACAACTTCCAGTAACTACCCCCTCAGTTCAGTTCAGTCACTCAGTCATGTCCAACTCTTGGTGACCCCATGGACTGCAGCACGCCAGGCCTCCCTGTTCATCACCAACTCCCAGAGTTTACCCAAACTCATGTCCATTGAGTCAGTGATGCCACTCAACCATCTCATCCTCTGTCGTCCCCTTCTCCTCCTGCCTTCAATCTTTCCCAGCATCAGGGTCTTTTCAAATGAGTCAGCTCTTTGCATCAGGTGACCAAAGTATTGGAGCTGCAGCTTCAGCACCAGTCCTTCCAATGAACACCCCAAATGAACTACCCCCTAAGGATAACTATATCCTGCCTGTTGCAATGAAAAGGGAAAAAAGAGGAAAGAGTTTTAAAAGAAAACAAAGAGAACGTGAGCATGCCTGAACATTCCTTGTTGTTGTTTTTTTTAATTTAACTGCTCCTAATTCTGCGTGTCTGTAACTAAGTTTGCTTTTCTGCCCCCTAACACTGCAGGAGCTACGATTTACATTTTCTCCTTTGACTCTGTACTAAATATATCCCCTCCCTGGTGTTTACCCTTACAACAGCTTTCCCCTTATAGTCGCATATCAGAAAGAAAGCCTCAGAGCCACCTAACTGCCAGACTCAATTACTGGGTTACTACTGAAAGTTTATGACTGCCTTTGAAACAATGAAAGTGGAAGAAATCAAGGTCCTGTTACCTTTGTTCCTCATCACTGACTCCTAACTAGGAGCCCTTGCCTTATATAAGCCCCTCCCGTCACTGCACGGGAAACAGATGGGGAAACAGTGGAAACAGTGTCAGACTTTATTTTGGGGGAGCTCCAAAATCACTGCAGATGGTGATTGCAGCCATGAAATTAAAAGACACTTACTCCTTGGAAGGAAAGTTATGACCAATCTAGATAGTATATTCAAAAACAGAGACATTACTTTGCCAACAAAAGTCCATCTAGTCAAGGCTATGGTTTTTCCAGTGGTCATGTATGGATGTGAGAGTTGGACTGTGCAGGAAGCTGAGTGCTTTTGAACTGTGATGTTGGAGGAGACTCTTGAGAGTCCCTTGGACTGCAAGGAGATCCAACCAGTCCATTCTGAAGGAGATCAGCCCTGGGTGTTCTTTGGAAGGAATGATGCTAAAGCTGAAACTCCAGTACTTTGGCCACCTCATGTGAAGAGTTGACTCATTGGAAAAGACTCTGATGCTGGGAGGGATTGGGGGCAGGAGGAGAAGGGGACGACCGAGGATGAGATGGCTGGATGGCATCATGGACTCGATGGACGTGAGTCTGAGTGAACTCCGGGAGATGGTGATGAACAGGGAGGCCTGGCGTGCTGCAATTCATGGGGTCGCAAAGAGTCGGACACGACTGAGCGACTGAACTGAACTGAGACTCCTTGTGGAGGGGGTGAGGGGGCACGGTTTTTCATTCATGAGCCTACAGTGTTCCCCTCTCCACTGGCTGAGAATAAAAGTCACCTTTCTATTTCCTCCCAACTCTGTCTACATGTTTTTCATTTGGCTTCAGTGCACAGAGAAGGCCAAGATTTTGGCTGGCAACATGCTTTCCTGTACCATACAGTCTTTTTGTCTTTCTTTTTTTTATTTTTGAACTTTATATAAATGGAATTGTAGAACATACTTGCTTTTGTGTTTGGCTTCGTCATCTCAACTTTGTGAAGGTCATCCGTGTTGTTTCATGTTGTAAATTTTTTCTTTTTAATTAATGTATAGTATTTCATTGTGTGAATAGATGATGCTTTATTTGTGTATGCTACTCTTGATGAGTAGTGTTTGGTTAATTTCCAGTTTGGGGTTGTTAGGAATAATGCTGCTACCTTCTCACACATGTCTCTTAGTGGACCTGTGTATATACTTCACCAGGTATATATTGAAGGCAGATGACCGAGTCATAGGTTAGGCATGTGTTCAGCATTAGTAGCTCCTACCAACAAAGTTTTGCAAAGTGACTGTCACAACAGACACTCTCCCAGTATGTGAGTTCTGGTTGCTCCATGTCCTTGCCAACACTTGGCATTGTCTATTGTTTCCATTTTAGCTATGGTGGTGGGTGTGAAGAGATAACGCAATGTGGTCTTATATCTGTTTTGTCTTCCTTTAAATTTTTGTGCTATGGCTATGATTGTCAGGAGATCAACCCTGGGATTTCTTTGGAAGGAATGATGCTAAAGCTGAAACTCCAGTACTTTGGCCACCTCATGCGAAGAGTTGACTCATTGGAAAAGACTCTGATGCTGGAAGGGATTGGGGGCAGGAGGAGAAGGGGACGACCGAGGATGAGATGGCTGGATGGCATCACGGACTCGATGGACGTGAGTCTGAATGAACTTTGGGAGGTGGTGATGAACAGGGAGGCCTGGCGTGCTGCGATTCATGGAGTCGCAAAGAGTCGGATACGACTGAGCAACTGAACTGAACTGACCTCTATGTAATCTATATACTACTTAAGGAGCTCATTTATTATAAATTCTTTAAATAACTCTCGACTGCTTTCAGAGTAGAGCTAAAACTCTATAACCTTTTTTTCCCACTATAAATCCTAAGTGCTTTCACTCAAGTCACGCTGAGCATCTCTTCATGCTTTTTTCTCTAGGTTTTTTCTCTTTCGTGCTTTTTCACAGATTTGATCTTTCTGTGTGTTGTTCTCTCTGCCTGGAACCCCATTCTCTGAGATCACTGCCTGACTAATTGCTTCTCAGCCCTCAGGATTCAACCCAAACTTTACCTCTTCCAGGAAACTTCTCTTGACTTTTATATCTTAACTGCTTATACTGTGCCAAAATGGTCAATATGCTTATTAACATCCATCAGTTCTTCATGAGTAAAGGCAATTTACATGGTTGTCATAGTGTATGAGCAGCAAGTGTTTATTGAATGAATGAATGAACAAACAAGAGCATCATTAAGAGAGATTTAGAAAGGGAACAAACTTAGAGATTTGATAATGGTGTTTATTCAAAAGGAACTTCTAATAATAATAATAATTATGTCCTGTGACTCTTTTTTCTTCAATTCTCTTAAGCAAAGCGTTGGTTCTGGAGAGCAAGGCAACACATTCTTCATTCACTTCCAGTGTTGAAAAGATGCTTCAGGCTTATGCAAAAATGAGTTCCTTTAATCACAGAGGTTTACTCGGGAAGCCACAGGGAAAGTGATTAAAGCAGATGAGTCACTACTGGGTTTAGCAAGAAGTTGTTTCAAACCTGCCCTGAAGGTCTGGTGGGTAGGGAGATTTGCTTCCTTTCAGCTGTCTTCAGGCTCAAACATGATCAGTACAGGCTTGATCACTTAGTGTATCTTTCCAGATTTCGTGTATAGGGAAGCTCTTACAATCCAAGAATCGCCCAGGGAACAGTAGGCCACCAATGCGTCATCTGATTCATCTTTCAGTGTCACAGCTCTGTGATTCTTAGTGAACAGTAGAACATTGGCTCCAGAGTTGAAAAGTATCGATGGACAGAGTACTGACAGATGAGCCAGACTTAAGCACGCTCTTCTGAAGCAGTGAAATAAAAGAGAGAACATCACCAGCTAGTGGATCTCATTCATTGTCTTAAGAATGCAATATTATTTTAAAATTATTTTCTTACTCTCAAAAGTAAGATGGATAAATTAATGTATAATCCTACAAAAATGCTTCTGTCCTGTGGGAGACAACTCACTCCCACCACGTCCCTCCCACTTGTACAAGCTCCACACAGGGAGGGACCATGTCTCCATTTCTGTATTCCCAAGGTGTGCGTCAGTGCCTGCGTTTGATAGGTGCTCAATAATCATTTGAATTAAATAGATTTATAAGCCATATATTTACTGTCTCTGATCCTACATTTTGTTCTTGCCCTGCAGCAACTTTGATGTACAACTCAGCACTTTTTTACACTGGTTAAGAATTATCGCATTAGCATTAGATGTAGATTTTACTAAAGGGTTTTTAGGAGAAACAGAAAGATTTCCTTACAGAGACTGTAGCATTTCCTCCCCTAGGTCCCCGTCAAACACATGCTTCCAGTCTCTCTCTCTCCTTTTTTTTTCTTAAATTTTGGGCACTGTATTCTCTCTCTTCACACCTCCCTCAGGGGTCCATGTCTCCCAAGCAGTAAGATATGAATCCATAAGATACACTTTTTGGTTGTATGTGTAATGATTTTAGACCATTCCCAGAAAGAGCATAGTAGCATATCTTGTGATAAGAAAAAGTATTCCCTTTAAAGTTTATTCTCAGTCCAATTACAGCAAAAAGAATGATTTCAGTTTGCTGCCATTGTATCTTCATTTTTTCCCCCTAAAGTCCATCTTCTTTCTTTTACTTTCTTTTATCTGAGAAAAAACAGGACTCACTCACATGAGACAGTGGTTTCTAGCTAGACACTTTTTTTGTCATTGTTGTTCTTGTGTGGCTTTCAGGATCCTAGTTCCCTGACCAGGGATAAAACCTGGGCCCTGGCAATGAAAGCACCAGGTCCTAAGCACTTGACTGCCAGGGAATCCCAACTAGCTAGACTTGAAGAACTTGAATTTCTCCACATTATATTTATTTTCATAATTACTTTCTGTATATATAAAGTTATATTAGCTTTTAGTTTAATGCACGGGAAATGGGCCTTCCTTTTAAAATGAATTTAAATTTAAAATTGAATCAACTTAAAGATAACGGTAACTGATAGCTGGTAACTTTAGAAAAGTAGAAAATAGTAATATTTGGGGTTTGGGAAAATGACATAAACCAAGTTGGATTTGTTGTTATTGTTGTTTAAAACAGAAATTTGGGTTTGTGCCATAGCTAATTTTTTGTGTCAACTTGGTTAGGTCCTAGTACACAGAGAGCTGTTCAAACATTACTCTGATATGCTGGGAAGGTGTTTTAAACACATGATTAAGATTTAAATCAGTAGACTTTGAGTAAAGCAGATTACTCTTCACAATGTGGGTGGGCCTCATCCAATCAGTTGACATTTTTGATAGAAAAAGATTGACCTGTCCCAAGAAAGATGCCATCCTTTGGACTCAAACTGCAGCTCTTCTTTGGGCCTCCAGCTTCATGCTTGCCCTGAGCATTTTGGACCCACTAAGCCTCCAGCATCATGTGAGCCATAATCATTAACCCTCGAGTCAGCATTTTGCTTTAAAAGACAAGGGCATAGGCGCTTATACACACTTTCAGAGGTGGCCTCAGAAAAGAGATCCATAAGGTCAGCTGATGAGGAAAAAGCAGGTAAAAAATAGGGGAAATGTATGTGGACAAAGAAAGACTCCACTTGGGTGTCAGTTTTTAGAAAGTCCCTGACAGCATGCAAGGTACACACACACACACCCCCCCAAACACATACTCACAAAACCCAGGTCTAAGATTAGTTAGCTATTTGTATTTATTCTCAGGGCTTTCCCTTGCAGCTCAGCTGGTAAAGAATCCACCTGCAAAGCAGGAGACCTGGGTTTGATCCCTGGGTTGGGAAGATCACCTGGAGAAGGGCTAGGCTATCCACTCCAGTGTTCTGGCCTGGAAAATTCCATGGACTGTTTTATTTATTCTCAAGTAGTTTTTCTTGGAAAATACCACTGAAATAACTGGTTGATCAGTCAATCCAAATTTCCACCCTGATAAGGTCTTAATAGAGTCTCAGAGTAGAGAAAACAAAGTTAGGACATTCAGATATTTATGGGTTTGGGGTCTGGTTTAAGGTGGGCCTTTCAATGCATGGTCTTGATGAGCACTGGGCAAGGATCGTATCATAATCACGTAGGATTAATGGACATAACGAGGCAGGGGTTCCCACACACAGTTTTAGAGGAGTGTTGTTATTTGTTAACCACCTACTGAAATATCAAGCAGTCTGATGTTCTCTTAAATCAATTTGACCTCAGGAAGTTCCTGGCCCAAGGAGTAAGATCATTTGCAACTTCTTATCTCCCTGGGCAGACAGATGTCTCCTGGAATAGCAGTCACACTGCTCGAGATGGTGATGGCACAGTTTGTTTTTGCCACTCAGCAACTTTGAAGCATGACTCAGCAGTTTTTTCCATTCATAAAGAATTTGGTGCTTTGCTGTACAATGGTTTTAGTGAGAGCTTCTTTCAAGGCACAAAAGAGCAAAAGATTTATCTTGTAAAGTCATGCTGAGGAAGACAGTAGAATACGAACGTCATGTCAACACTGACAGCTCGGGGGCATACATAGGCTTGGTTCCCATGATCAAGACCCCTGATTATAAATGACAGAAAAAAAACAACCCAAACTGGGTTTTCAGCACAAAGAGATTCCGTTGACTCATGAAACTGCAGAGATTCCAAGTCCAGGCTTGTGTAGAAGGAGGGGCTCCCATGATTATATCATATATTACGAATCTATGATTAGAGAAAGATATCCCACTTCCTTTCTATCCCATAGGAAAGAAATCCCCTATGTATTTCTCTTCATTTCCCAAGTCTTCTGTCCCCTGTGCTGGCTTCATTCTCAAGCTCATAAAGTGAAAAGAAAGTGAAGTTGCTCAGTCCTGTCTGACTGTGACCCCATGGACTACAGCCTGCCAGGCTTCACTGTCCACGGGATTTTCCAGGCAAGGATACTGGAGTAGGTTGCCATTTCCTTCTCCAGGGGATCTTCCTGACCCAGGGATTGAACCCAGGTCTCCCACACTGCAGGCAGACTCTTTACCATCTGAGCCACGAGGGAAGCCCTCAATCTCATAGGGACAGAGAAAATGGATACTGTGGGTGATTAAATAGTTAATCCCACAAGGGGATTGTAAGTAGAAAACAATATGGGAGACCCCTGTAAGTCAAGTTACTCAGGAAAGCAGGTTTGCTTAACCACAAAACCAAGAAGCAGGCTCGCTTAGCAACAAAACCATGGGACAGAAGCATGAGGCATGCCCTCAGACAATAAAGCAACAGTGGCCCGAGACTCACATCCTCCTGAGCTCAGTAAGGTAATGCTTCCTAGTACCTGCTCTCTGCCCACATAAAACGGGATAATCTGTGGACCCAGCTTGACCATGCTGGGACAAGAAAACTCCCCTGCTCAACCAGGAGGAGGAACTGATGATGGAAGCATAATATCTACTCAAGAAGGATGCAGGAAGTCCTCTGCGTTCCACTCTTCCTTTGATTATAAAGCTATTACCCACTAAGTTCCAAGGGCCTTACACCCTCCCACCTGCCCGTGATAAGCCTCGTAAGCACCCATTCTAGTAAATCATTTCTTATCCATCATGTTGCCTCTTGCTGAATTCTGCCTTTGCTGAAATATAAAGGACTGTGGACTGGGGCTCTCTGCAGCCCTGAAGTGACACTCAATGATTTCAAAGCCAATTCTCCCTTTTCAAGGGGAACATGGAAAATGGTGGATGAATGTTACTTTAGAGAGAGGGCTCCAGAATGCCTCTAGGAAGAGGTGAGTTGAATCAGCCATATGAATACCTAGGGCAGGATTTCTTGGCAGAGGGGAAAGCAAGGAGCAAAGACCCCAAGTGGGGAGTAAGTTTGAGGAGTGTGGAAATGCAAGCAGGCCCATGTGGACTGGAACAGGGGAGCAAAACAGAGCAAGGAGTCAGAGCTTTTAGAAATTAGAGATGAGACCAGAGAGAGAAACAGATTATAGAGGGATTCGCAAGCCATGGAGAAGAGGTTGTATTTTATCCTGCCTGTAAGGAAGACTGGAGGGTACTGGGCAGGAGAGTAATGGGTCGGTTTTATGTTTTAAACTATGCTCTGGGTGCTAAGAGGAGAATTACTTGGAGGGGGACAAAAGTTCAGTTAGACAAGGTATGAAATGATGGTGGTTTGATGGTAGAACCAGCAGGGCCCCTGTATATGGATTTGATGTAAGACTAAAGGGGAACAAAGGATCAAAGAGGGTCCTAGGTTACGATCCAAATAAATGAATAATTTTGAGAGTCATCTACAGATCTGGGGGCCTGTGGGAAGGAGCCAATTAAGAGTCAAGGGTTCTTGACATGCTTACTTTGAAATGCCTACTAGGCACCCACATCATGTGTCAAGCAGACACTTGGACCCAGAGGACAGAGTGGTCTTGGGAGTCTTTGGGAGGCAGGCACGTAGATGCCAAGAACAGGGGTCCCAGGACTGCTTCTTGGAACACTCCAGGAGAGAGAGGTTGGAAAGAGGAGATGAAGACAGCAAAGATGACACAGAACAAGCGATCTGTAAGGTAAGGCAGACTCAGGGCGTGATGCCCCACAGCCTGGAAAAGGGAGTATTTCCAGAAAGACTGATCCGCATGTCCTAAGTTCCTGAGAGTCTGAGCCAGACAAGCTCTGAGAACTGACAAATGGAAATGAGTGCTGTACAGCTTAGATCTGCAAAGCACATGTATTTCCTATGGACTGAGGGTATTGTGCTTGGAAATCCCTGTTCCCGCTAATGATGGTGGAAGAGGGGCTTAGCAAGGCGGTTAAAGGTTGCTTTCTCTTCTGGGATTTTAATTATTCTCTTTGGAGTTGCCCCAACCTCTATGGGGTAGGAAGTTCAAACATAAGACTATTCATGAGGTTATTTTCTCCCTCTCTTCAGGGGTTTCCTCACGCCTTGACCTCAAGAAGGCACCTGGGGACAGAAGGCAGTGCGTGGAGCTGGGTGGGGTCCCCGTCCTGGGTCTTCGCTACAGTGTGTGGCTCCTGCTGGCTGGTTCCCAGTCCGGCTCTGTTCTTGACCTCTGGGCCCTGTCACCGTCACCCCTGTCTGCATCCCTCACCCACCAGCTCTCTCAGCATCTTGCGGTCCTCTTCCTCAGGATGGGGGACCACAGGAAGAGGGGTGACGGCTCTCACTGCCCTCACATGCCCCTCAACCATGGGCCCTTGGAGGCAGGTACCAGGCTCAACACAGGCATTCTCTCGGAGTCTCGTGATTTGCCTGAGTGATGGCAGCTCCTGCTTAGATTAGCTCCGAGCCCACGCAGACGCTTCTAGTCTCCTTCACTCCCCTCTGCCCTCCGGGCTTTACCCCCAGGGCGGGGGCAGCGGGATCCTTGGTTATGACACCTTCGTCCCATTCCTCCCGTACTGCTTCCTCCTTCGTGGGGGCACATCACCCACATCAGATCTGGGGCCTTTCCTCTGGCAGGTGGTGTGATCCTTGGAGGTCCAGGTTAGATAAGCAACGGGGAACATTTCCAATACAGAAAAGCCCTTCAGAGCTGGTTTTTTTTTTTTTTTTAAGTTTGGTATTTAACATAACTGTCTTCCTAGGAACACTAGAAAGTCAACTTCGAGAGTCAAGGCTAAGAAATGATTTCTAATAGGCTAGGATTCCAAACCAGTCACTCCTAAAGGAATTTCTAATAAGCTAGGATTCCAAACCAGTCACTCCTAAAGGAAACCAGACCTGAATATTCAATGGAAGGCCTGACGTGGAAGCTGAACTCCAATATTTTGGCCACCTGATGAGAAGAGGCGACTCCTTAGAAAAGACGCTGATGCTGGGAAAGATTGAAGGCAGGAGGACAAGGGGACGCCAGAGGATGGATGGTTGGATGGCATCACCAACTCAATGGACATGAGTTTGAGCAAACTCCAGGAGAGAGTGGACAGGGAAGCCTGGCGTGCTGCAGTCCATGGGATCGCAAAGAGCTGGACACGAGTGAGCAACTGAAAAACAACAAGGAATTCACACCAGAGGAATTCATCTGTCCAGAGTTGTGTGGAGCCATAGGCATCATGCTCTAAAAGGGATGAAAACTACAGTGATCCTCAGGCACGCTGTTTTAGCTTTGGTTGTGCTGGATCTTCAATGCTGTGTGAAGGTCCTGTGCTCTGCTTGTCTCTACTTGCTTTGAGCGGGGTCTACCCTTTAGTTACAGGGCGCAGGCTTCTCATCACGGTGGCTTCTCACGGGCTCTAGGGCATGTGGGCTTCAGGCGTGGTGGCTCCTAGGCTCTAGAGCACAGGTTCAGTAGCTGTGGTGCACAAGCTTAGTTGGTCTGAGGCACGTGGGATCTTCCCAGGTCAGGGACTGAGCACAGGCAGCCTATTTTCATAACGTTTTTGTCTGTCCCCTTCCAACACCCCTTGGTGTAATCTCATGAATTGCATTGCTTTCCCTTCTCATGTGACTTTCAGCCACATATGAGCAGTTTGTCTCTTGTTCAAACTTCTCCAAGTGTCCATTCCAGTTCTGCTGCTCAGAGAATTCTTGCACAGCTAGGGGGACCTCAAAGCTCTCATATGCACAGATTCTAGGAATCAGAACACGGACATCTTTGGGGGATGCAACATTCTGCCAACCACAAGTCCACGGCTGCGTGGCATCCTATCAACAGTCCCGTTAGGATACAGCTGGAGGAAGGACAGTGGTTTAGGACAGGAGTTAGGACAACGGTCCCTCTAGTAGTGAAACTAAGTTTCAGAGGGTATAAATTCGAATTGGAGAGGGAAGCCATTGCCAAGCCTACGTGTCTTCCTGGGTGTGTGTGCCAGGATGGGGTGGGGGGGGTAGGGGAAGCAGATAAGAAGTGTAGCTGCAGGGCCCCAGCGATTCTGACTGATGAGATCAGAGTTGGTGGTGCGGTATTAGGTTCCCCTTCCTGGTGCAGAAGGGTGTGAATTATACCTCCCCAAGCTCGTGGCCCCGCCTGTGAGAGACCACGGGTGGATGCTTCTTTTCTTATTCCCCTGCTGAAGTCTGGCCTCGCAAGGACACCTAGGTGGCCGAGTCATTTCCCAGCTGGCCAGCAGTCATCACCAAGGACGAAGATGCCGGGGAGGGTCAAAATGGATGCGCTTCCTCAGGTGTATGTTCCTGACAGATTTCCTTCCTTTAGGGAACAGCGGTATTATTCATCCAGGTGGAGAGGAGAGAGGAGAGCTTCTCTGGTGGCCCAGTGGCTGGGATTCCACACTGCTAGTGCAAGGGACCTGGGTTCGATTCGTGATCAGGGAAGTGGATCCCACAAGTTGCAATTAAAGATCTCACATACCACAGCTAAGACTCAGCACAGCCAAATAAATAAATGAAAGTTTTAAAAGAGAGGATGACAACAAGGGCTCCCTGCAAATCATTTTTGGGCAATATATAGTACTTCAATTATAGGAATATATTTAATTAAATTTTTAGTTGAAAAGGTAATAGAAATTGAAAAAATGCAAATGTATATAAAGTAAAAAGATAAGCCTCCCTCCGTAGTTTTCCTCTCCCCCCAAACAGTTGCTGTCAGTTTTTTTGGTCCAGAAATATACACAAACATATTTATGTAGACATGTCCACTTTTCTCTTATGCAAATGTAACAATCTTGTGCACACACCATTCTCTATTGTGCCTTTCCCCCTTGGACCTGATTTCATATTCAGTTCAGTTCAGTTCATTCACTCAGTCGTGTATAACTCTTCACGACCCCATTGACCACAGCATGCCAGGCCTCCCTGTCCATCACCAACTCCCACAGTTTACTCACACTCATGTCCATTGAGTCAATGATGCCATCCAACCATCTCATCCTCTGTTGTCCCCTTCTCCTCCTGCCCCTAATCTTTCCCAGCATCAGGGTCTTTTCAAATGAGTCAGCTCTTTGCATGAAGTAGCAAAGGATTGGAGTTTCAGCTTCAACATCAGTCCTTCCAATGAACACTCAGGACGGATCTCCTTTACGATGGACTAGTTGGATCTCCTTGCAGTCCAAGGGACTCTCAAGAATCTTCTCCAACACCACAGTTCAAAAGCATCAATTATTCAGCACTCAGCTTTCTTTATAGTCCAACTCTTACATTTATATTAGTATATGAAATTGGCTGCATGAGATCAACTCCTTTTCAGAACTGTACCCCTTACAGGGATGACTGTGACTGATCTTGATTCTTCCATATTAATGCGTTTTTAGATTGTTTCCAGATTTTTCTACTACAAACACTGCTGTAATAGCTAGACTTGCATACATGTCATTTCCTGACCAACAGAGTCTAATTTAGGGCAAATTTCTAGATATGGATTTGCTGGGTTAAAGGGTTTGTTCATTTCCAAGTCTGATTCGATACTGGCAAACTGTTTTATGAAGAGCCTGTGGCGATTTACTACCAGCAACAAATTGTGAGAGTATCTGTTTCAAAATGCTCTCTTTTGTACCTGCTCTGAGGCAATCTGAGTTTCATTTTGGAATCTCTTTTAAAAGATGCCAGTTGTCCCCGTTCCAGCTGAATGAGTGTGGGGGAAAGGGTACCAGTCTAAAAACTGGAGCAACTAGATCCTAGTCCTGCCTCTGTGGTTCCCTAAAAGATCTCTGATCAGTTACTTATTTTCCCTGGGATCGAGGCTTCTCATCTGATGACAGGTCTCTGAAATAGACACGTGCTGACACCATGATCTCAAATCTGTGATTGCCAACCGACACAGCCACACACCATGTCAGTGGTCATTCACCACAGTGTCCAAGAGCAGCTCAGTCAATAAGCTCTGATCAAGTCCCATTGAGAGCCAAGCTTGTGTGTCACATGTCCTGTCAAATGCAAGCAATAAGGCATGCAGCAGCTGCTGCTAAGTCACTTCAGTCGTGTCCGACTCAGTACGACCCCATAGAGGGCAGCCCACCAGGCTCCCCCATCCCTGGGATTCTCCAGGCAAGAACACTGGAGTGAGTTGCCATTTCCTTCTCCAATGCATGAAAATGAAAAGTGAAAGTCAAGTCGCTCAGTTGTGTCCGACTCAGCGACCCCATGGACTGCAGCCGACCAGGCTCCACCATCTATGGGATTTTCCAGGCAAGAGTACCAGGGTGGGTTGCCATTGCCTTCTCCGGATAAGGCATGAGCACTCACCTTTTGAGAAAGATGGCTTACCAAACTTCAAGGAAGTGGTGAACCACAAATGAGGGCATGTGATCAAATGTCACACTGGGCGGCATGGACAACAAGGGTCGAGAGATTGACATCAGGCACTTAGTGTCAACACCATGTTCTTTGAAATGTGCCATTTACCTAAGATATAAAGATAAGTAGAAACTTACCTGGCAGCGGTGGTGGGAAGGAAGCTGGGGCATAAGGTGGTGTGAAAGCACCCCCCTCGCATAATGAAGCATCATGCTGGAGCACAGGAAACGCTCCCACACCAAATGTGGTTGTGCCTTATCCGTTGTTTGCACAGTGGCTGAAAAACAAGAGTGAACTCCCTGTCCCCACCACCGACATGTCTTCAGAGTATCTCCTGTCTCAGGTGGAGCAACTCTACTCTTTCGGTTTGGTAAAACCTTCAGTTGCCTTTGACTCCTTTATTTCATGACTCACGTCCAGTCGGTCACCACTTCCTACCGAGTCTATCTTCAAAGTGGATCCAGAATCAAAGTCCTTCTGTTCAGCTTCACTGCTCCCACCTTGGTCCTGGGCCACCATCATCTCTCAGCTGCACAGCTATGAATGCCTCTCAGCTGGCATTTTGCTTCCGCCTGACTCCTTGACTTGGTTGACTCCTCACATGTTACTCTAGGGTAGAATGATCCTGTTCTAATGAAAGTCAAACCATGTGATACCTTGGATGGCTTCTGACGGCACCCAGGGTGAAAGTCAGGCTTTATAATGACCTACAAGATCCTACATGATGTGACAAGTGGCCCCTCTTCCAGACCTCCTACCATCCCCTCCTCATTTCTCACTCCTTCCCCTGTTTCCAGCCCTGTTAGCTTCCCAGTTGTTCCAGTTACACGCCAGTCTCAGAACTATTGTGCAGGTTACAGCAATAAGCTTTTGCTTTTCTAACAGCAATAAGCTTTTCGCTTTTCTAACAGCAATAAGCTCACACCTCTGCTATCTTCTCAATGAATCCTAGTCTGTGAGAAATGGAGTATTTCCTGCCGTATCAGAAAACAGGAATGCCGGTCATCAGCAACTCCAGCCCTCCGGTGTGAGCTGGTGAGCCCCAAGGGCACTCAGGAAGGAGAAGAATACCTGTGATCCAGCAACAACCAGACTGCAGCCGTTCCTGAGGCTGAGCCCAAGGGAGCCCAGGAATTGAAACACAGGGGATACTGGCCCCCATAGCTAGGATGCACGTGAAAGGATGAGTTCATTGAGCCCAGACTCTTGCATCTTCCCATACATAGGAAAGTGCTGAAGTCCTTAACTTGGGATATCTGGTTTTCTTTAATTTACAAAAATATTTTTGACATTCATACTACCTGCCCTTTGTTACAAACTTCTATATAACCTCTCCCTGCCCCACTTCCTCTGGACCAGTTCTCTCCGGGTTACTTGAGATGCTGCCTCCCAAGCTTAAGTCCTAACAATTCCCACCAGATAAAACATAATTCTCAACTGTTCAGTTGTTCAGTCGTGTCCGACTCTTTGTAACCCCATGGACTGCAGCACGCCAGGCCTCCCTGTACATCACCAACTCCCGGAGTTTACCCAAACTCATGTCCATTGAGTTGGTGATGCCATCCAGCCATCTCATCCTCTGTCACCCCCTTCTCCTCCTGCATGCAATCTTTCCCAGCATCAGAGTCTTTTCCAGTGAGTCAGTTCTTCACATCAGGTGGCCAAAGTATTGGAGTTTCAGCTTCAACATCAGTCCTTCCAAAGAACTGTTAGGTTGTGAATATGTTTAAGTCAACATCCAAAAGCCCTATTTATAATTGCAATCTGCTCCCACTTCTTTGGCACTTTCAATCCCCTTATCATGCTCCACTTTTTCTCATAGCACTGATTTTACTGTACAATTAAATTCTTATTTTCTTACATTTATTGCTTATTGCCTATCTCTTCCCACCCCTCACTAGAATGTCAGCTCCACGAGGGCAAGACTATATGTCTGATTCTTAGGACAGTGCCTGGCTCATAGAAGGGCTCAATGGATGTTTGTTAACTGAATGCCTAAATAAATCAGGTGCTTTTTGGATGTGCTGCCACGAAGGCCAAATGTTCTGGGCAGTTATCATCAAAATGGTGTTTTCCTTTGTCCTGTCATTTGTCCCCTGAAGGAAAAAATGTTGCCTGCCATATCAGTAAACAAGGAATGACGCAACCATCAAGCCCGCACTTCACAGCCTCTCAGACACTGGGCACTGAGGGAACTCAGGACAGAAACAGGATGTCTGCCATCCGGCTGTCAGCCGCTGCGGTCACCACCCCCTCAACAACGCACCTGGAGGAGACTCAAGATGAGAAAACGGGACACAGGCCCCAGACGGCCGAGATGTGCAGCAAAGGAATGTCTCAGCAAGCCCAGACTCTCGCATTTTTCCACACATAGAAACGCACTAAATTCCTTGACTTGAGATATCTGGTTTTCTTTCATTAATAATCTTGGTTTATTAATAACTAAGGGCTTCCGTGGGAAGATCCCTTGGAGAAGGCAATGGCAGCCCACTCCAGTACTCTTGCCTGGAGAATCCCAGGGAGGGAGGAGCTGGTGGGCTACTGTCCACGGGGTCGCAAAGGGCTTCCCTGGTGGCTCGGATGGTTAAAAACTGCCTGCAATACAGGCAACCTAAATGTCTGTCAAGTTCAAGACCTGAGTTCTATCCCTGGGTCAGAAGATCTCCTGGAGAAGGGAATGGCTACCCACTCCACTATTCTTGCCTGGAGAACTCCATGGACAGAGGAGTCTGGTGGGCTAGAGTCCATGGGGCCACACATTGTTGGACATGACTGAGGGACAAACACATTAATAATTAATACTCTTATTTAATAATCTTTTGATGTTCTGACTATCTGGTCTTTGTTGCAAAAACTCATCTATACCCTATCTTCTCCCTTACCTCTTCAGAGGGGTCATTCAGAGAGATCTGAGCATCCTGTCTTCCAGACTTGAAGTTCTCAGAAAGTCTGCTAAATAAAACATAATTCTCAACTTTTAAGTTCTGCAGTTCTTTTCAGTCCACGGTCCTCTGCCCACCAAGCTGGTATGTTCAATGACAGCTCCCTGCTGGATGTTAGCTGATCCATCACGGAGTAAGAGAGGCAGAAAGGTGGAGTGTTTGCACCAAGAGCTTTGCCTTCTGGCTCTGTCGCTTACTGGTTGCTTAAACCATCATCCCGGGAGCTCAATTTTCTCATCTGCAAACTGGAGGCAATGATACAAATCTCTTTGAACCATGGTGCTGGAAAAGACTCTTGAGAGGCTCTTGGACTGCAAGGAGATCAAATCAGTCAATCCTAAAGGAAACCAGCCCTGAATATTCACTGGAAGGACTGATACTGAAGCTGAAGCTCCAATACTTTGGCCACCTGATGCAAAGAGCCACTGGAAAAGACCCTGATGCTGGGAAAGATTGAAGGCAAAAGGAGAAGGGGACGACAGAGGATGAGATGGTTGGATGGCATCACTGACTCGATGGACTGAGTTTGAGCAAACTCCGGGAGAGTGATGGACAGGAAAGCCTGGCATGCTGCAGTTTATGGGGTCACAGACATGACTTAGGGACTGAAAAATAACAGGCAAGAAGATTAAATGAGATAATAATGTAAAAAGCATTTCCACAGGATACCCGATGTTTAGTAAGTACTCAAGAGAACACCCAACAGGGACTTCAGATCTTCCCTAGCTCTAAGGGGGAATTAGGTGGGGCCAGCCTGGCAGTCACACCCTCCTTCCATTGTCTCCACATCCAGGTGACTTCCCCCAGGTGTCCAGTTCCTTCTCTGTGCAGTCACCTCCCCCTGACAATCTTTGCCAGCCAAGGGGGAAAAGCCAGTTTTGGCCTCAAGGGGGAAAAAAAAAAAAATTAAAAGCTGGCTCAAGGCCAACCTTGCAAGAAATGCCCTGATGAGGGTGGCTCTCTCCTCATTCTGCCAGCCCCACGCCCACCCGCTGACCCCTGGCTGCTAAGAAATTAAGGTTCCTGCCTTTTAAAGGAAGGGGGCGTTTAAAAGGAATGGGTTGGGTGAGAGCACACCAAAGGTGAGAGTCTAGGCCTCCCGGGAAGGCTGGCAGCCCTGTAGGTTTGGGAGGGGCCGGAAGAGCGCTCCAGAGCATCCCAGGGGTTCTCTGCCAGGTGCCGGCGGGTACCTGGCCAGCGCTGTGGCCGTGCTGATTGGCCCGTGCGAGTGGGGCGACATCGGGCGATGGGGTGGGGCAGGGCGGGCCGCTCAGCTGGGTGTGTCCAGCCCCTGCCCGGGTTCCTTTCCCAGGGTGTGTGTTTAGGCAAGTGTGTGAGCCACCAAGGTCCCCACTGCTGCCAAGTGGGTGACTGAGTCAGCCCTGGGTGAGAAAACAATGTGCATCTAGAATGATGCAAGTTTCCTAACAGAAAAGTTCGCCTCCAAAGATCCAACACTCCCCACAGCCTCGCCCCTTAACAAGAGGCGGTATACTGACCACCGTGTTGAGTACTTTCCCTGCCCTGGGGCTCACTGGATTCTTACAACAGCCCTGAGTAGGAGATGCTTTAATTCCCATTTTATAGATGGGGAAACTGAGGACCAGAGAGGCTCAGAACTGCACACCCACTGCAATCAGTCAGTAGCAAAGTCAGGTTTATAGTCCATAGTCCTTTGCCTTCAAGGGGACTAACGATCATCCTACCCTTTTTATTTATTTTTTAAATAGCACAGTTTTTTGTGTTTTGTTTGTTTGTTTTTATCACGCTGGATCTTACTTGTGCAACGTGAGATCTAGCTCCTGCACCAGAGATTGAACTCCAACCCCTGCACTCGGAGGGCGGAGTCTTAGCCACTAGGCCAGCAGAGAACTCCTTGTCCTTTATTTTTAAGAGAATGGTAAACTTTCTACTAATAACACATCTTCTCTTCTTCAGTGACGGAGAAGGCGATGGCACCCCACTCCAGTGCTCTTGCTGGAAACTCCCATGGACGGAGGAGCCTGGAAGGCTGCAGTCCATGGGGTCGCTGAGTCAGACACAACTGAGCGACTTCACTTTCACTTTTCACTTTCATGCATTGGAGAAGGAAACGACAACACACTCCAGTGTTCTTGCCTGGAGAATCCCAGGGACGGGGGAGCCTGGTGGGCTGCCGTCTATGGGGTCACACAGAGTTGGACACGACTGAAGCGAGTTAGCAGCAGCAGCAGCAGCTTCTTCAGTGAAATATAGTTGACATAGAACATCATAATAGTTTCAGGTGCGTAACATGATGAGTAGCTATATGTGTCTATCGCAAAATCATCACCACAATAATTCTGGTTAACATCTATCACCACCCATAGTTCAGATTTTTTCCCTTGCGATGAGAATTTTTAAGAGCTACTTTCTTAAGCATCGTCTTGTTAATCCGATTGGCCTGGGGACTTGAAACCATTTTTCCACATCATAGGTGGTGACAAGAAGACCACACGCCTCAGCCTCCACCTTCTGAAAAGCAGACTTATCCTTCTATCCGAACTTGTTTTTTGAGAATTCCTTAGGTCACTGGAATCAGCAAGTCAGAAATTCAGAAAGGGTCTTCACTGCCCACCCCTCCTGACTGCTCTGAGGGGGGAGAAAGCAGGCTCTCTAAGTGCCCTGCCAGCTGGCTCACCCTTCATTATGTCTTGGGTGGGGAATGGTGGCTTTCCTTGGTGGCCTGGGAGACCCTCCTAAGCCCTCCGCCCACGCCCCACTGCTGCCCCCAGCCCAGGCTCCAGCCCCGCCAGGCCTATCTGGTCCTTGTCACATCCCTCTGGGTGGGCTTTGACCCTGCTGTCTTGACTGTCAAGATCAGTGGTCAGAATATCTGATCTCAGGACCTCTTCACAATCTTCAAGATTATGGGGACACCCCAACAACTTCCATTTCTGTGAGTCATAGCTGTTAATATTTACTGTATTAGAAATTAAAAATAAGATTTTACACCATTATTTTTTTAAGTATTTATTTATTTGGCTACATTGGGTCCTAGCTTGCAGTCTGTAAGATCTGTCACTGAGGGGCATGGGCTTCTCTTGTGGGTTCAGTAGTTTTGGCAAGTGGGCTTAGTTGCCCTGTAGCATATGGGATCTTAGCTCCCTGACCAGGGATTGAACCCTCATCCCCTGCACTGGAAGACAGATTCTTAATCGGTGGATCACCAGGGAAGTCCCCTAAAGCTTTGTTTTGAACAATAATAAACCTACAACATGCTAATAGAAACATTTCAATGAAAAATAACTATATTTTCCAAAACATAAGATAATTAGAAGAATGGCATTGTTTTATACTTTTGAAATCTCTTTCCTGCCTGCCCAGAAGCCAGCGGGCTCCCCCATCTGCATTCAGTCTGTCACAATATTACTGCAGCCTCTGGAACCCCAGCTGTCCACTCCTGAGGGGTGTGTGAAAAGACATGACATCTTAGTGTGCTAGGGCACTAGCTTTGACTTCGCGAGCCCCTGAAAGCATCCCAGGGAATTCTCAGAAGTCTCTAGACCGTGGTAAAGGCAGCTGGCCACTTTAAAAATTCTTTGCCTTGTTTTGCTTTGTCCTGTACTAGTTGTTTTTCATTTCAAATTCATTTTCTGCCAGTTATTTCTACTTGGTGCCAAAGGTCCAAAGGCTGCCAGTGACCTAGATATCCAACAATAGAACCAGGCAACTTCCTGCGCTGAACCAAACGGAGCCATTAAAAATTATTTTTTCTTATTGTAATTCAGTATCTTTTCAATCACAATGAAATCAGGTGATAGTGATTACCCACAACCTTATATGTCCAAAGACAATCATTGTTAATACTTGTATAGAGACATTGACCTTAGACCTTAGACCCAGGAGGGCTCCCTGCCTGTGGCAGGCAGAATAACACTCTCCACATCTCAATATATTCTCATCCTCCTGCCTGGAACCTGAAAATATGTCACCTCACTGGGCATAAGGGGCTTTGCAGATGGGTTAAGGTCAAGAATCTTGAAATCGGGAGAATATCCTAGATTATCCAGTTACTGTTGTTCAGTCACTGCTGCTGCTGCTGCTAAGTCGCTTCAGTCGTGTCCGACTCTGTGCGACCCCATAGACGGCAGCCCACCAGGCTCCCCGTCCTTGGGATTCTCCAGGCAAGAACACTGGACAAGGTTGCCATTTCCTTCTCCAATGCATGAAAGTGAAAACTGAAAGGGAAGCCGCTCAGTCGTGTCTGACTCTTAGCGACCCCATGGACTGCAGCCAACCGGGCTCCTCCACCCATGGATTTTCCAGGCGAGAGGACTGGAGTGGGCTGCCATCCCTTTCTCCGTGTTCAGTCACTAAGTCTGTCCAACTCTTTGTGTCCCCATGGACTGCAACACGTCCTTCGCTATCTTCTGGAGTTTGCTCACACTCATGTCCATTGAGTCGGTGACGCCATCCAACCATCTCATCCTCTGTCATCCCCTTCTCCTCCTGCCCTCACTCTTCCCTAGCATCAGGGTCTTTTCCAGTGACTCGCTCTTCTCATCAGGTGGCCAAAGTATTGGAGCTTCAGCTTTAGTATCAGTCCTTCCAATGAAGTACTGATAATTTTTTTTAGGATTGACCTCGTTACAGTCTAAGGGACTCTCAAGAGTCTTCTCCAGGACCGCAATTTGAAAGCACCAGTTCTTCGGTACTCAGCTTTCTTTATAGTCCAGCTCTAATGTAGAAAGGAAGTTACATTATAGAACCTCTCTAAAGGCAGGGCTGAAACTCTTGCCTCTTGTCCTCAAGCAAAACTATATCCATGTCTGTGCAACCCCAGAAGATGCTGGGAAGAGGAAAATGCACATTGATGATTTCCAAGCTCTTTCTCAAAAAAAAGAAAAAATGTTTGGACAATGCTGGTTTGCTTCCTTTCAAGGTTTTAGTAGCAAACTTCACAAGACTTTCCCTACAATAGCTTGAATGAAATAAGACAGTAATGACTGCAGCTCAGCCTAGGTGGGTATTTTCTACCCAGGAAAGTCATAAAAAGGCAGCACACCTCCTCCCTTACTGTCAGTCTATGAAAGAGTCACCTGGTCAACCCCATAGCACATGGTCATGCACCGTCAGCAAAGTGGGGCTCTTGATAGCTCAGGGCTCAGAACACCTCCAAATCTCCAAGAATATCACTTTCAGCAGGAAGGCTGAAGTGGTGCAGGTAAGATCAAATATTACTTAGAGACATACTAGATGGGAAATAAAGGCACAGTAGGCATGTCCATAAGTATCTTGAAATTTTAAAGTTTTTACCATTAAGAAGATCACAGTCCTGGCTTGCCAAGTGAGGGGCACCATCTCAACTTTTTAAAAAAATTATTTTATTTGGCTACACCAGGTTATGTGCACACCGTAGCAAGTTCCATCTTTGTTGCAGCATCTTTAGTTGCCCTATGTGGAATTTAGTTCCTTGACCATAGATCAAACCCAAGCCCCTTGCTTGGGGAGCTCAGAGTCTTAGCCACTAGACCACCAGGGAAGTCTCTCAACATTTGATGGGGGCTGAAATAACAGAGTGACAGCCCCTCTCTGCTCCGAGGTCTCTATCTACTCTGATGGCCCAGATGGGCTAGATGCCAGCCCATCACATTGAGGCCACCTGTATTCCATGACCACCCTCCCCGCCGCAGCACACAGACCTCTGCTCCATGGCCATCTCTGTGTCCCTCTGGAGGCAGGCCCCCCAGAAATGACAGTGCCTCTGCCATCAGCCCGCCGGCCGCACCTCAGCTGTCTTCTCTGCAGCTTTAGCTCTCTGCCCCACCTCTCCCCTCTCCCTCCTCTCTACCTCTCCATGCCCTCTCCAACACCCCCCAACCTTCCCCACCTCCCTCCCTCCTTCCTTCCTGCTCCTCCCTCTTCCCTTCCCCCTCCTTCCTTCACTCGTCCTGTCTCTATCTGCCTCAAGGGGCAGAGGGGATAGATTTGAAAACTAGCAGCTAGCCCATCACGCTTGACCTGGCTTCTTGGGAACGTGCTGCTCTCTAGACTCTTTCCTGAACACTGGCCCGTGTTAGATTCTACGCTCAGGCCTAGAGAAACAGAGGTGAATAAAGCACTGTTCCAACTTAGACTTACGGGATTTGTCAGATCAGAAGGGACTCCAATGAGCCAGTAAAGAAGCACTCGCTGTGATCAAGACACTGGGTGCACAGAGATGCAGCCGGCTTTCCTCCACCTTTGGGAAGTTGCAGCTCAATAAATCCTTGCAGGGAGCTGTCATAACAGAGACAGAAGGGCACTTGGGGATCTTCGATTCGCCTGGGGAGTCAGGGGTCAGCAGAGGAATTACTAAGAGCTTGAAGCTCTGTTTCTAAAATGAGCTAACACCGTGAGAGGAGGCTGTCTCGTCCACGCCTGTTAGGAGCACATGCTGGGGTGCTTTTCAGAAGCGGCGGCTTGGCGCAGCCCGCCAGTGTTCTCCCGGATGGCTTAGTGGTGGAAGGATCCGCCCCACAAGGCGAGAGGTGCAGGTTCAGTCCCTGGTGGGAAGATCCCTTGGAGTAGGAAGTGGAACCTGTTCCAGTATTCCTGCTGGGAAATTCCATGGACAGAGGAGCCTGGCGGGCTACATACAGTCCATGGGGTAGCAAAGAATCGGACACGACCGAGCAACTGAGCACACACGCACACACACGTGCACTGGTGTGCAAACTACAAGTATCCTCTGACTCAGGAATCCACCAGAGAGGCATTGAGCCTAGGGATTTACTGGCAAAAGTTTGCTCAGATTCAAGTGTGACGGTGTTCCCTGCAGCCTTTGTTTGTAACAGTGAAATATACCAACCATGGGAAAGCCGATGTCTCATCACCGTTGTTGTTGTTCAGTGGCTAAGTCACGTTCAGCTCTTTGCCACCCCATGAAAAGTAGCGTGCCAGGCTTCCCTGTCCTTCGCTATCTCCCAGAGTTTGCTCAAACTCATGTCTATTGAGTCGGTGATGCCATCTAACCGTCTAATCCTCCGTCACCCCCTTCTCCTTCTGTCCTTAGTCTTTTCCAGCGTCAGGGGCTGGTATCATTCCGTTTCATGTCTGTTAATTACCAAGATGTTTCTCTGCTTTCTGGATGGGGAGTCTTCCTCACCTCCTTCCCCACTAGGGGGAATAAGGTTCGAGGGTGATTTCTGTCCTGAGATGACATGAAACATACCTGCTTGGTTGTTGTCATTCAGTTGCTAAGTCATGTCCGATTCTTTGTGACCCCATGGACTGCAGCACGTCAGGATTCTCTGTTCTTAAATATCTCGAAGAGTTTTCTGGAACTCACATCCATTGAGTCGATGATGACATCCAACCATCTCATCCTCTGTCATTTGCTTCTCCTCCTGTCCTTAGTCTTTTCCAGCATCAGGGTCTTTTCCAATGACTCAGCTTTTCGCAGCAGGTGGTCAGAGTATTGGAGCTTCAGCTTCAGCATCAGTCCTTCCAATGAATATTCAGGGTTGGTTTCCTTTACATAGACCTTTGGTATTGTTGTTTAGTTGCTAAGTCATGTCCAACTCTTCTGATCCCACTCCTCTGTCCATGAGATTTCCCAGGCAAGGATACCGGAGTGGGTTGCGTTTCCTTCTCCAGAGTATCTTCCTGACCCAGGGATCAAACCCATGTCTCCTGCACTGGCAGGTGGGTTCTTTACCCTGAGCCACGTGAGAAGGCTTTGGGTTCTGACAAACTTAACTGCAAAATGAGGACACACGGAAACCTGTACTAATTCTCTGTTTCAGGACCTGTCAGATTGTCAGTGACTCACCTCTCTGCCCTAAGAATTATTTGGATTTTGCTAATCCAGTGAGACAGAAGTTTCAGGACACCCAGAGACTGACGCTAGTCACTGACCCTTTTACTCCATCCAAGATAAAGCTATGCAACCTTTAGATATTGCCGACATCACTTCCAGCCCTCTGCCCATGGTGGATGTCTGAAAGAGCAAGTTTCATTGTTATTCAGAAATAGTAAGGTACACAGACCAGGAGATGACTGCCATTGAAAATTACCAGCCAGCCACAGTTCCCAGGGGAAGGGGACGCATCACACCATGTAGGGCCACAGGGGGAAGCACCAAGGCTGGTCAGGAGGCAGACAGTGGGAGGAGAACAGGGCAAGAGCTGGAACTGGGATTTCTGTGAGAAGCTATGGGCAAGGCAGGCTTAGCATTGGCTGCTCTGACTAATTTCATCAGGTTCTGCAGTGTAGAGACTGTCCTGGGTTGTCTGGTACCCAGCTCTTCCTGGGTGGGGGAGGTGGAGATCAGGGTAGGGGAATGTTGGCCTGGCGTGTGAGAGTCCTGTGTGAGCCCGATAAGGGAGATGTTTGTGGTGTGGGCTTTGGGTTGGTTGAAAGGAAGACTTGCAGCTGGATTTTTTTTCCTCCTTTTTGTTTTTTCAAATTAATTTTTATTGGAGTAGAGCTACTTTACAATGTTGTGTTCGTTTCTGCTATACAGCAAAGTGAATCCACTCTCTTATACAGATAGGCTTCCCTTTTGGACTTGCTTCTCATTCAGGTCGCCACACAGGGCGTTAAGTAGAGTTACCGGTGCTGTACAGGGTGTCTGCTTCAGTCATCCATTCTACACATAGTATGCATAGTGTACTGAGCATGTCAATCCCAGTCTCTCAATCCCTCCAGCCCCCACTTCCTGCCTTCGTGTCCATACATTTGTTCTCTATGTCTGTGTCTCTCTTTATGTGTTGGAAATAGGATCACCTATGGCTCAGACGGTAAAACGTCTGCCTACAATGTAGGAGACCTGGGTTCGATCCCTGGGTCGGGAAGATCCCCTGGAGAAGGAAATGGCAACCCACTCCAGTACTCTTGCCTGGAGAATCCCATGGATGGAAGAGCCTGATGGGCTACAGTCCATGGGGTCGCAAAGAGTCGGACACAACCGAGCGACTTCACTTTCATACCATTTTTCTAGATTTCACATATATGTGTTAATATATGATACTTGGTTTTGTCTTTCTGACTTACCTCACTGTTATGACGCTCTCTAAGTCCATCAACTTAGATCCATCTCTAAGACTCTGTGAAGGACCCAGTTTCATTCCTTTTTATGGCCAAGTAACATTCCTTTGTCTATATGTACCACATTTTCTTTATCCATTCCTCTGTCCATGGATGTTTAGGTTACTTCCATGTCCTGCCTATTGTAAATAGCGCTGCAGTGAATATTGGGGGTATGAGTTTCTTTTTGATTATGGTTTCCTCAGGGTATATGCCCAGGGGTGAGATTTCTGGGTCATATATTAGCTCTATTTTCAGTTTTTAAGGAACCTCCATACTGTTTTCCACAGTAGCTATACCAATTCACATTCCCACCATCTGTGCAGGAAGATTCCCTTTTCTTCACACCCTCTCCAGCATTTACTGTTTGTAGATTTTTTCCATCTCTAGAAATTGGCTGGTCCTGGGAGTAGAAGCGTCTCCTGGGCAGCAAGGCCCCAAGATATCAAAATGTTAGGAAATACAGAAAATAATAAAACATGATTAAACAGTGGGTGGTATCTAATCATCCACTGTTGGCTCAAGAATGGGCTCAGGGCAGTTGGTCTGCAATGGCCAGCAAAGCTCATGACCTCAGGCAGGTGGTCACCTTTAAGGTGCAAGGTGTCCTGAGCCCTGTTATGCCCTCTGTGGACCAGAGTCCCAACTTTCCCATGTCATCTGCACCAGAGCAGCTTGGTTGGGTGTTTGTTTTTGTCTCTAAGAGAAACACAGCACTCAGCCGGCACTGTCTCCCCACCAAGAGGGCTTTGTGTAGGAACTTCTGCACACGGCATATTTTCTCCTTCCTCTTAACCATCCTGGGTTTTGTTCATTTATTTTCCAGGAAAAGGACACACAGAGGTTGGTGGACTTGCTTCCAGCTTCTTTAGTTCTAGTTGCTTCCCAAGAAGAGGAAGGGCTTTGTCACAGGCCCTTCTCTAGGATCTGGGGAAACTTTAGAGACCCGACTGAGGTGAAGACAGGAGCCCTCTTCAAGGCTTTAGAGATGTGGGCTTTCTCCATGCCCAGGACATGCTGGGGATGAGGAAGAGTCCAGCCAGCAGCTGTGAATCATGACAAGGAGGAGGTCGTGAACCCAACAGCATTCGGTGAATGGACACTAGTTATTGATACATTAGGTCACTCATTCAACATTGCTTTGTTTATTTATATATTTGCAAACAAGGGGACGTCCCTGGTGGTCTAGTGGCTAAGACTCCACGCTCCCATTCCATGGGGCCCAGGTTCAACCTCTGCATAGAGAACCAGATCCCACATGATGTAACTAAGAGTTCACATGCTGCAATGAAAGATCCCACAGGCTGCCAGGAGGATCAAAGATCCCACGTGCCACAACTAAGACCTGGCACAGCTAACTAAACAAATATTTAAAACAAAAATCCCCTAGAAAAACGAAAACCACGATATTTGTTAGTTGCTTTATCATTCTAGGAAGAATATTACTTTGCCAAAAAAGGTCCTTCTAGTCAAGGCTATGGTTTTTCCAGTAGTCATGTATGGATGTGAGAGTTGGACTCTAAAGAAAGCTGAGCATCAAAGGATTGATGCTTTTGAACTGTGGTGTTGGAGAAGACTCTTGAGAGTCCCTTGGACTGCAAGGAAATCCAACCAGCCCATCCTAAAGGAGATCAGTCCTGGGTGTTCATTGGAAGGACTGATGTTGAAGCTGAAACTCCAATAATTTGGCCACCTGATGCAAAGAACTGACTCATTTGAAAAGACCCTGATGCTGGGAAAGATTGAAGGCAGGAGGAGAAGGGGATGACAGAGGATGAGATGGTTGGATGACGTCACCAACTCAATGGACATGAGTTTGGGTAGGCTCTGGGAGTTGGCGATGGACAGGCAGGCCGGGTGTGCTACAGTCCATGCAGTCACAAAGAGTCGGACACAACGGAGCGACTGAACTGAACCGAACATATTCATTATTTAGTTCTATTTGGAATGCTAATTCTACTTATATGGCTGTGACATTGGGAGCTGAATTTCCCTTTCTATGAGGGAGAAAGATCCATAGGAGACCAAGCAGGGACATCCATCCTCTTCCCCAAGTGCCTGAGATCCTAGCACTGGGGTGGAGAACCAGAGAGTTACAAATCCCCCGGCCGTCAAGTTCAGTGGATTCTCCCGTGGATCCAGGCCAACGTGTTTCTGTCCTGAATGACAAGGCAGAGCCAAAAGGAAGAGGGAAGATGTCTGCCAAGAAGCAAGAGGAGTCCCAGCAGAGGCGGGAGGCCTGCTTTGTCTTCTCAGAGTTCTCCAAGAAAAGATTAAGTCATAGATTAGCTGAAGCCACAGTTCTCTGCTCTGTACAGGGTGTCAGGGAAAGCAATGGACTGAGATGGAGAAAGCTGATGGCTGTCTTCACCACCTGTTTCCCCTTCTAAAGAGGAGGGGTTCCAAGGAGGGCTGATCCTCTGCTAGGATGGTGATGGAGGCTCTGACAGGCTGACGGGGAACACTAACTTGCTTTGCAAAAAGAAAAGAAAGAACATTACGGATATTGGAGCGGGTGTTAGTACCCGGGACAAGAAAGTGAAGCAGGCTGTGGCAAGGGCACAGATGGGGAAGAAGAGCTTTGGCGAATGGGGCTTGGTAACCGTGGTAACCGTATTTTTTGTGTGTGTGATGCAGGACTCTTCCCAGATGCCCTGTGATATCTTGAGTAGGATGTGGACCTTTCATTAAAGGGACGTTTCAGGTTGCCCTTTTTGGGATACAAATAAGTGTTGCACTTTTTCTGAGGTGGGCACAGGGGTGAGAACAGAAGCAGACAAGTGGCACGCTCATTTCCACTCCTTTGGCCAAAGCAAGTCCAGTGGCCACATCCAAGGTCAAGTTTCATTAACTCCACGTGTTTCCTAAAAGGAAGAGTTGTTCGTGTCTGTCTCACCCACCAGGACTGGAAGTGTCTCTGCAGTCACTCTTGTCCGTCTCTGTGCCTCCAGAGCCTCGCACAGTGCTTACACAGAGTGGATACTCCATGAGTGTTTATTGCATAAAATGTCTCTGTAAAATTGCCTCCTCTTTCCATCAGCATGATCTGAAGTCCATGCTGCCCCTGGACTGTTCCAGAATCTTTTCTATGGCTGCCACCTTTTCGGGTTCTTCCACTGCAAATACACCCCGCACTCCATCCCCTTTGTCTTTGCTCCAACACTGCTTTGATTGTTGTCTCTATTGACTTATGGAACTTTAGCATTTCCAACCTTCCTTCTTAGGAAGTTTTTTCTTTTTTTAAATTAATTTATTTTTAATTGAAGGATAATTGCTTTACAGTATTGTGTTGGTTTCTACCAAACATCAAAATGAATCAGCCATAGGTTTACCCATGTCCCCTCCCATTTGTCAGGAAATCTTAAAGGCTCCCAATTATTAGAATCATGCCTACATTCTTCATCCCGAGGTTTAAAATCACACAGGGAGTTCTAAGGATGGAGAGAATTCAGGAATAGAAAGAGTTCTTATAGAACATTCAGAGTGATACAGTTATTATTTTTTGTGGGAGTCATTATTTGCAATTTTTTCCCATGCAGATATATTGTAAGATGACATTTTGCACCCCCTTAAACTTGGGTGTGACCACTGGGCTTGCCTTGACCAAAAAAGTGGAGGTGAGCGTGTCACTGAACAGAAGCTCTAACAGCCACGCTTGGTTTGTCACGCTCCTACTCCCCCGCCGAGGAAAGTGACCATGGCACCCCATCCACCCATGTCCTGGGAGAGGATCCCACAGGAAATACCCCCTGAGCTGACCTGTGACAAAGAGGAGGAACTGTTATTCCCATTTGTAAAACGAGAGCCGTTCCTATCTTGTTTGATAGAGGAGGAGAGGAAGGGAAAAGGCTGAATCACCTGCTCGTTTCACTCAGCTCCTCAGGGGTAGAGCAAAGAGCTCCCCAGGTCCAGTGGGAGAGCTCACCTCTTGCCACCCCCTGCCCAGGAATTTGCATAACTGGGGGTAAAGCACAAAGGCTTTGTCATTAGGCAGACCTGGTTCAAATATCAGTTTTGTCATATACCAAGGTGTCCTGCAGAAGGTGACTGCAGCCATCAAATTAAAAGATGCTTGCTCCTTGGAAAAAAAGCTATGGCAACAGCTTTCCTATACAGCTGAAGACTGAAGAGTGAAGTCGCTCAGTCGTGTCCGACTCTTTGCGACCCCGTGGACTGTAGCCCACCAGACTCCTACATCCATGGGATTCTCCAGGCAAGAACACTGGAGTGGGTTGCCATTTCCTTCTCCAGGGGATCTTCCTGACCCAGGGATCGAACCCAGGTCTCCCACATTGCAGGTAGATGCTCTAACCTCTGAGCCACCAGGGAATAGTGTATTAAAAACCAGAGACATCACTTTGCCAACTAAGGCCCAAATAGTCAAAACTATGTTTTTCCAGTAGCCACGTATGGATTTGCGAGTTGGACCATAAAGAAGGCTGAGTGCCAAAAAATTGATGTTTTGAATTACAGTGCTGGAGAAGATTCTTGAGACTCTATAGGACTGCAAGGAGATGAAATCAGTCAATCCTAGAGGAAATCAACTCTGAATATTCATTGGAAGGACTGATGCTGATGCTGAAGCTCTAATACTTTGGCCACCTGATGTGAAGAGACAAGTTATTGGAAAAGATCCTGATGCTGGGAAAGATTGAAGGCAAAAAGAGAAGGGGGTGGCAGAGGATGAGATGGTTAGATAGCGTCACCAACTCAATGAACATGAATTTGAGCACACTCCGGGAGATAGTGGAGGACAGAGGAGGCTGATGTGCTGCGGTCCATGGGGCTGCAAGAAGTCACACATGACTTAGCAACTGAACAACAATGACATCAAGGGAGTCCTTGTTCTCCAGCTATAAAAGGGCAACAACAATCTGTCTCATAATTCTGTGGGAGGATGATAAGAAATGGAATTTCTTGCCATATCAGTAAACAAAGGATATCACAGTCATCAGCAATCAGTCACCATAGATGGTGAGTTGGTGAGCCCTGAGGGAACTCTGAAGGAAAGAATATCTGCTATCTGGCAGCCATAACATGCAGCCACTCCCTATGGTGAGC
Organism: Cephalophus harveyi; assembly: GCA_006410635.1. Lineage (NCBI taxonomy): Eukaryota > Metazoa > Chordata > Mammalia > Artiodactyla > Bovidae > Cephalophus > Cephalophus harveyi. Next base: position 523,048 of record SJYT01069127.1, on the reverse strand, counting down.
CCCAAGGAGCTCAGGATATGAAAATACGGGATAGTGGCTCCAGATAGCTGAGGTGCAATATCCAAGCAATGATTTCGACGAGCCCAGACTTGCATCTTCCCATACCTAAAAGAGCTCTAAATTCCTTAACTTGAAATGTCTAGCTTTTCTTTTATTAACAATAATCTTTTGATGTTCAGATTGCCTGCCCTTTGTTGCAAAACGTCTATATAACCTGGCTCCTCCCACTTCTCCTCCTTGGAGCTGTTCCTCAGGATTATGTGAGATGCTGCCTCCCAAGCTTGAAGTCCTGAAAATTCCCATCAAATAAAATATAATTCTCAGCTTTTAGGTTGAGAATATGTTTTTAAGTCGACAATGAAATAAACTAGGGTGGAGACTCTTGACAGGCACGCAAGAGGTCATGGAAAACGTGGAAGAGGTCAGTTAGCCTTGTCTCCTCCTTCCCATGACCTGGCTCTCCTCTTTGTCTTCTGGACTGACCACAGCCATCCTCACCTCTGAGGTCTGGCTCATTCTGTTCCCTCCCCATCGCCTCCTTTCTCCCCTCCAGAAGCCCACTTGAAGTCCCACTTTCTCCATGCTGCCCCCTTCCATACACCTGCTCACACTCTCCTCCCCAACCATGGGATTCTGACGTTTAATCAGCCATATGTATTTAACTGTTTCACAGATGAGTGGCTTTTCTCCCTAGTGAAAGCAGACACACCCTGAGGCGTTGACCAGCTTCACACCTCTTGCATCTTAGCCCTGCCCCAGCTCAGTCTGTTTTTGGGTGAGTAGTTTGGGGCACTTCCCTCCACATCCCTGAGCCTAATTCCTCCCCTGTGCACATGGGAAGTCGCTGGAGGAGCGCTGGAGGCACTCCTGCTCAGGGACAACACAGTTCAACTGGGCTGAGCCCTCAACCAGGAAGTGATCCCCAGGAATCACTGGGCCCTGAGCGTCTCCGTGGAGCAGGCATCGGAGCAGGGCCTTGCACTTTCTTAATGGTCAGCAGGACCTTGCGACTTGGGATGGTGACAGATGGAGAGCACCAAATTTGAAGACGCTCTATAACTTAACTGGCAACAGTCAGTTGAGAATGATTTCTTGTTAATAACTAAATATTTATGTGTGAGAGTCAGTGCTAGGGATTCAGAGAGGTGAGTAAGGCAGAAGCGGCATCTGGATTCAGGCTTCCCAGGTGGCGCTAGTGGCCAAGAACCCACCTGCCAACGCAGGAGACAGAAGAGACGTGGGTTTGATGCCCGGGTAGGGAAGATCCCCTGGAGGAGGGCATGGCAACCCACTCCAGTATTCTTGCCCAGAGAATCCCATGGACAGAGGAGCCTTGGGGACTACAATCCATAGCATCACACAGGGTTGGAGCAACTTAGCAGGCATGCATGCACAGTATCTGGACTCATGGAGCATACAACCCAGCAGACAGATAAGATGTTCAACTCAACGATCATTCCATCAACCCTCCTCCATCCAGCACATCCCTGTATTATTATATTCCATATATGAGATGCACCATCATCATTGTTCTGAACTTTAAGTCTGCACCTTCCATGAATGGTCACCAGGAAATTCTATATATACTGTCTCATTTACTCCTAAAAGCATTCTGAAGAAGGTGTATTACTATTGTCTTTTGATGTTCTTTAAGTGTGTAGAATAGTGCAGAGGCCAATTAAATTTTACATGAATAAATTGCCATGTCAGAGGAGCTTCATGAAGGTTTGCCTGTCCAAATGGGAAATGTGAAGAAGCCAGAACCCAAGCAGTGAGTGAGTTTTGAGCCACCCTATTACTTCTCAAAAGAAATACAAATTCTTTATTTTCCATATTTACCTTCACTTTTCCCCCCAAATGACCACAATTCTTGTTTTGGTTTTCAGCATCTTTTTAGCCAGCCACCATGTAGGTGACTTCTCCGGTTGATCCAGCCAACTGCAAGCCCAAGAAGTTACTATTTCCAGAGAGAAGGCATGAATAACGGAGACCACAGTTCACAGAGATGTTGATCAGAGACAAGAACCCCTTCTTCAACTCTCTCTGTGAGTGATCAGACCCTTAGTCACTCTGGGAGAGAAATCTGAAAACCAACTGAAAACCTAAAGAAATGCCTTGAGAAGAAATCTGACTATATCTCCCAACCAAGAGACAAAGCAAGACACACAACCACAGTAACCTCTTATAAATCAAACTAAATGAGCTAATAAAAATCAGTGCTATTAAGATGTCCAATTAATTTAAACACAAAGATTATTGGTTTCTAACCTCTCTGATTCTAAGCCAGCAGCTCTCACCAGAGGGGCCTTCATCCAGCATAATGTGGTTGGGGTTTGGTTTTTAAGTGTGTAGCTGTGAAGTCAGTCTTGGAGACTTCCTTACTGCTGATCATTGTCTTGCTCAGGAGGTCTGGAGCTCTGTTGGATGAGTTCACGTTTCAAGCCTTGGCCATCTCAGGCAGATTGCTCTGATCTTATATATTTATGGCACCCAGCCATCCATGCACCCACTCTTTTGCTCAGCAATGGGCACACCCATGTATCAGGCACTATCAGATATGAGCTCCCAGCTAACTAGTGGGGTTTGAGGGGATGGATACACATTTGGGCAATTAGAGTTCAAAGGGTGTTTGGCTTTGTTCCCTCCTGATCTCTCTGCTCTGGACTCCATCAGTGATCTTCCTTCTTCTGAAGAATCATCAGTTTCTCTCTCTTCTCTGCTTCTTCTCTACCAGTTCTTTCTCAAACCTCCTTCATATCATAAAATTCCACTGAGCTGGAGGTCCTCCAATGTGTCATCTTATCCATCTCCCCCATCCAAACCTCTAAGTAATCTGCATTCTCTGTGTGTCCTTCACTTTCACCTCATTCCTCAACCCTTGACAACATGTCCAGCAATTTCAGTAATAACTGCTCTTTCAAAAGCCACCTGTTGCTGTTGTTCAGTCACCCAGTCGTGTCTGACTCTTTGTGACCCCATGGACTGCAGCACGCCAGGCCCCCTGTCCCTCACCATCTCCCAAAGTTTGCCCAAGTTCATCTCCACTGCATTGGTGATGCCATCCAGCCATCTCACCCTCTGACTCCCTCTTCTCCTTCTGCCCTCAATCTCTCCCAGCATCAGGGACTTTGCCAATGAGTTGGCTGTTTGCATCAGGTGACCAAAATATTGGAGCTTCAGCTTCAGCATCAATTTGTCTGACTCTTTGTGACCCCATGGACTGCAGCACGCCAGGCCCCCTGTCCCTCACCCTCTCCCAAAGTTTGCCCAAGTTCATCTCCACTGCATTGGTGATGCCATCCAGCCATCTCACCCTCTGACTCCCTCTTCTCCTTCTGCCCTCAATCTCTCCCAGCATCAGGGACTTTGCCAATGAGTTGGCTGTTTGCATCAGGTGACCAAAATATTGGAGCTTCAGCTTCAGCATCAATCCTTCCAATGAATATTCAGGGTTGATTTCCCTTAAGATTGACTGGTTTGATCTCCTTACCGTCCAATGAACTCTCGGGAGCCTTCTCCAGCACCACAGTTTGAAGGCATCAGTTCTTTGGTACTCTGCCTTCTTTACCGTCCAGCTCTCCCCACCATGTATGACTGCTGGGAAGACCAGAGCCTTGACTGTATGGACTTTTGTCAGCAGAGTGATGTCTCTGCTTTTCAACACCTTGTCTAGTTTGTCATAACTTTCCTGCCAAGAAGCGATCATCTGATTTCATGGCTGCAGTCACCATCTGTTGTCATTTTAAACCCCGAGAAGATGAAATCTGTCACTGTTTCCACCATTTCCCCTTCTATTTGCCATGAAGTAATGGGACCGGATGCCAAAATCTCCGTTTTTTAATATTTAGTTTTAAGCTGGCTCTTTCATTCTCCTCTTCGCCCAGAAAGCAGACACACCCTGAGGCGTTGACCAGCTTCACACCTCTTGCATCTTAGCCCTGCCCCAGCTCAGTCTGTTTTTGGGTGAGTAGTTTGGGGCACTTCCCTCCACATCCCTGAGCCTAATTCCTCCCCTGTGCACATGGGAAGTCGCTGGAGGAGCGCTGGAGGCACTCCTGCTCAGGGACAACACAGTTCAACTGGGCTGAGCCCTCAACCAGGAAGTGATCCCCAGGAATCACTGGGCCCTGAGCGTCTCCGTGGAGCAGGCATCGGAGCAGGGCCTTGCACTTTCTTAATGGTCAGCAGGACCTTGCGACTTGGGATGGTGACAGATGGAGAGCACCAAATTTGAAGACGCTCTATAACTTAACTGGCAACAGTCAGTTGAGAATGATTTCTTGTTAATAACTAAATATTTATGTGTGAGAGTCAGTGCTAGGGATTCAGAGAGGTGAGTAAGGCAGAAGCGGCATCTGGATTCAGGCTTCCCAGGTGGCGCTAGTGGCCAAGAACCCACCTGCCAACGCAGGAGACAGAAGAGACGTGGGTTTGATGCCCGGGTAGGGAAGATCCCCTGGAGGAGAGCATGGCAACCCACTCCAGTATTCTTGCCCAGAGAATCCCATGGACAGAGGAGCCTTGGGGACTACAATCCATAGCATCACACAGGGTTGGAGCAACTTAGCAGGCATGCATGCACAGTATCTGGACTCATGGAGCATACAACCCAGCAGACAGATAAGATGTTCAACTCAACGATCATTCCATCAACCCTCCTCCATCCAGCACATCCCTGTATTATTATATTCCATATATGAGATGCACCATCATCATTGTTCTGAACTTTAAGTCTGCACCTTCCATGAATGGTCACCAGGAAATTCTATATATACTGTCTCATTTACTCCTAAAAGCATTCTGAAGAAGGTGTATTACTATTGTCTTTTGATGTTCTTTAAGTGTGTAGAATAGTGCAGAGGCCAATTAAATTTTACATGAATAAATTGCCATGTCAGAGGAGCTTCATGAAGGTTTGCCTGTCCAAATGGGAAATGTGAAGAAGCCAGAACCCAAGCAGTGAGTGAGTTTTGAGCCACCCTATTACTTCTCAAAAGAAATACAAATTCTTTATTTTCCCTATTTACCTTCACTTTTCCCCCCAAATGACCACAATTCTTGTTTTGGTTTTCAGCATCTTTTCAGCCAGCCACCATGTAGGTGACTTCTCTGGTTGATCCAGCCAACTGCAAGCCCAAGAAGTTACTATTTCCAGAGAGAAGGCATGAATAATGGAGACCACAGTTCACAGAGATGTTGATCAGAGACAAGAACCCCTTCTTCAACTCTCTCTGTGAGTGATCAGACCCTTAGTCACTCTGGGAGAGAAATCCAACTGAAAACCTAAAGAAATGCCTTGAGAAGAAATCTGACTATATCTCCCAACCAAGAGACAAAGCAAGACACACAACCACAGTAACCTCTTATAAATCAAACTAAATGAGCTAATAAAAATCAGTGCTATTAAGATGTCCAGTTAATTTAAACACAAAGATTATTGGTTTCTAACCTCTCTGATTCTAAGCCAGCAGCTCTCACCAGAGGGGCCTTCATCCAGCATAATGTGGTTGGAGTTTGGTTTTTAAGTGTGAAGCTGTGAAGTCAGTCTTGGAGATTTCCTTACTGCTGATCATTGTCTTGCTCAGGAGGTCTGGAGCTCTGTTGGATGAGTTCATGTTTCAAGCCTTGGCCATCTCATGCAGATTGCTCTGATCTTACATATTTATGGCACCCAGCCATCCATGCATTCATTCTTTTGCTCAGCAATGAGCACACCCATGTATCAGGCACTATCAGATATGAGCTCCCAGCTAACTAGTGGGGTTTGAGGGGATGGATACACATTTGGCCAATTAGAGTTCAAAGGGTGTTTGGCTTTGTTCCCTCCTGATCTCTCTGCTCTGGACTCCATCAGTGATCTTCCCTCTTCTGAAGAATCATCAGTTTCTCTCTCTTCTCTGCTTCTTCTCTATCAGTTCTTTCTCAAACCTCCTTCATATCTCCAATTAGAGTTCAAAGGGTGTTTGGCTTTGTTCCCTCCTGATCTCTCTGCTCTGGACTCCATCAGTGATCTTCCCTCTTCTGAAGAATCATCAGTTTCTCTCTCTTCTCTGCTTCTTCTCTATCAGTTCTTTCTCAAACCTCCTTCATATCATAAAATTCCACTGAGCTGAAGGTCCTCCAAGGTGTCATTTTATCCGTCTCCCCCCATCCAAACCTCTAAGTAATCTGCATTCTCTGTGTGCCCTTCACCTTCACCTCATTCCTCAATCCCTGACAACACGTCCAGCAATTTCAGTAATAACTGCTCTTTCAAAAGTCACCTGTTGCTGTTGTTCAGTCACCCAGTCATGTCTGACTCTTTGTGACCCCATGGACTGCAGCACGCCAGGCCCCCTGTCCCTCACCCTCTCCCAAAGTTTGCCCAAGTTCATCTCCACTGCATTGGTGATGCCATCCAGCCATCTCACCCTCTGACTCCCTCTTCTCCTTCTGCCCTCAATCTCTCCCAGCATCAGGGACTTTGCCAATGAGTTGGCTGTTTGCATCAGGTGACCAAAATATTGGAGCTTCAGCTTCAGCATCAATCCTTCCAATGAATATTCAGGGTTGATTTCCCTTAAGATTGACTGGTTTGATCTCCTTACCGTCCAATGAACTCTCGGGAGCCTTCTCCAGCACCACAGTTTGAAGGCATCAGTTCTTTGGTACTCTGCCTTCTTTACCGTCCAGCTCTCCCCACCATGTATGACTGCTGGGAAGACCAGAGCCTTGACTGTATGGACTTTTGTCAGCAGAGTGATGTCTCTGCTTTTCAACACCTTGTCTAGTTTGTCATAACTTTCCTGCCAAGAAGCGATCATCTGATTTCATGGCTGCAGTCACCATCTGTTGTCATTTTAAACCCCGAGAAGATGAAATCTGTCACTGTTTCCACCATTTCCCCTTCTATTTGCCATGAAGTAATGGGACCGGATGCCAAAATCTCCGTTTTTTAATATTTAGTTTTAAGCTGGCTCTTTCATTCTCCTCTTCGCCCTCATCAAGAGGCTACAACAACCTCCTAATCCAACCAGCAGACAGGCTTGTCTTTTTCTTCCTACTGTGTCTAACGCTGCTGGTCATTCCAAGGAGCTGCATTCTCCTGGCTCTTGTCTTCTCAAATCTTCCTCCTTGCCTGTCTCCCTGGTAGGTGGCTCTTCCTCTTCTCACCTCTTAGATCTCACGCTCCCCTAACAACTTGGCCCCCTTCTACAGACACCCCTATCTCCCTGGAACTTCTTATTTACCCACATCGATTTTGCCTACTGATGGCCTTAGTATCTAAACCTCTGGGCAGAGACTACTCAATGTGCTGTGCTGTGCTTGGTTGCTCAGCCATGTCCAGCTCTTTGCAACCCGTGGACTGTAGCCTACCAGGCTTCTCCATGGGATCTTCCCACCCTAGGGATCGAACCCAGGTCTCCTGCATTGCAGGCGGATTCTTTACCAGCTGAGCTACCAGGGAAGTTTGACTAATCAATATTTGGACTCAAATTAGAGTGTAAGCTAGATATCTACACTCTGTTGTTCCATAAACAGTTTATATTCAACTTGTTTCAAACAAAGCTCATTCATTACCATTCTCTAAACTTGCTTGTTGTTCCTTCTATATATATTTTTAAATCTCAGTTGCTGGTCCAAGTATTCAGTTGGTCATTCAAATATGTGTCCTGGTTTTTGTCTTCACTGAGACCCATCAGTTTCTTTCACCATCGAAACAACCTAAACGTCTAATGACAGATGAATGGATAAAGAAGATGTGGTAAATATATATAGTGGAATATTCAGTTCAGTTCAGTCACTCAGTCGTGTCCAACTCTTTGCAACCCCGTGAATCACAGCACTCCAGGCCTCCCTGTCCATCACCAACTTCCGGAGTTCACTCAGACTCATGTCCATCGAGTCAGTGATGCCATCCAGCCATCTCATCCTCTGTCATCCCCTTCTCCTCTTGCTCTCAATCCTTCCCAGCATCCGGGTCTTTTCCTATGAGTCAACTCTTCGCATGAGGTGGTCAAAGTATTGGAGTTTCAGCTTCAGCATCAGTCCTTCCAATGAACACCCAGGACTGATCTCCTTCAGAATGGACTGGTTGGATCTCCTTGCAGTCCAAGGGACTCTCAAGAGTCTTCTCCAACACCACAGTTCAAAAGCATCAATTCTTCGGCACTCAGCTTTCTTCACAGTCCAACTCTCACATCCATACATGACCACTGGAAAAACCATAGCCTTGACTAGACGGACCTTTGTTGGCAAAGTAATATCTCTGCTCTTCAATATGCTATCTAGGTTGGTCATAACTTTCCTTCCAAGGAGTAAGCATCTTTTAATTTCATGGCTGCAATCACCATCTGCAGTGATTTTGGAGCCCCCCCAAAATAAAGTCTGACTTGGCCATAAAAATGAATGAAAGTGGGTCATTTGTAGAGATGTGGATGGACCTGGAGACTGTTTTACCATACAGGGTGAAGTAAGTCAGAAAAAGAAAAACAAAGATTGCATATTAATGCATGTATGTGGAATCTTGAAAAATGGTACAGATGAACTTATTTCCAGGGCAGGAATAGAGACACAGACATAGAGAATGGGCATGCAGACACAGCGGGGGTAGAGGACGATGGGATGAACGGGGAGATTAGGACTGACATATATACACTACCATGTGTAAATGGATGGCTAGTGGGAACCTGCTGTGTAACACAGGGCGCTCAGCTCAGTGCTCTGTGCTGACCTAGAGGGTGGCATGGGGGGTGGGAGGGAGGTTCAGAGGGAGAAGCTATATGTGCACCTACAGCTGATTCACTTCGCGTACAACAGAAACTAATGCAATATTGTAAAGCAATTATCCTCCTAATGAAAATGGATAACCAATAAGGACCTACTCAATATTATATAACAACCTAAATGGAGAAAAGGTTTTGATGAAGAGTGAATACATGTACCCGTATAACTGAATCACTTTGCTGTACTCCTGAAACTAACACAACATTGTTAATCACCTATACTCCAGGGTCACAGCCAGCAGCAATTTCTGGCATCCAGATGTGAATGAGGGCTCCCCAAACTGTGATCCACCAGGTGCCACCACCTCCCCCACCCCAACCCCACGCAATGGCAGTGATTGCTGAGGAGCTGAGGAAATGCAAGACGTAGCCATTGGCCACTCCTTAAGGTGAACAAGGAAGCAGGAGTTGGCCCGGAGAGCTGAGGCGCACGCGAAAGGAATGAATTTAGTGAGCCCCGAGGCATGCTGCCTCCAGTACACAGCATGCTAGATCCCTTACCTTGATGCCCAGTGATTGATGTTCAGGCTCCCTGCCCCTTTGTTGCAAACGTGCAGCCAAGTCTGTGTAGCCTGACTCCCGGTGCTGCCTCCTTGGAGCAGTTTTCTCAGAGCTACTGAGATGCTGTCTCCTGGGCTCAGAGTCCTAATCATTCCACCAAATTAAATAACTCTCTACTTTCAGGTTGTGACTATTTTTTTCAGTCGACAATTTAAAGCAAGCTGATACTGTCTTGATCGTCACGAAGGCATCCTTGTGTGACTATTTCCCCTGAAAGCACCAAGTCATGAGACGCCAGTCTGGTTTTTCTAACTGAATTCTGAGCTGTGACACCCATCCTGACGCTGGGTGGGGTGACGTTATCAATGGCCCCCCTCTCGTACCGAAAGTGTCATCTCCAAATTCACATACCAAGGTCATAGCTCTTACTGCTGATATTTTAAAAATTAGTTACTTCTTAAGGAAATGGCAATCCACTCCAGTATTCTTGCCTGGAGAATCCCACGGACTGAGAAGCCTAGTAGGTTACAGTCCATGGGGTCGCAAAGAGTCGGACACGACTGAGCGACTTCACCTTCACCTTCACCTTCACATTAGCCTGGATCATGCGGAAGTGCTGTTTTGTGGGTCAAAAATGACACCACGTTGGCAGTTTCACAAGATTCCGTCTCATACAAAACACCGCAAACCAATTTTGAGAGTATAAAGGGTCCAAAGGTCTCTCTTCCATTCTAATCCCTGCTTCCTCTCCCCAAGGGCAACAGCTGCTGCTGCGACCTGCAGAATAATTGCAGACAATTTGAGAACTATTTTACTTGCATATTAATTGATGAGCATGTGGAAGCATGGCCTGAACCCTTCTTAAAAATTTATTTTTAATGGAAGGATACTTGCTTTAAAATATTGTGTTGGTTTCTGATGTACCTCAACATGAAAACATTATTTCTTTAGCTGAATCTCTTAGAAATCATTCAGCTAACTTGTTCATGTTTTTAATCAGATACCTATGGCTATGTCAGTTCTTTCCAATGTTGTGCTATTATGAACAATACCAGAATGAACACACACTCACACACTCACACACACACACACACACACACACACACGCAGTCCTTTATTATGTGCAAGTATATGAGGCCTCTATCTCTATGCGTTAATCACTCAGTCGTGTCTGACTCATTGTCACCCCATGGACCATCACCTGCCAGGTTCTTTTGTCCATGAGATTTTCCAGGGAAAAATACTGGTGTGGGTTGCCACTCCCTTCTCCAGAGGATCTTCCCGACCTAAGGATCAAATCTGGGTCTCCTACATTGCAGGCAGATTCTTTACCATCTGAGCCACCAGGGAAGCCTACATCTCTGGAAGGGAAATTTCTATGCTAAAGAGCTGGTGTTTTTAAATATTGAGAGATATTGACAAATTCCTCTTCAAATGGGTCGCGCTAATATGCCTTCTTCCCAACAGCATGTGTCTGTGGTCTACACTTTACACCAGTCAGTCTCGTACCTTCCCTCATGATGTGCAGATTATTTTTAAAATCGATCGGATATTATTATTCCTCTTGCTTATTTATGTTTTTTGGCCTCTCTGTGAGGCATGCGGGATCCTAGTTCCCCAATCAGGGATCCAACCCGAGCCTTCTGCACCGGAAGCGCAGAGTCCTAACCACTGGTCCCCAGGAAGTCCCTTGCAGATATTTTTGACGCACACAGAGCTTGTGTTCATTAAGAAACTTCAACTAAAATAGAGATGCTCAGAGTGCTGGTCATTGGTATTTTGGCTCTCAGACGAGCTCCCCGTATCAGGGATTGACGTGGGGGAAGGATGCGGTGTGAGAGCTGAAGCAAATTCATAGCCCAGACTCTCCTGTCCGCTGACTCAGGTTAGGACTGGCTGCTGGCGCAGAGGGGCTGAGTGGGGAAGCTGGGGCCTTGCTCACTCTGGCGGGCAGAAAGGGAAGGGGACGAATGAGCTTTTCTTTTTCCCTTTCCTGAAAACAGAGAAGATAAAGAGAACAATAGCAGGCCTGAACATTCCTAGTTTTTTTTTTTTTTTTTACTTTTGCTGTTCCTATCTCTGAATGTCTGGAAGTAAGTTTGCTTTTCTGCCCCCTTACTCTGCAGGAGCTGTAATTCACATGTTTTCCTTTGACCCTATGCTAAATACATTCCCTATCTGGTGTTTACCCTTACAACATCCTTCCCTTTGTAGTTGTAGATCAGAAAGGAGGCCTGCGAACTGTCAGACTCAATTACTGGCTAACTGACGCCAGTTTCTAACTGTCTTTGAAGCAATGCAAGAGGAAGAAACCAAGTTCTTAGCACCTTTGCTCCTTACCAGCGACTCCTGACTGCAAAAGTGAAGCCACTCAGTTGTGTCCACATCTTTGCGACCCTGTGGACTGTAGCCCACCAGGCTCCTCTGTCCACGGGATTCTCCAGGCAGGAATACTAGAGTGGGTTGTCATTTCCTTCTCCAGAGGATCTTCCTGACCTAGGGATCAAACCTGGGTCTCCCATATTGCAGGCAGATGCTTTGCCCTCTGAGCCTAAACCGGCGCCAAAACCTGACTGCAAGCCCTCATCTTACGTAAGCCCCTAGAGTCCTCATGGGGTTTGGGGGGGCACAGTTTTTGAGTCACGAGCCTACTGTGTTGCCCTCTCCTCTGGCTGAAGATTAAAGCCACCTTTCTATTTCCATACACTCTGTCTCGTATTTTTTAATCCGGCTTCAGTGGGCAGAGAAGGCCAAGATGTTGGCCGGCAACACTGTCTGCTTCTGGTGGCGTCTCCTGCAGGCGCTGACCATTTCTCGGGTGGAGAGGGGGTGTTCTGGCTCCAGGTGGGTGCCCTGGCCCCTCGGCTCCGCTTGCTTCACCTGTTGCCTTTATCCCTCCATCCCAGGGCTGCGCGTGGGAAGCTTCTGGCTCTCGGACTGGGTCACTCTACTTTGTTCGTTCTTGCAGCTTTTCCACTATCCTTGTCACTGGCTCCCTATTCAAAATCACCTTTATTGAACTCTCTGCTTCGGCTTTGTGTGTTTCATATTTTTCCCCTGCAAGGGACACTGAATGGATGCACTCCCGGTTGACAAAACTGAGAAGTTGCCACCTTCTTAAGCTGATGGTGGGAATGAAAATTATTGCAGAATTTGTTTTTGGCAGGCAGCTTGGTAATATCGTGCAGGAGCTTTAAAAACGAGCCTGCTCTTGCCTCATGTTTTGGAGATACGTGTTGAAATATTTATGAATGGAATGATATATGTCTGGGATTTGCTTCAAAACAAGCCAAGGGAGAGGATAAAAGGAGATTGGCCCTGAGCTGACAGTTGTTTAATCTGGGCGAAGGGTGCTTACATGTTCGTGACACTCCTTGCTTTACTTATGAGTGTTTGCATATTTCAGTAAGAAAAAGGGTCTTTCCAAAGCAAAATCTTGGACCTTGCAATCTACTTTCTAAGAATTTATCCTGAAGAAAAAACCTTCTAAACGTTAAAAAGGAAAGATAAGGAAAAAATTCTAAATGTTAAAAAGAAAAGATTTATCTTTAAAGATGGTTTCTAAGAGCACTGTTTATAATAACAAACAGTTGGCAACCATCTGATCTTCTGACAGTGGGTTGGTCCTATCCTAAGTTATATGACACACTGGAAGTGGTTTAAGCTTAGAAAGAGTTTTGTTTCAGAAACAAGCATATTGTCAAAGATCTTCACGACTATTTTTTTTGTTCATGATAATTGAAGTGAAAAAGCAAGTTATGTGATAATAGAAATGAATTAAAATTATTTTTACACATGTCTAAAGGAGGAGGTGAGGGGTATGCACGCAAGTACGGACAGTGTCACGTGGATAGGGTTGTGTTCTTTCTTTCTTTTACTTGTTCACACTTTCTGGTTGGTTTGTTGTATAATAGTTCTTATTATCACATACAAGTATCAAAAAGTAAGACTTGTGACCTACTAAGCACCCAAGTATTACTTTTGAATTATCAGAAATGAATGGCACATCCTTTTTTTCCTCACTCCCCCTTCCCTCTTTTAATGTCCGCTTTTAAATGGACCTTCCCCACACACTGCTATATTTAAAATGGACAGCTAACAAGAACGTCCTGTATAGCATAGGGAACTCTGCCCAGTGTTACCTGGCAGCCTGGATGGGGGAGAATGGATACATGTATACCTTTGCTGTCCACCTGAAACTATCACAACATTGCTAAGTGACTATACCCCAATATAAAATGGAAAGTTTAGAAACATAAGCAACCAAAAAAATCAACACTACCCATGGCTGAAGGGTTGCATGCTGAAGCTGAAGCTCCAATACTCTCGCCACCTGATGCAAAGAGCTGACTCATTGGAAAAGACCCTGATGCTGGGAAAGATTGAGGGCAGGAGGAGAAGGGGATGACAGAGGATGAGATGGTTGGATGGCATCACCGACTCCATGGACATGACTTTAAGTAAACTCTGGAAGAGAGTGAAGGACAGGGAAGCCTGGCACAGGTTGCGGGGGAAAAAAAGGAAAAGGGGATGCCACGGACAACAGGAATGGTCATAAACCTTCCCTGCTGGGCTGACACTGCATTTACCCGTGATCAGGAGCATGGGGGACGGGATATGGATGATATAGCGGCGCTGTCTGCCGTGGTCCCTTCACACGCCCCTGGCCGCCCTGCCCTCGTCCCCTCTTGCTGGTCCCCATCCACTAGACTGCTGGACCCCTCCTGGCCTCAGCCCCAGCCTTGCCCTCCCTTCCCATTCCTGCCACCCATCCTGCAGCCCCTCAGGATTTTGACTGATAACTCTTGTTTCAAGGGATGCTCCCTTCTCATGTACCGTCCAGCTGTTGCCCCATTTTTGGCCACATCATCTAATAATAAGGATAAGCAATCAAGCACTGAGCTGTGCACAAAGCTGCTCTAGGGACCTTCATAAGCAGCATCTCTGGAATCCTCCAATATTCCGTAAGAATAACAGCACCTGCCCCTCCACAGCCTCCCCCACTGCCCCCAACCCTGCAGATCAGAGGCTGAGAGAGTCAAAGGGATGAAATGACTCGCCCAGAATCCCACCCTGCAGGCACTGGGGGGCAGGGGCAGAGCAGGGTTCAAACCTGGGTCCCTGCTGTTTCTGCTACACAGTGGGTGCCTTCGTGCCTCTAATGATGCCGGGAAGACTGGACTCTGGAAGTGGCCTCTGCCTGGTGCCAACTCTCACAGGCCAGTGCTGAGCCTCCCTGTAGCCTGGTTCCTTATCTGTAGGACAGGCGTGACAATAGGGCCGTGCCATGCTCCGTCGCTCCCGGACTGCAGCCCGCCAGGCTCCTCTGTCCATGGAATTTTCCATGTAAGCTTACTGGAGTGGGTTGCCATGCCCTCCTCCAGGGGATCTTCCTGACCCAGGGATCAAACCCACATCATCTACATTTCCCGAATTGCAGGTGGATTATTCCCTGGTGGCTCAGACGGTAAAGCATCTGCTTGCAATGTGGGAGACCTGGGTTCCATCCCTGGGTGGGGAAGATCCCCTGGAGGAGGAAATGGCAAACCACTCCAGTGTTCTTGCCTGGGAAATCCCATGGACAGAGGAGCCTGGTGGGCTACAGTCCATAGGGTCGCAAAGCGTCAGACACAACTGAGCAACTTCACTATTTACCACTGAGCCATCAGGGAGGCCCAACAATAGGAGAGCGGAGAGGGTGAAATCAGAGGGTGGAACGGCGCAGAGACAGCACTCTGAGCAACGCCCTCCAGAGTGCAGCCTTGTTACCCATCACAGCTCTTCTCAGAGCTTGAAAATCCCTGAGCCGCCCACCCCCGAGATTCTGATGTCATTGATCGGGGAGCAGCCTGGATTTCTAAAACCCCCTCTCCTCCAGACGATTCTAACCTGCAGCCAAGCTTGGGTCCCGCTGCCTAGCACACAGGAAGCACCGAATAAATAATAGATGCTTTGCCCTGTCTGGTCACGCCCACTTCTGCCCCTGGTCCTGCCTGGCTCCCAGATTCTGAGGTCTCCAGCCTCAAGCTTCCCTGACAATGAGGCTGTCCATTCTGGGGTGGTCCCTCTGAGTATCTGGGTTCCTAGGGCTCCTAAGCAGCCCTAGGGTGCCCTCGGGCTTCAGGTACTTGGCTTAGAGCAAACCCTGTGTCCAGTTTCAAGAAAGACAATTCCAGAACACTCATGCCAGGGGAAGGAGTGCAGAAGGAGAAGCTTGAGGGGCCCTAGATGCTCTGGGGGCCCTCCCGTAAGAGGAGGGGCCCCCACCTAGGCTGATTTCAACGGGGCTGCCGCGTGTCTTTGGAAGCCAGTTCTGACAGCATTCAGTACAAGAGTGCCACTCCCAAGTCACACGGTGACGTGGTAGCCAGGGTCTGGGATCAGGACGGGGTTTGCAAAACCTGATTTTAGTCAAAATTCCCTAAATGGGAAGGAAATCCAAAAGAGAGGGAATATATGCACACATACGGCTGATTCACTTTGCGGTGTGGCAGAAACTCACACAGCATTGCGAAGCAACTACGTTGTTGCTGTTGCTCAGTCGCCCAGTCGTGTCTGACTCTCTGTGACCCCATGGACCGCAGCACACCAGGCTGCCCTGCCCTTCACCATCTCCCGGAGTTTGCTCAAATGATGCCGTCCAGCCATCTCATCGTCTGTTGCCCCCTTCTCCTCCTGCCCGCAATCTATCCCCGCATCAGGATCTTTATCAGTGAGTTGGCTCTTCGCATCAGGTGGCCAAAGTATTGGAGCTTCAGCATCAGTCCTTCCAATGAATATTCAGGACTGATTTCCTTTAGGATGGACTGGTTTGATCTCCTTGCTGTCCAAGGGACTCTCAAGAGTCTTCTCCAGCCCCACAATTTGAAAGCATCAATTCTTTGGAACTCACTCCAATAAAATGTGCTTTTGTTTTTTTTTTTTTTTTTTATTGCCTTTATGACCTCTCTGTGGTTGAGTACCAGAAAAAGTCACTGGTTTGAATTTAGAGCAAAGTAAAATGTGTAACTTGAAACACTAGGAGACCGGGGACGGCTGAACGGCAGCAAGCTCATTCTCCATGCCGTGCTCAGCCTCGCGCACCCAGCAAGTGGGACTGTCTGTAGAATTCACACCTTTGCGCTTGTCTCTCCCACCCCCTACGCCCCTGCCGTATGAGAGTTGTTTCATAAACCTGAGCGAATTGACAATGTGCTATGACTTCTTCCTGGTTCAGTTGTTCTGTATCAGAGTGATTTTGTCTCCAGGAGACATGTGACAAGCTCTGGAGATATTTTTGGTTGTCACGACTCGGGGAGGGTTGCTGCAAGCATCTAGGGAGTGGAAGCCAAGGATGCTGTAACCATCCAAAATGCCCAAGACAGGAAATCTCACCTGTGGAGTGGATGCAACTCCAGGGCCCCTCTCCCAGCTGGCATCCCAGACTGCAGTTAACAAGGGACTTCCCAGCACTGTTCTAGTCTGGACATGACTTGAACAAACCTGAATCCAAGCAGAGGAAGTCTATCCAGACTCCAGTGACTTAAAAGATTTGACTTTGTGGGCACACCAGAAATTAGGGTGTCTGGGAGAAAAAGCAACATACAGACTATTCTTGGAAGTCTGACTGCGATGTGGATTCATGCCTCAACCTTCAAGGGTCTTCAGCTGGAGAAACATGAGCCAGACCCCAAATCAGCATACCGTCACCTGCCCAGAAAACATGGCCTGTTCTTTCTTAACTGTGATGAGCGTTGGACACAATTTACTTATCTGTTAGATTACATGGGCTTCCCAGGTGGCACTAGTGGTACAGAGCCCTCCTGCCAACGCAAGAGGCATAAGAGACATGGGTTCAATCCCTGGGTCAGGCAGATCCCCTTTAAGAGGGCATGGCAACCCACTCCAGTATTCTTACCTGGAAAGTCCTACATGGGGTCACAAGAGCCAGACATGACCTGGTGACTAAACCCCCACCACAATAACCACATGAGCTTAGGTTAACATATGACAAAGACTTTTTTCAATTGTTTACAGACTCAGTAATGTTTCCATTGTTGTCCAGTCACCCCCTCATGTTCGACTCTTTGCGACCCCACGGACTGTAACATCCAGATCTCCCTGTCCATCACCACCTTCCAAAGTGTGCCCACGTTCATGTCCATTACATCGGTGATGCCATCCGGCCTTCTCATCCTCTGATGCCTTCGTCCCCTTCAGTTACACCAAAATAAATCCTTAACTGACATGCTTGATTGGACTGCTTGTTCTATGCAACTGTTATATTGCCTTGTTCAAAAGGATAAGGCTTAAGGAATTTTAATGTCTGCTAATGCACGCGTGCTCAGTTGCATGCTCAGGGGCCCAATCGTGTTCTATTCTTTGTGACCCCCATGGACTGTAGACCACCAGGCTCCTCTGTCCATGGAATCTTCCAGAGCAGAACACTGGAGTAGGCTTCCTCCTACAGGGATTGAACCTGCGTCTCTTGCATCTCCCGCGTTGGCAGATGGATTCTTTTACCACTAGCGCCACCTGGGAAGCCCCTACTAATACACATGCACGGGAAAAAATTATTTAGACTGGGCTCCTGATGATCTTCAGGTATTTACCCCTGAAGGCGTTACTGAATGCACTGACACCTGGTGCTGAGGAACTCGTGCCATTAGAGTTAATATGAGCTTCATGTGCCAGTGTCAGGCATTACCTATTGTTTTTGGAGAGGAATGTTAGCTGCCTCTTTTCACTGGAAATCATTTGAACTTTCATAACTATACCCACTTTTTGACAGATTGAGATAAAGCTGCCTCTTGAGAAATCTGTATACAGGTCAGGAAGCAACAGTTAGAACTGGACATGGAACAACAGACTGGTTCCAAATAGGAAAAGGAGTACGTCAAGGCTGTATATTATCATCCTGCTTATTTAACTTCTATGCAGGGTACATCATGAGAAACGCTGGACTGGAAGAAGCACAGGCTGGAATCAAGATTGCCAGGAGAAATATCAATAACCTCAGATATGCAGATGACACCACCCTTATGGCAGAGAGTGAAGAGGAACTCAAAAGCCTCTTGATGAAAGTGAAAGAGGAGAGTGAAAAAGTTGGCCTAAAGCTCAACATTCAGAAAACGAAGATCATGGCATCCAGTCCCATCACTTCATGGGAAATAGATGGGGAAACAGTGGAAACAGTGTCAGACTTTATTTTTGGGGGCTCCAAAATCACTGCAGATGGTGACTGCAGCCATGAAATTAAAACACGCTTACTCCTTGGAAGAAAAGCTATGACTAACCTAGACAGCATATTGAAAAGCAGAGACATTACTTTGCCGACTAAGGTCCATCTAGTCAAGGCTATGGTTTTTCCAGTGGTCATGTATGGATGTGAGAGTTGGACTGTGAAGAAGACTGAGCATAGAAAACTTATGACCAACCTAGACAGTATATTCAAAAGCAGAGACATTACTTTGCCGACTAAGGTCCGTCTAGTCAAGGCTATAGTTTTTCCTGTGGTCATGTATGCATGTGAGAGTTGGACTGTGAAGAAGGCTGAGTGCCGAAGAATTGATGCTTTTGAACTGTGGTGTTAGAGAAGACTCCTTGGACTGCAAGGAGATCCAATCAGTCCATTCTGAAGGAAATCAATCCTGGGACTTCTTTGGAAGGAATGATGCTAAAGCTGAAACTCCAGTACTTTGGCCACCTCATGTGCAGCATTGACTCTTTGGAAAAGACTCTGATGCTGGGAGGGATTGGGGGCAGGAGAAGAAGGGGACAACCGACGATGAGATGGCTGAATGGCATCACTGACTCGATGGAGGCGAGTTTGAGTGAACTCTGGGAGTTAGTGATGAACAGGGAGGCCTGGCGTGCTGTAATTCATGGGGTCGCAAAGAGTCGGACACGACTGAGCGACTGAACTGAACTGAACTGAACTGATGTGGAGTAAGTGAAGAACCACTTGAAGTGTGTTTCATGACTGAAACATTATATATTCACAGTACGGATGGTCTGTGTTTGATCTTGTATATGGAAAGAAGCCCATGGAGCATGTCACAACATTGAAACAGGATCATGATAAATCATTGTGTATGATGACCTGTGGTAGTTGAAATATCAATGAATGCATGTAATACACTGAATCAATGGATGGTGATAAACTAAGAATGTGCTCAACCTTTGGTGGACAAAGGATCTTTTGAAACATATACCAAAACTAACACACTGGATTGTGATAAATTATTGCTTTTGTATTTTCTGCAGAGAATGAAGAAGCAATTGAGCAGGAAACAGCATTGAAACACTGGATGGTGATAAACTATGAGGTGTGTTTGATACATGTTGAATGAAGAGAAACTGAAAGCATGGCACAGAGTCAAACATGGGACCATCGTAAACTTCTGAATGTGTTTTATCTACAATGGATTAAAGAAAGACTTGAAACTCATCACAGAACCGAAACAGTAATTGTGAGAAGCTACCTACCATATTTTATTTGGAGAGGATAAAGAAGTATATGAGTCATGCCACAGTACTGGAACACTGGATAGTGGTAAACGACAGGGAGTGTTTGACTAAATGAGACAAAGGGACACTTCAAGCCTGTAATAGCACAGCATCAATGAATGATGGTAATTTACAGGGTGTGTTTTACCTGGAGGGAATGGAGGAGGCTCAAATCATGTCACAATACAGAAAAAAATGGATGATGATAAGCTATCACATTAATTTCTTCTGGAGTGGATTAAAAAACACTTGAAGCATATCTGAACTTAAACACTGGATGGGGATATAATATTACGTGTGTTTAATGCCAATAAAAAATAGAGGGAACACTAGAATAGGAAAGACTAGAAATCTTGCCAAGAAACTTAGAGACTCCAAGGGAATATTTCATGCAAATATGGGCACAATCAAGGACAGAAGTGGTATGAACCTAGCAGAAGAACATGTGATGAATTGTTGGCAAGACTATAAGAGGAGAGCTGTACCAAAGAAAGATTTTAATCACCTGCTGCTGCTGCAGGTGGTAAATCACCTTAGTCAACTCTAACTCATCGCAAGCCCATAGACTGCAGCCTACCAGGTTCCTCCATCCAACAGATTTTCCAGGCAAGAGTACTGGAGTGGCGTGTCCTTGCCTTCTCCGCTTAATCACCTGAGTTCAGTTCAGTCGTTTCATGTCCGACTCTTTGCGACCCCATGAATCGCAGCTCACCAGGCCTCCCTGTTCATCACCATCTCTCGGAGTTCACTCAGATTCCTCTTTTTCTTGTTGTTTCATTCTTTCTGATGCTTTTCAGGGGGCCATAACATCTCGCCCCCGGAGTGTAATAGCTGGGGCTTCAATCTAGGCAAACACCCCCCGATGGAGGGGTTGGGGTAGGAACCTCGATATGAAGCAGCGTCTGGGGCAGTGGGGATAGCAGGACCGGTACTGGAGTCTTTTCCTTCCCTCCCCGCTGCCCTCTGACCCCTTGGGGTCTTCTTTCTGGGCTAGTCGCCCGACTCCCAGCTTCTTGGCTTGACTCAGGGAGGAGTTCTTAGCGCTCCCTCCCTGCCCTAGCCGCGAGGGCTGTGATGCCAGGGGAGGGTGTGTGGGGGTGGGGACCCAGGGGGACAGGCCACAGCCTTCACCCAGAGAAAACTAGAAAACAAAAATCTGGAGCCTCCCAAATGTGACAGTTGGGGAGAGTGGCCTGCGACGGTACCCAGCTTGAAGAGACCCAGGAAGAGGAAAAGAGGAGCTAAGCAGGGCCCCCGCCACCTCTGCGGAAGAGACCCAGGTGGCCCGGCTTGGTGACCCAGCCCTGCTTCATGCTCAGTAACGCACTGGAGCTGCCGAGGCTGCTGCCTCGGTCCCAAGAAGGACAGGAAGCACCCCACTTTCTCAGCACCACTGGTTCTTCTCTAAATTGGAGTCCCAAACATCAGTGAGATTTATAAAAGGCTATCAAATATTTGGAATACTTCCTTAGGATAAATTGCCAGAAGTGGGTCAAAGGAATGTGAAAACCTTTGCATCTTCTGATAGTCTAGCCAAAGTCCAAGAAGTAGTTCAGTTCAGTTCAGTTCAGTGTCTCAATTGTG